>OY856188.1:262163961-262750961 GCA_963693315.1 Diogma glabrata | reverse complement strand
ACTATATCGTTGTCCGATCAATCAATTTCGGAGTTCTATTCGCCGATTTCGCTATTGTGACGAGGTTGAGACAACCTCATTTCAATTTGAAATAGAACATTGTTTCAGTGTATGACGTAATGTGTTGTTTTTATCGAGATATAATCTCTCATATTAACACTGACAAATCATTTCATCACTTTAAAGTTGAGTTTGTAACCCAGGCTTTCCTATTAGCAAAATAGCAGTTCATTGTACAGGTTATGGGTCCTAATTTACACTCTTCCATAGAAGTGAGCTTGAGAGCAAAAGTTTAAATATTTTTTGAAGCATTAGAATTGAGTAAAAAGCTACTGTATGTTTAAATAATTAGCTTAAAACTCACAACTTATCTTACCTTGAAGCATAGGGGAATATTGTGGGACATTACCACGTATATTTTGATATCCATTCGCTTACATAAAAAAGGTCTAATCTGTATTAGGTATGGCCTAATCTGGAGTATTTGCACGGAGCCGAGGATTTTTTTTCACGCTAGGACGACAAATTTTTCTTACGAAATTTTGAAATCGGTTAAAAACCAAGTAACACGACGTGTAAAAAGACAACTTAGTAATTTTTTTAATCGTGCAAAGTAAAAAACGTGTAAAATAAGTTTGCGTAAAAACAGAATTAGGTGTACGTTTATGCGGTTTTGCGAAAGCATTAATATGATTCGGAAGAATTCGAAAGAATAGCTAATGGCAAGAGACAGCAGGTTTTATGTGTAAGAATTAATGACAGAAGTTATGTAACGTTCACCGTCAATCTCTACTGGCAGATTTACGCTAGCATATAGCAAAAGGAAATCAACTAATTGTTTTTGCAGCCACAACATCGTTTACAATAACGAATTAACAAAGAAATTATATGTAGATTTTCATCTATGGAGAGCGAGGGAGGCCCAACGAGACAATTAGGAGCGGTTGTACTGTATAGTTTAGACACTGGAATTAAACCGTTAGGTATTTTTGCTCAACACTGCACTAAAACGATAAGAATATACTTGATATAGAAACTACTATCGTTACAGGTTGTCCGAATTTATCCCTTTTATTAGTCTCTTCCCGGCAGCGTTACAGTTATATAAAATCTGCAAAAACATGCAAGCCAAAAAAAAGTGTTAATATAAGATTTGAGGTCTCTTGAAAATAGAACTATCCTATCTCCCGACAACTTAGATACTCTCGCAGCTACCTGGAGGCTACATGTAAATTAATTTTATTAAATCAATAAAAGGTCACTGAATGGTAAAAATCTGTGCTAACAAAAAACAGCTAATGTTGGTTGAGGGAGACGACATATTTTGCTTGAAAAAGCTGGCAAAAGAACGGGATGAAGGGAAGCTAATAGCAGAAATAAAATTTTCTCCATTAGAAGTAAACAACAAACAGTGAAAGAGAAAGAGAAAGAGGAGAGAGAGAGAGAGAGGAGAGAGAGAGAGAGAGAGAGAGAGAGAGAGAGAGAGAGAGAGAGAGAGAGAGAGAGAGAGAGGAGAGAGAGAGAGAGAGAGAGAGAGAGAGAGAGAGAGAGAGAGAGAGAGAGAGAGAGAGAGAGAGAGAGAGAGAGAGAGAGAGAGAGAGAGAGAGAGAGAGAGAGAGAGAGAGAGAGAGAGAGAGAGAGAGATGATTTAGAATTGTGAATTTTGTGAAATTATTTTTTGCTTTTTCTAATAATTTAATCTTTAACTACTCAAAATAAATCAGAAAATGAAATATTATAGTAAAAATTAGATTTAGATTTTTTTTTTCTAGTTTGTACTTACTGCTATAAAAATACTCTTTGTTCGTTTTCATTTTACCGAAAAATGCCGATTGCCCGGGATCTTGTAAATTTTTGTTTTTTTTTTTTCACTTTATTTTGAATTTTTCAACTTGGAGGAATCAGTTTTTGTGCATGCAGGAATCAGTGCATGGAGGAATCAGTTTTTGTTGATTTGTAAATTTTTTTATTTATAATCTGCGACTGTGACAGCCCCGCGTACTCCAGTGAGATATCACTATTCACTATCCAAGGCGATATCTTTGTGGTGCTCGCTTCTGAGCTAAATTAGCTAAATTCCGTTTTTTGGAATATTCTTTGATGATGGCAGGGTATTGCTTGCTCGAAAAAGGAGCATTTATATAACCCTATAATATCTAGCTTTTATCATTGAGGAAAACAGTGTGTTACATGATCAAAGAATATGCCACAAACTGGATTAATGGTAATTGAATTTTAGTTTTGTTCGTGCAAATTTTTCTAACCACTTTGATTTTCTTTTCCTTTTATTTCCTTTATCCTATCATGAAATATTGACATAAGTCATTTTTTATTATGTAATTATAGGATTTATTGTTTAGTTGTCCATTCTTTAAGGAAAGCTTAAAAAAAAACAACAATAATGGCGTCCGTCATCTTCTTAGAAAGCATGTTGTTATGGGACCTAGGTCCTTAAGTTCCATGTGTTCTTGTGACACATATTGAAATTTCTACCAACACATTTATAAAAAAAAATTTTTTGGAATTTGATTAAAAATTTTAGAAATTTCTTCAATTGATTTAAATCAATGATTTTTTTGAAAAAATCAAGTGAATTTAAATCTGATTTAAATCAATGCAACTCTTATTGGTTTATTAGTCATAAAGTTGTTGAGATGATATTGCATATCTTAGCACGTTGCGTTTACACAAGTTTTAAAGTTTGCGCACTATACAATATCACAAGTTGGATTGCACATGGCCATAAAAATGTGGGTGGGTAAAAGACGAGCTGTTTTACCAAGGCGACCAAAATGTATTTATGTCAAATCTTGTAATTGTGACGAATTGCATATATGACAATCAATTTAAAAAAATGTAGATTAGCTAATAGCATATACATACGAACAAATTTAACGATTCATAACATAAATAAACTCTGCTAAAAATTAAATTAAGTTTTTAGGTGTAACACTATTAATAGCATGCATATACATGATAAAGTTGTTACACCTTTTTGAGAAAGATCATTTTTGTTATGAACCCTACAATGGTTCCTCTCTAATTGTGTAGTCACATCACATATTTTGTTTTTGTTGAATGCTATTTGTAATTATTTATTTTTAAGTAAATAATTTCTTGTTATTTCCAAATTTAATTTCTAAAATATCTCTATCCTTTGTCAAAACAGGATACATATTTTTATTCTTTCTGTTTACGGAAACTAAATTAAACGTGACAATATTAGTTTAAAAATGGTTAACTTCCGTTAACATAATTTTACAATGATTTTCATTTTAACCAACTACATATATACGCAGTAGCGATAATGTCGATATGTTTAACAAGGTGTACAACACTACAAAGAATCACTGAAGATTAAAACGTTATCACATATACACGATAAAAATCAATACCAAAACTGATAATCACAAGAAATTGCACTTATTACTCTTTAGAAAATAAGTAAACGGGTAGAATCAATATTTCAAGATAAAATTCTGTTATTTCTTTTCCCAAAGTCTGTAAATAGATGGGAAGTATTTACCTTACGTGCGGGTGGCATAGTCCCTATCTTTCAATATATTTTGTAGGGGTATTTTTTCGGATCGTCCCCTTAAGCGTCAAATATTTATCACCAAGATCTCATTTAACATTTCTATTTTGAAAACGCAAATACCAAACTTAATTTTTTAATAAGAATTAATTTGAATATTTTTTTTATGTAAACATGCCGCGATTTATTCAGTCCGTTACCTTTTGGTTAGGTTGATTTTTGTTTAAAATTTGAGTAATGGATTAACTTTATAGAAAAAGGATCGCTATCGGTAATATTTTAGAAATAAAAAAAGGCAAAACAACTTTAGCAAAAAATAAATAATTTTATATCGAACAAACTTTTGATTATTATTTTCAAGCCAATTGTATGATACTAATGTTCAGATATCCCGTTGTAAAACTTGTTTCTTTTCCGATAGGGTTACTTAAATAGAGTGACCAAATTGTTAATTTAATTTATTACTAGTTTATTAAATTAAATATGATTAACAATAATATGGTGTCAATAACGTAAAACCCTAAAATTAAAAACAAAAGATTGATTTTCAAAATACAGAGAACAATAAGGTTAATGTGTTCTCCTATGAACATTTCAATTGTGACAACCTAAACTTTTTAGTAAATACTACAGGTAATGATGATTTCACAAAGATTACATTTTCTCGGGCTATTTTTTGTAGAACTTCAATGGTAGCTTTTTAATTTAATTTACCTTATCACACATTTGCACTAAAACTGCAATCTTATCGTTTTTTAAATATAAACGTGACTTTATTAAGCGAAACAAATTCTGTGACAACAGAATGCATGCATTCTACAGCTTTGTTAAATCATCATTTTATTGTACACAATTCACAAGCGCCTAGTAACAGAGTAACAGTAAAAACAAATCAACATATTTTAGAAATTAACCAATTCAATATATCTATCAACATAATAGATATAATTAAACCAATTTCACTAAACAACAAACCACATATATACTTCATATAACCACACAACATATCCAATCCCATAACTATACATACGAGTAAATGACCAGTATACTGTAAGTAAAGTAAACCGATATGTTTATGTTATGACAATTTCAAAACATTAAAAATTAGATTCAACATATGTTCGTAATAATAGCAATAACAAACGAAAAATAATAAATTCAAATAAAAATAATCAATTTAAAAAATTTAAATAAACATATCAAAAAAAACACTGACCCAAAATTATGTATATGAAAAATCAATTATCATTTCAAAAATACACAAGAAATTAAAATAATTCACATCACATAAAACATAAATTTTTTTTTTAAAAAAAAAACTTTATATATATATAACTCAAAAAACACTTATAAAAAGTTTCGTAATTTTTTTTTCATTCATAAAAACTAAAATCAACAATTTTATTTTTTTTTTTATTTTTGTATTTTTATCACTGCTTATTTTTTATGTATAAATATTCTTAGGAATTTTATACTAAACACAATAAACTTTTTTTTCTATTTATTTTTACATATATTCAAAACATGTCACCACTTAGTTGTTAAATATAAAATATGCACAAATTTTAATAATAATAATAATAAAAGCACTTTTTTTAAGGTAATCGAACAAAATCAAATTCAATAATCGCGCGCGATGAATTTTTTTTTTTCGATTTGTTGTAAAATTACGATAAAAAAAAAGCACAAAATTTGAAAAAATAAAATTAATTAAATTTAATCCGTTACAACACAAATTCATACGTTGACGTACAAAAAGGCACTAAATTTGATCACAAAACATAACAAGACAAGAACCTCCTCTCCAAACCAAACAAATATATAAAAAATAATAAATAAATACAATAATAAAAAAAAATTAATATAACAAACTATAAAATAAAAAAAAATCAACGAAACACGAAATACTCAACTTTTTTTTAAATTCATTTTACGAATACAAATACTACTATTTTGTTGTAAGTTTTACAACTTAAAAACAACAACAAGAAACAAAAACAACCCCAAAACTAATCTCCCAATGTTTTTTGTTTGTTTTTTGTTGTTTTTCCGCTCATTTTCTCTATATCTCTCCGGTACACTACTCACTCATACTAAATTCATTCAAAATTTTCTTTTTTTTTTTCATAACTTGAAATTGAAAAAAAAACCACTGTAGAATCAGCATAAAACATTCGAAAATAAAGTTATTTTTTTTATCATTCCTTTTTAACAACAAACTAAAGAAAAACAAAACTATCTTCGTACAAGAAGATAAAGAATAAGAAATAAAAACATTAAAGAAATTTGTAAATAATATATTGATAATGATATCAGGCAACGATGTTTGAAAGTGACATCATAGATAATTTATAGTAATTAGTGATTCATTGGGATTTGACTGATGTGCTTACTTTTTTACATTCGTTTTTTATTTTAATATTTAAACTAAAGTAAAATTAGCCATACCAATCTAAAATCTACTTGCCTGCTTCTTAGAATCCACAATCCAATGAGGCTTAAGATTATGTGTCTCAAAATATGTAACAATACCACAAAAATATCAAGAACAACTTCGGCTACCTTAAACAAAACATTGGAGCGAGAAAAAAACCAAAAGTATTTAGGTGAGATTGGAATTCCAACAGAAAACAAAATTTTCAATGAACATTTTTTTAAACTTGAAAACTTTACATATGGGGCTTTCCACGTGAACGGGAACAAACAAAAAATGTTTTTTTCTACAGATATTTGGGATTGTTACGCCATCAGAAAGCAATTTTTTTTAGATTTTTTGGTCAACCCCTTTGAGGGGGGTTGTGACAGCTACAAATTTGAAATTTTTTTTGTGGGTCTCAAACGTCTTCATTTCGTAGCCAATTTAATGCATATAAAATTTTTTTTGAAAAAATATCAGTTCCTACAAAATACGGTAAAAAATATATAAAAAAATTTTTGAGGTCAGTTTTCTCTCTTATTTTGGGGTTTTAAAGTTTAAAATCAATCTTCGAAATTTATGACACGTTTTTTTAAAATTTAGTTTAAAATAGGCACTTCCAAATAATTCTTATCGCGTGATGGAATTAGTATCGATGTGAGCACTAGATAGCACTGAAGATAAAAAACACACGTAGTTCTAAAATTTGATTTTTTTTTCTCGGAAATGGCACCATGTAGGGAAGTTTTACATATAACAGTTTTGACTTAGAATTTTCGTAGATTACGAATATATTTTTTGATTTGTAAAACACGTTTATTTAAAAAATATTGGCCGTCATATTGGAGCCGTCATTTTGAATTTTGATAGTTTGACATCGGATTTGGATTTTAGTGACCATGATTATCTCATAATGTATTCTTTGAACTTTAATTTCCGTTTTACAACACAAGATATAACGTGAAAACTGATTTTGGCGGTGATTTTAACCTTCAGCACCCTATAGCGCTCACATCGATACTACTTCCATCACGTGACAAAAATTATTTTGAAAGTGCATATTTTAAGCTAAATTTAAAAAAATTTGAAAAAAACGGGTCACACATTTTGAAAAATTGATTTTAAACTTTAAAAGCCCAAAATAAGGCTTAAAGCCCATAATAAGAAAACTACCCTCAAAATTTTTTTTGAAGTAAAACTTCTTTAGGCGCGATATGACAAGTAAATCAAATCTCTTTTGAACGGAAGTAACATTTTGAAAAATAAATAAAAAAAGAAGAAATTCAAACAACAATGAAGTAAAAAGGTAAACGAATATTATGTTCGGCAATTATGCGATACAATTCGATTATGTGTATTGTGATTTGTGTGTGTCAATTGTAAATGTTATTATATTTTTTATTCAGTTTATTCAGTACTAAATATTATATGAGTTGGATGTGTCGATTTTGAGTTTCGTTATTTTTTAAATTTATATTTTGAATTATTTTAATTTTTAACCGACTTCAAAAAAGGAAGGTTTTGTGTTTCGTTGTGGGTTTTTTTATGTATGTTAACCGATTTCTCAAAAAACAGCTCGTTCGATTTGGATGATTTAAATCGTATTCTATTTGGGTTGATTTTGAGAGAGGGTCCCATAATTTTTTATGATGTGAAAAATGCCGTTTTCAGAAAATTGGAAAAACTCGTATTTTTATGTATTTTAATCGATTCGGCGATTTAATCAAAACATCTAGATCTGTTTGGATAGTTTGAGTTGTATTATATTGCTATAGATGTCGAGGTGGTCGTATATAATTTTCTATGAGAGAAAATATGCTGTTTTTTTTAGTTTATTTTTAAACACAAATATTTTTGTTGATTAAATTTGTATTGGTAAAATTGTCAAAGTTATTACAAAGTCAATTCAATTATTATCATAATTGAAAGACGAAAATATGAAGGGGCTGAAATTTCACAGCTCTGAGATATCAAGACTTCGGTTTTGGTTAAGGATTTTGATAAAGTTTACGGAATAAAACTTTTATGAGGACATGAATTTTAGTTATCGGCAGCGATGTATATCAAACATAAAACTCTTTGTAAAGTACAAGGATTTATTTCTGTTTAGAAATTTATTACAAAACTAACACAAAAACATCAATTAATTACCGGAAAATTATAACAGACCATATATTAACACAATTTAGTAAAAAGATGATACACTCAGCAAACTACTCAAAAAACCTCTCTATTTAGCGTCTCGAGAAATATTACAAAATCAAAAATTCAGATTTCTTTCAGAAATGCAAAAATATTCCCAAAATTACTATAAAATCATAAATTTAAACTTTTTTTCTATAATTCTGAAAATATTCCAGAAATTATTACAAAATCAAAATATATAAATTTAGTTAAAAATTTTTTTAAATTATTACAAAAAATATAAAAAAATCAATTATACAAACTTTTTTCGAAATTCTAGATATATTCCAAAAATTCAAACTTTTTCCGAAATTCTCAAAATATTGCAAAAATTATAACAAAATCAAAAATACAAAACTTTTTCAAAATTCCAAAAATATTCCAAAAATTATAACAAAATCAAACATTTCCATGTCCAATTTCATGTTCGATTAAATTTCATGTCATACAAATAATTAATTTCATTTTTTTCCAAAAAATGGGTTACACAAATAAAAATCATTCTTTTGACACACTTGACAATATTTTTTTGATAAACTTATAATGCAATAATCTAGTTTTTGGCCTCACATACCAATCCCGACTATCAAGATGTCTCCGAATTCAATGTTCCTACTCGTAATCACTTAAAATGAACCTTTGCAGCAAAAAATATGCAAATTTCCTTGTTTTGACACTTGACGATTTTTGACACACTTCCGGGAAAGCTATCGAACACATCGTTCTTTCGGCTCTTACCATTGAGTATACCTATTTTTAGAAACAAAGATTTTTTTAATTCCTCCAGCCGTTTTCTCGATTTCGTTGGTTGTGAAGGCCGGCAGACAGACAGACATTTTTTTTGCATTTTAGAATCAGTAGATCCTAAAATTTCGAAAAATGCCAAAAAAGTGGGGGTAAGAATTTCATTTTTGGCTCGAGAATTCAATACTTTGGTTTTTTCAGAACTGAAGTAATTAGAGGTTTATGATAACTAAAGTGAGAAACATAAACTTTACTTTGTAAATTTGCTAAATTTCTTAAAAAACTGCATCATTTGTTGTACCAAATCTTGTTGTTGAATTAAGTGGACATGTATTTATCGTGAAATTAAATTTGTGATACTTTGTAAGACTGTGTAAAACTTTATGTAAAGATGACGTTTTATTACACATTGTTGTAAATGATATTATTAAGAAATGTTACTCTAAATTTCAATATGACATATTTATTTTATATTTAATATTTTATTAATACATGCCACAGTAGCCAAAGAAGTTTGACGTTTGTCGTAAAAGAAAAAATTTCAAATTTGTAACCGTCACTAAGGGGGTGGCCAAAATATCTAAAAAAATTCCAAAATTGTTTTCTGCTGGAGTACTATCAATCCCCTTAATTTGGAGAAAAAAAATTTTTTTGTTTGTTCCCGTTCACGTGGAATTCCACATATACATTTCGTGGCTTTACTCTCTCTCATTGACGTTTACATTCCAAGGGAATGTAAACGTCAATGGGGAAGGGTTTTTCGTCTATACCATCTGCTTTCATTTAAGTAGTTCATACTAATTTGCTCCAGTTTTGAAATCCCAGTGCAAAAAAGATCTTTTTAATTAATTCGAATAATATATTCTTAAAAAGATTGGACGCCAGGTTTAATCAGTGTCAAACTTCACCTTTATGTGTTACTAACGATCTAGTCAATGCTTTGTAAGATGTGAACTTGCACTACATCAGCAAGGCTTTGAAATAAATTTAGAAAGCATAGAAAACCATCCCAGTTATACTGAAAGACACTGTTATTATTGTCATTACCATTTTTTTGTTTATTGTTTTTGGCAGACCCGATATGTTTTTTATGGATGAAAATTTAATTATTCAAAAATAATTTTAGTTGCCTGATGGATGACCAAACTAACAATTTTGCCTATACTTTTCAAATCATTCCAACTTATCTTGAAAAAATCATTGTGCATTGTTCCAACAAGAAGCAATATTCACAAAATAAGCAGCTCAAGCGATGAGACCTTGGCGGATGAAATCACTTAAAACCAATAATTGCGAAAAGATATCAAAAATCGGATGCTACAATTCAACATTAATCATTCAGCGCCTACAATTCTCATCCAAATATTTAAGGAACGTCTTGGTAAAAATGTGTTACCACAAGACCCACAAATTTTAATGGAACTGCCAATAATTGTTCAAACCATACCCGTTGGTGAAGTTCAATATTGGAACAATGGCTTACAATTTAACTATGAAAATATATTTTCAAAAATATCAGGCTCAATTAATGTATCATTGAATATAATCATTGACGGATTCAAAAACTGCAAGAATGAGTTTTGGCCCATCCTAGCTAATATTGCTGAATTTTCCAAGCGAAAACCAATGGTGATGGGAATATATTGTGGAAAATCGAAACCAACAAATCTAGACTCATAATTGATGCCATTTATTGAAGAAATGAGAACAATTTTGTAAGATATTTCATAAGATATCCGAGAAAATTCGGTGCTTTATCTTGGATTCGCCAGCAAAAGCCTATATCAAAGGTAAAATATGGAGGGGCTAAAATCTCACAGCTCTGAGATATCAAGACTTCGGTCTGGGTTAAGTATTTTGATATAGTTTTTGGCAAAAAACTTTTATGAGGACATGGTTTTTAGTTCTGGGCAGCGATGTATATCAAACATAATGTGGTACCTAACTACTGTAGGAGTCCACAAACGAATATAATTGAATTACGCACGACAACTTTTAATTTGAATATCACGGCACCCTTTTTTTAATAAAACACCAAAAAACATTTAACACTTTCAATTTTAATTTATATTTTATTTTATTGCTTAAATTTAATATAATTTGACGGTTACAGGTTGATTTTTTAATCCTGGTTTTGTTTTCAATTTTGTAAAACCTTTCTCTGTAAAGTCTTTTACACAACTCAATTTTAACTAACAGAAAATAAGTTAAGTCTTCATTTTTTTGGAAGGGAGCGTAATGAACCGTTATTAAAATAATTTGTTTTAAAAATCGTTAAGCCAATCAAATTAAATTAAAGTATTAATCAATTCCCCTACAAAACAATCAAAGGTGAAAAACCAATCGTTCATTTACATTTACATTGTACAACAATTATGCGATTTTGCAGAATTGCTGAACAATCGTAATGTTGCTATTTAATTAATATTTCTATTACGAAATATTAAATAAACAGCACTAAACGACTAAGTTTATTCACTCTTGACGATTTGGTTAAGAGATTGTGAATTTTGGTAAAATTTAGGATAACGGGTCATTACAATAACTTTTTGTTAAAGTACAAGTATGTTTATCTCTATTTAAAAATTTATTACAAAACTAACACGAAACATCAATACGTTGCCGAAAAATTATAATCAAAATACCAAAAATATTGTTAAATTAAATAAAATCAAACTTTTTCAAAATTCTAAAAATATTCTAAAAATTAGAATAAAATCAAATATTTAAATATTTTCTAAATTCCAATAATATTTCAAAAATTCTTAAAAATTCAAACCTTTTCCAAAATTCTAAAAATATTGCAAAAAATATTACAAAATCAAAAATTGAAAATTTTTTCAAAATTCCAAAAGTTATAATAATATCAAAAATTAAAATTTTTTCAAAATTCTAAAAATATTCCAAAAATTCTTACAAAATCAAAAATTAAAACTTTTGCCGAAATTCTAAAAATATTGCAAAAATTATTACAAAATCAAAAATACAAACTTTTTCAAAATTCCAAAAATATTTCAAAAACTATAACAAATTCAAAAATTTCCATGTCCAATTTCATTTTAAATTACATTTACGTCATAAAAACAGCTACATTTTTTTCCCAAAAAATTGACTAAAAAATAAATGAAATCATTTTTTGACACACTTGACATTATTTTTTGACAAACTTATAATGCCATAATTCTCTATAATAATAATAAAATATCATGTCATACGAACTATTAATTTTATTTTTTTCTAAAAAATTGGGTAAAAAATAAATAAAAACCTTTCTTTTGACACACTTGACAACATTTTTTGACAAACTTATAATGCCATAATTCTTAATAATAATAATAAAATTTCATTTCAAACAAACAATTTTATATTTTCCAAAAAATTAGGTAAAAAACTAAATAAAAATCTTTTGACACACTTGACAACATTTTTTTGACAAACTTTTAATGCCATAATTCTCAATACTAATTATAAAACTTCATTTCAAACAAACAATTAATTATATTTTTTTTCCAAAAAATTAGGTAAAAAAATAAATAAAAATCTTTCTTTTGACACACTTGACAACATCTTTTTGACAAACTTATAATGCAATAATCTAGTTTTTGATCCCACATACCAATCCCGACCATCAAGGTTTCTCCAAATTTAATGTTCCTACTCGTAATCACTTAAAATAAACGTTTTTTAAGCCAAAAATATGAAAATTTGCTATTTTTGACACACATAATGATTTTTTTGACACACTTCCGGTACAGTTATCGAACACAGCGTCCTTTCGGACCTGTATCTTGTGAATACCTATTTTTAGAAAAAAAAATTTTTGAAATCCCTCCAGCCGTTTTCCCTGCAGCGGCCGGCCGACAGACAGACATACATTTTTTTTTTGTGTTTTTAGAATCAGGAGGTCCTAAAACGTCGAGAAATGTCAAAAAAAGTGGGGGTAAAAATTTCACTTTGAGCTCATGAATGTATACTTAGGTCTTTCAGACCGAAGTAATCATATCATATAGAATTTAAAAATGTGTTTTATATTTATTCTTTTGATTTTCCTCATAGCGTTTCAAATTTCAATGGACAACACGGCTGCCATAAATATACAAAAATCGGTGAATACAGTTATTAAGCAACACGAATGATTTTCCACGTACGATTTGTAATAAACGAACAAATTCAGAGTTCCGTGCGAAACAATACGGCCCACATCATAAATATGACTCACCATTACTGCAATTAGAATTTATTGACATAGTCGAACAGTTTCCAGTTACTGATTTATTACGTTTATAGCATCTTGGTGTAATGAAAACATTGCTGTTTGGGTGATGCGACGGTTCATTTCGGCATTCCGATACAAAGTGGTCCGAGAGAAAAACTCTTGAAATTTCTAGTTTTCTGAAAACATGCAAAATGCCAATTGCAAAATATCGAATAGTTAGAATTTACTGTTTGCGTCATTGCAAAGGTACATACTTTCGAACTTTCTAGCATTACATCAGACTCGTTGCACTTAAGGAATACTTACCCGTTGATGTATACGAACACTTTCTGTTACTATTCTGTGCTGCAACAATTTGCTCATCGAATCAATATTTTTGCCTGCTTCCTGAAGCAGATATAATGTTCAACCATTACATTGAAAACTTCAGCGAACTATAATGAATTCGAAGTTCACATCTTCAAGCCTATGTTCAAAAACATTCAATTCATCGATTGAAATTATTTTCTCAAATGTTTTGAGTATCGAGACCGATGGGGTTTTTATAAATTGGTGGTGGTGTCTGTGCTGAGATTTTAATAAGTAAATTTAATTTGCGTCTAGTTTTATCTGGTTAGGATTATCGTGCTTAGTATATTTAAAGTTTCGTTTTGAAATGCACTACTGCTTGATTCGTCCACTTGAAGCAACCGGATTTGACCCTCATTTAAAACAATATATTTTTTGACGAGTGTATCTTCTGGTACTTAAATTATTTCATAGCTTTTTAATTCAAAGTCTTTATGTTGGTCATTTGTTGTAAATAAGACCTCTTGTTCTGGTGAGGAAGATGCAATATCTGATACAAGCGATCAGAAAAATGGTGCTGGATGTTCATTTGGAACACTTTTAAATTTTGTGGTTGTGGAGGCATGCCTTTTTGATGTTGTTTTAAGTTCGGAAACGATCGGAATGAGAAATAAAAGATGTGCTTCCAAATTATAAAAGAAGATAAATAACACTATTTGGATCTTTAAACAGAGCAATAATTTTTTTGTTTGACTGCTTGCTGGACTTTTGAAGACCCCATTGGCTTTCCACAAATGATGAGCCTTCGAGAAAACTTTTATTTTTTCAGGTTAACGAGGTTAAGGTTAACAAGTTTGATCCCCGACGGTGGTGTACCTAATTGGAGAATATACAAAAATTTATAAATAAAGTGTGTACTAACAAAAATATTCTAAATTAATAAAAGTAAATGAATTCTCTGAATTTATTCCAGCCAAAAATGAGTGACATAGAAAAGACAAGTTACACCAGAACGCTCCCAATAAATCAACAATATAAAAACTATAACGGTGTAAACCGTGAAATAAAACTATCAAAAAAGAAAAAAATAAACAACATAATTAAAAAAATTATAAAGTAATAAAAAACAACAAAAAATATAAAAAAATCAAAATTTGAACCGTGTATCTAAAAATCACTGTCGTAGGTGATATCATTCTATGATGCCTGTGTACCGAATTTGGGTTAAATAGCTCAAGTAGTTTCTGATCGTGCTCACATACTGACACCCACACCGTTTGACCCTCATATCTCAAGTCAAAATTGACACGTGAATGTGAGAATCAATGCCATAAGATGTGTTAGTTTAAAATACCTATGTATCTACCTATTTGGTAATTTGGGGTCAATTTATCACGAAGATTCTAAGATATTTTGTCCACATACAGGAAGACACAACACTTAAATTTTTCGACAGACCATATTTTTGACCCCAATTTTTGAGTGTAATATTTATATAAAATTTCAGATATGGAAATATTTCAAATTGGTTTAATAAATCCTTAACAATTTTTTTTCTTGTGCTCTCTAGGAGTTGGTTGGCGAAAAAGAAAAATTATTGTTTCATACTGATATCTAAAACGACATTTTTCGGATTATTTATGGTACAAAAAGTTGAACTTTAATGTCCTAGGACTTTATAAGGTAGGCTCTGACTTAGTCCTACCTTCTAAGTGAAAAAAAAGGTTAACGGGGTTCTTATAGGTCACTGTAAACTAAGAAAACACCTAAATACAATGGGGTGGAGCAGAGAGACAAATGTTTATTTTGTTTTTTGGAAGAAGAGACCCCAGCCTATCTTCTCAAAGATTGTGGAGCCTTGATCTACACGAGAAGGTTACATCTAGGGGAGTGGTTCATTAACAGGCGTGGCCTGCATAAGCTTCTTCCTCTTCATATCTTGAAGTTCCTGAAGGAGGCTGGATTGGAGGAGGTGCTCTAACGCCAAGGAGTATTAGAGTGGGGTACCCGTACAATAGATCATTTTATAATCTATCTAGATCATAATCTATTCAGTTTGTTACTAATCAACGCAATAACTAAGCTGATCAATTTAGCAATAGAGGCTATAGCTTGACTAAGTTCAGTTCAATACTTGTACCCAACGGTTTGGAGTGAACGCTTTAACAGCAAAAGAGAAGTTGATAATAATTTAATAATTTAAACCGTTGAGTGACCTCTTTTGTGCCAACAGAATCTTCGTTGTCGATTTATCTCTACATGATACACAATCAATTCAATCGTTGTTTCTTTTTCATTTCTTTTCTTTCTAAAAATCAAAAATTGAAAATTTTTCAAAATTCCAAAAATTATAATGAAATCAAAAATTTAAAATTTTTCAAAATTCTAAAAATATTCCAAAAATTCTTACAAAATCGAAAATTAAAACTTTTTTCAAAATTCTAAAAAATATATAAAATTCAAAAATTCTATTTTTCTCAAAATTCTAAAAATATTGCTAAAATTATAACAAAATCATATATTAAAACTTTTTCCAAAATTCTAAAAATATTGCAAAAATTATTACAAAATCAAAAATACAAACTTTTTTCAAAATTCCAAAAATACTTCAAAAACTATAACAAATTTAAAAATTTCCATGTCCAATTTCATGTTCAATTACATTTGCGGCATAAAAACAACTAAATTTTTTTTTCCAAAAAATTGGCTAATACAATAAATGAAATCGTTTTTTAACGCACTTGACATTATTTTTTTGGCAAACTTATAATGCCATAATTCTCTATAATAATAATAAAATTTCATGTCATATAAATAATTAATTTTATTTTTTCCATAATATGGGTAATAAAATAAATAAAAATCATTCTTTTGACACACTTGACAACATTTTTTTGACCAACTTATAATGCCATAATTCTCAAAAAAAATAATAAAATTTCCTGTAATACAAATAAACAATTTTATTTTTTTCAAAAAAATTGGGTAAAAAATAAATAAAAATCTTTCTTTTGACACACTTAACAACATTTTTTTGACAAACTTATAATTCAATAATGCTCATGAATGTAATACTTAGGTCTTTCAGACCGAAGCAAAAAATTTATAAAAAGAGATATTTGTTGGCAAAAACGGGTATATCTCGCATTTCATTTTTATTGTTTACATTTACAAACAAAATTTTAATTATCAAATCAAAAACCATAAACAATAAAAACGGAATTTTTTAAGTGAAAACTTTAGGCCCGTTGTGCAATTTTGTTTGAGGAAAAATTTATATATTCGAGTTACCATTTTGAAATCAGCAAACTATTTTTAAATATGAAATGCATCTATCATTTCTTAACGTTTTAAATTGCGATGTGGATATTGCGGCCGACTGAGGTCGTGCGTTTATTTGACGTCGTGCGTTTATTTCCTGGAGTTGGTATATTTTTTTATTGTTTTTCATAATAAGACTAAGAATTGCTTTTTATGAATTTTAAGAAATTGATCTATAATGCAGTTTTTTGAAGTTATATTGCTACTGTCTTTTGCAATTTGCATTTCAGTCATCATGCTAAATAAATATTGAATATATATAAAATTAAAAGTATGTCTGTTTGTCCTTTATGCATTAATACATTAATCATCATGAAAATTTGGAAAGTTGTTGTGCACACTAGCCCAAATGTGAGTGGCAAATTTTCTACTTTCAAAAACTGCACCTCAGTGCCCTTTTAATCATCTTAAAAGATTTTGCCTAAATGCTGTAATTATTTAATTTGGTTTTTATTTGAATCAATGATGAATCTTTGATAAATGTTTTTTTTGTTGAACATAATTTTTTTATGAAACTAAAAATAACGTAAGAAAGAAAGTATAACCTGAAACAATTACATTTGTATATCAAAATTATATGTATTGAAATTTAACACATCATGATGTTACAAATTTTATCATCTACACCATATATGTTGTTGGTTTGGAATTGTATGTAATACATGTTTCTAAAATTAAGTGAAGACTTAATACTTGTAACTTATCACATCGTTATCACATCGATCGTATCGATTTAAAGCTCAAAATTACGACACAGAAACCGTACAAATTCTATACAAATAAGCATAGCTTATGTATGATTAAACATGGACGGCAATCATGATAAATAAACTAATTAAAAATAATGGCACTTAGCCGATAGTGATTTGCAAACGGCAACAATGCGCATTAATACCAATGAAGCTACTAGGCTTTCCACAGGAAGATTTGTAAAATTTAAAATTGTTGATCTATGGGTGTGACAACCACGCGTACTTTAGTCCCTACTATTGGCATATGAGTTATCTTGAGATATAGTATACCACTGGAAAAAACAGTAGTATAGCCAAAGTGCTATCTTAAGGGTGCTGGCGGATGAAGTTTTTTCAATCAAGATACCATCCCGTACTCTTAGTTTTGGAATATTCTTTGTTGACACGCTATTTTTTTTTAAATAAAATGTGTTTGGTAGTAGAAATTACTATGTGTATCACAACAACACATAAAAAACTTTAAAGAACAAGGTCCCTCAACAACATGCTTCTAAGGTGTTGATATACGCAAATTTTTATATAATATGTTTTGATTATTTCAAATATAAAAAATCATATAATAGTTGCTTGGAATGCTGATGGATGTGAAACCCAGGATAATTTTAACGATTTTAATTTAAACATTCTAAAATTTAAATTTGCAATGCTACAATAATTGGATTTCACTTCTGTTGGCAGTCCCAAGACTGCCTTCTTTTTTTATTACGACCAACTGTTCATTTGGTTACTTCTATTGGATTTATACAAATATTTAACAATCATCTGCATTTTTTTGTTTTTTTATGCCACTGTTAATTTTAACATCAACATTGACATTGTTGCCACGATTCATTTATATTATTGATATCGTTCACCAATCGCTTTTGGAATTGGCGCAACTAGTGTCTAACATTGAATAATATCTTATGATCAACTATTGAATTATTGGTTCGGTACATCAATCGCCTGTACCTTAGCGCAACTATTGTTATTTCAAGTCCTATAGGCTACCCAGTATGACTGGCCCGGGAGGAAGAGGGTGGCAAGTGAGATCCAACATAAAATAACGGGGTGAGTAAAATATTTCAATTTTTTGTTGAACGTAATGAATGATGTGGTTCCTCCCTCGTTAGGGTTCATCAGCGTCCATGGTTCTTACTTATTTAAATCCGTTCTCTAGTTAATGTTATTTGCGTGTAATTCTGCATTTGTACTGAGCTGGAGAAATACTTTTTCGAATCTTCAAGGTTGAAGCTAGTCGGAATTAAACCTTGAAAGGCACGCTGTTTCCCTATTGTTTCTGATAGTGATTGCACTTTCAGGATTACTGCTCATTACAAGCGATTGAATTTTTTTTCAGTGTAAATCCATTTATTTTTAATCGATCTCAGTGGATGACAGTGATTTTTTAAAAGATAATTTACTGTGCTTTTTTAGCATCATATCCACAAATACTTAAATAGCACTTCAGGATCTTGTTTCATTTGCCATAACGTATTTGTGTGGGATGGGGTTTCTCCAAATTTTGGACTGATTCAATCAATTTTTCCTTGAATTCGGACACTTAAAAATCCCACTCTCTTCTATAAATTTTAATAAAAATTAAACTCAATTTTTCAAATATCTATACAATTCTTAAAAAAAATCAAGGCATATGCAAATTTATCTGCAAATTTAGCCAATATAGCTGAAACAAAACGCTGACGTGAAATTCATTATAATTGCGGGTTATATTTGAGTTTGTTTTTCTATAACAATTATAATTTATACAACCTTCTTGTAAAAATAAAAATAGAGTGAAATTTCCATGCGATGATTGTGAGGCATTGGACATTGGACAAACTGGCCGTAGTTTTGAAGATCGTTAAACTGAGAACTTTCAAAATTCGAATTATATCCAGATTTTCTAATGATATTTTGTATGAAAACTTTTGTAGTTCCTTCAATAAAAATTCTAATCTCAAAAATCTTCAATCCGCAGAATCTTAAGATTCTATTAGCATATTATACTCGGATATAGAGATTTTTTTTTTTTTTTTTATATTAATATAAAAGAACAACTGAGCTACGCTCATCTAGTAATTTACATTTCATATTTATAGCACATTTTTTGGGATGTAACCCATTGGTTAGTCCCATTTACATTATTTTATTAAGTATGCTTTTGATTATAAAATCAAATCTAGTGGCTTCGTTCTTTTAAGCCTTCTGTCAGCAACGGGCACATCCATTAGCTGGCGTATTTCAATATTTTCATGTACGCGTATACGCGTGGTGTGTTTAATTGCATATTTTTTTATTTCGTCCTTCACGAACTCTATCTTCAGGTCCCTATGGATGTCTTCGTTTCTGATGTACCACGAGGCATTAACAATGCAACGCAGCACTTTGTTTTGGAACAACTGGATGATTTTCGCGTTCGATTTCTTAGTACAGCCCCATAGCTGGATGCCATACGTCCACACTGGTTTCAGTATTTGACGATACAGAAGCAGTTTGTTTTGAATAGATAATACTGAGTTTCTACCAAGTAACCAGTACATCTTTCTAAATTTCAAATTCAGTTCTTCTTTTTTCTTTTTAACATGTTCCTTCCATTTCAGTTTAGCATCCAGAGTCATACCTAGATATTTTGCTGTGTTTGCGTAAGCAACTTGTGTTGAGTTGATTTTCAGAGGTATTTGGCTTACTTTTTGGTTAGTGAAGTTAACATGAGAGGATTTTGTTTCATTCAGCTTAATTCGCCATCTTTTTGTCCAGTTGTGGATTTTATTAGTAGCGTATTGCAGTTTGCTAGTTGCTTCTTCTACGGTTTTTCCGGTGGTCAAAATTGCGGTATCATCTGCAAAGGTTGCAATGGTTGTTTTGCTTAGGCCAGGCAAATCTCTTGTATATAGCAGGTATAGTACCGGTCCTAGGACGCTACCCTGCGGAACTCCTGCATCAATCTTTTTCAATGTTGAATAACTATCATCATATTTGACTCTAAAGTGGCGGTCATCCAGATAAGAGTTTAAAATTTCATAAAACTGTTTGGACAGATCTCTATGCAATTTATACTTTAAGCCATGATGCCAAACTTTATCAAAAGCTTGAGCGACATCAAGAAAGACTGCGGAGCATACCCTTTTGGCTTCAATCGTTTCTTTAATAATATTCGTGATCCTGTGCACTTGTTTAATGGTGGAGTGGTTTTCTCTGAAACCAAACTGATGCGAAGGTATGAGGTTTCTATTTTCTATTATTGGCTTAAGCCTTTTAGAAAAAGTTTTTCAAAAAGCTTCGATATCGTTGGGAGTAATGATATCGGTCTATACGAGTTTTTGTCATTTGGTGATTTATTCGGTTTTAGGATCATAATCACTTCTGCTACTTTCCATTGCATAGGCACATACCTTAATCGAAATGCTGCGTTAATGATATGAAGTATTTTGCGCATACCTTTATCAGGTAGCATTTTAACAACTTCACTGGTGATTAAATCGTAGCCTGGGGCCTTTTTTGGAACCAAACTGGTACGTATTTCTTCTTTAAGTTCATGTAATGTTACATATGAAATTTCCTGTGAATCGGTTTTGCTCGCTTTCGTTATGTTTTCGTCTTCTGCTAGTCGAGCAAATGGCTTGAAGGTGTTCTCTAGTAATTCTGCAAATAGATCAGCTTTTTCTTGAGCACTTCTGGCCCATGTTTCATCATCTTTTTTAATCGGGGGGATCTGCACTATTGGTCTTTTGAATCCCTTTGTTGCTTTCCAGAGTGAATACTCATTGCTTTTATCACCAGAAAGACTTGAGAGATATCTGTTAATAGATTCATTTTTTGCTTCTTTAATGGCTGTCTTTACTTGTATGCACAGATTATTTAAAATAGTTTTGTGTTCTGGAGATCGAGTTGTCTGCCAGATTTTACGTACCTTGCGCTTTGATTTTATCAATTCTCTTAATTCCATGGGAATGTTTGCGGTAAGAATACGATTAGCATGTGGTGCTGGACTACTTGTCGTTGCTGCAAAGTGTACAGCTTCAATCAGTCTTTCTAGCTCTGTTTCTAGCTGTTCTGGGTTTCTAATTGGTACTTGTAGATCTATTTTCTCTTCTATACACTCACGAAAAACATTCCAATTAGTGTTTTTACCTGTTAGTTTAGGTGCATATGTCATATGAATATAGAGATGTTATAATATTAAATTTATTAGACTGTTTGAGAAAATTTATTCTGCTTAACTGAAACATGGTTAATTAACCGTTTGTGGTGCGGTTCAACTAGGTAGTATTTTAAATATTAGTTTGGTCTAACAAACCTATTTTAGAATGTGGTTTGGTTATGGTTTCGGTTCGGTAAATTTGCGCCATAAAATTGCGCCGCTATACCATTGTTTTCAAAGCTTGCTTAACAAATTATATTTTTTATATTTGCATAGGTCATAGTTTAGTTTCAGGATGACTTGAAAACCAGTTGCTTTGCATTTCACATATAACTGTTGCACCATAGAGTATATTTTGATCATTGATTAACAAAAACATTATTCCGGCCCAATTTATTACCAATCACGCTATTCATTTTAAATCAAACTACAAACAAATTCTCTTTAAATATTTTTATCATTTATTAATAACATTCTTTTTCTTTTAAATAAAAATCACAAACGTATATTTCTTTAACTTTATTCACAAAAGAAATACATTTGTAAAATGAGTAATATTGTGATCGTAAGAAATGAAACATATGTTTAACAAAAGAGCGGGAGAGTTAAAATAGTTATATTTGTTTTTATCGGTAGTGTGCGGTTTTAGAGGTAGACGGCGATCACGATATATTAAAGAAAAAAAACGAATGATATGATTCATTGAAGTTTAATTGAAATAACAGAAGTTAGTAGACAAACAAGACTTAAATAAATTAAGAACTATTTCTCCATATTAAGTGCATGAAAGAATTCTTTAAAGCTTTTATTTTGAACATCTTGTTCCATGGGATATCGATCCACAGATACGGAAATTGTTTGTTGTATTTTAATCGAAAAAAACGTGTTTGTGCATGACTGCATTTAACAGACTTTGAGATTATTCCACCCAGGAGTGGGTAATATAATCCGAGTGCGTAATATAACCCAAAAATTGCGACTTTTAGATGAGGTTTATAATTCACGAGAAAATTAACGAAAATAGACAAACAGACAAACAAATTACAAAAGGTCATACTAACTACAATATGCTTGATTGTTTAACAGACCAGATATCACTAACGAGACACACTGACATTCACCAATCAATTAATAATATTTAATGATTCAATTGAAACAGGAACTTCATTTATACTAAAAAAAATTGTTTCAGCAAATCTGATTCTACTGACATATTCCATTAGAATTAAACAAACAAACAAATGAAACATATTGAATGTCTGGTTTCCTCCAAAACAAACTTTAAATCTCTTAATCCATAAACATACTCATTGACGACTATTTATTATCTTAGCCACTTATTTTAGAAATTAATTAATAAGATCGTCGATAAAAAAAGTATCATCGTTCATATAAGTATTTACAAGGTTAACATACAATGCTCGTTTTTGTAATTAAACATTTTGTTATAATGATTTCATCTGAAAGATTTTCTACGTGACCGACAGCAATATTTATATTTTGTTGTAGTAATGTTCAGAGAAAAAAATTTGTACTATGACCACAAAATAAAAACATATAATTTTTTATTGTTTAAATCGAACAACTTTAAAATTTATAACATTTAAAAAATTATTTATTAGACCATAGTGTAAAACTTTTCCACAGCGGTTTTCTAGTTATCAACGACTTAAGCTTCTTCAAACTTTCCAGCTTATTCATTCCAAAAAGTATTTATTCTTATTTAGAGCAAATATACGACCACACAAAGCTTCTCTCTACCATTGTTAATACCGTACAATTACACATTTGCTTCAGAAAAATTATAATTTATAATTATGATTAACATATTATGTGGTGTGCAGAAACAGATATTATTAATGACCGTAACAAAATAAATAGCTTTAACTTTCCCAAAAGAATTAAAATTCAATTATTTCGTTTGTCAAGCGAAAATGTTGCCAAACGATTAGTTACGCATTTCATAGTATATAATTTGTCTGTTCCTTTTTGTGGTTATTAAAACTGGTGACATATTTAAAATGTTTTATTAGCGGATATATGTAATAACTATGTTGTCATTAAATTAATCTTCTTATTCTATAATTTCGGCTTTAATCACATAGTAGAAGATTAAATGTGAAACATATAATTATTAACAGTATTTTGTTTATGGGAAGTACTAAAATGTTGCATTGTAACAGTATTACAGAGAAACAATTAACACACTATGAGCTGAAAAAATTATTTTTTTTTTGTGACGCTGATGCTCTACAGTCTACAGAGCAGCCTCATTTTATATCGTTTAACAAAACAGCTTAATTTTATGAATTATTTTTATATGTGGTGAAACCTTCCTTAGACCAACTAAGGTTGGAACTCATATGCGAATGTTATAAATTGAAATTGACCTACTCAGTACATCCAGACAAGAAAATAATATTTTCTGCAAGCGAATATATTCCCCAGACATATCGGCTATATTTCTCCGATCTTTATGATAAGTTTATGATTGTTATAATTTTACTTCGGTTTTGAGAAAACTAAAGTATTAATATCATGAGCCAAAAGTGAAATTCTTACCCCCACTTTTTGGCATTTCTCGACGTTTTAGGATTGATTCTAAAGAAGCAAAAAAAAATGTATGACTGTCTGCCGGCCGTCCGGCCGTCACAACCTACGAAATGTAGAAAACCGCTGGACGGATTACAAAACTTTTTTTTCTGAAAATAGGTTTACTCATTAGGAAGAGCCGAAAGGACGATGAGTTCGATAACTGTACCGGAAGTGTGTCAAAAAATCGTCAAGTGTGTCAAAACAAGGAAATTTGCATATATTTTACTTAAAAATGTTCATTTTAAGTTATTACGAATAGGAACAATGAATTTGGAGAAATTTTCATGGTAGGGATTGGTATGTGAGATCAAAAACTAGATTATTGCATTATAAGTTTGTCAAAAAATGTTGCCAAGTGTGTCAAAAGAAAGATTTTTATTTATTATTTTACCCAATTTTTTGGAAAAAATAAAATTAATTATTTGTAAGACATGAAATTACTTCGGTCTGAAAGACCTAAGTATTACATTCATAAGCTAACAGTAAAATTCTTACCCTCACTTTTTTGGCATTTCTCGACGTTTAAGGACCTACTGATTCTAAAAAAGCAAAAAAAAAATGTATGTCTGTCTGTCGGCCGGCCGTCCGTCACAACCAACGAAATCTAAAAAACCGCTGGACAAATTTCAAAAATTTTTTTTTCAAAACATCGGTTTACTCAATAGAAAGAGCCGAAAGGACGATGTTTTCAATAACTGTACCGGAAGTGTGTCAAAAAAATCGTCAAGTGTGTCAAAACAAGGAAATTTACATATTTTTTGCTTAAAAAACTTTCATTTTAAGTGATTACGAGTAGGACCATTGAATTTGGAAAAATCTGGATGGTCGAAATTGGTATGTGAGACCAAAATCTAGATTATTGCATTATAAGTTTGTCAAAAAAATTTTGTCAAGTGTGTCGAAAGAAAGATATTTATTTTTTTACCCAATTTTTTGGAAAAAGTAAAATTAATTATTTGTTTGGCATGAAATTTTATTATTATTATTGAGATTTATGGCATTATAAGTTTGTCAAAAAAATGTTGTCAAGTGTGTCAAAAAAAATTTTTATTTATTTTTTACCCAATTTTTTAGAAAAAAATAAAATTAATTATTTGTTTGACATGAAATTTTATTATTATTGTTGGATATTTGTTATTTTATAATTTATAGAATAAAAGAATTTAATGTGAAATTCAATAACAATATTTATTTTACATTTTATGTAGGTACAATCACATCAAAATTCCAAACATGAGAGAATTGCTTTTATATTTTTCAAAATAAAAGTTCTATTCAAAAATACTAATACATTACAAAAAAGCAATCTCTACCAATTTGTTACTTTATTATTATAACAAACACATATTAATTATAACTGCAATACTTGATAATAATTGAATATAATGTTTTATACCAATCGTAATTTATGTATCAGAAAATACAGTATGACATCTATAACAAAATCCTGCAATTATTATTGAGAATTGTGGCATTATAAGTTTGTCAAAAAAATGTTGTCAAGTGTGTCGAGTGTGTCAATTTTTTGGAAAAAATGAAATTAATTATTTGTTTGACATGAAATTTTATTATTATTATTGAGAATTATGGCATTATAAGTTTGTCGAAAAAAAAATGTTGACAAGTGTGTCTAAAGAAAGATTTTTATTTAGTTTTTTACCCAATTTTTTGGAAAAAAATAAAATTAATTATTTGTTTGACATGAAATTTTATTATTATTATTGAGAATTATGGCATTACCAGTTTGTCAAAAAAATGTTGTCAAGTGTGTCAAAAGAAAGATTTTTATCTACTTTTAGAGCAAAGTTTTAGGAAAAAAAAATTAATAATTTGTATGACATGAAATTTTATTATTATTATAGAGAATTATGGCATTATAAGTTTGTCATAAAAATAATGTCAAGTGTGTCAAAAAATAATTTCATTTATTTTTTTAGCCAATTTTTTGGAAAAAAAAAATGTAGCTGTTTTTATGACGTAAATGTAATTGAAAATGAAATTGGACATGGAAATTTTTGAATTTGTTAGTTTTTGAAAAATTTTTGGAATTTTTAAAAAAGTGTGTTTTTTTGATTTTGTAATAATTTTTGCAATATTTTATAATTTTGGAAAAAGCTTTAAATTTTGATTTTGTAAGAATTTTTGGAATATTTTTAGAATTTTGAAAAATTTTAAATTTTTGATTTTATTATAATTTTTGGAATTTTGAAAGAAGTTTCAATTTTTGATTTTGTAATGATTTTTGCAATATTTTTAGAATTTTGGAAAAGTTTGAATTTTTAAGAATTTTTGGAATATTATTGGAATTTTGAAAAAGTTTAAATATTTGATTTTATTCTAATTTTTGGAATATTTTTGGAATTTTGAAAAAAGTTTCAATTTTTGATTTTGTTATAATTTTTGCAATATTTTCAGAATTTTTGAAAAAAGTTTAATCTTTGATTTTAATAATTTTTGGAATATTTTTACAATTTTGAAAAAGTTTGATTTTTGATTTTATTTAATTTTTACAATATTTTTGGAATTTTGAAAGAAATATGAATTTATGATTCTGTAATATTTTCTCGAAACGCTAAATGGAGAGGTTTTTGAGTAGTTTGCTGATTGTATCATGTTTTCACTAAATTATGTTAATTTATGATCTGTTATGATTTTCCGGCAACGTATTGATGCTTCGTGTTAGTTTTGTAATAAATTTCTATACAGAGATAAACAAATACTTGTACTTTAACAAATAGTTATATTTGATTTACATCGCTGCCCAAAACTAAAAACCATGTCCTCATAAAAGTTTTATGCCGAAAACTATATCAAAATCCATAACCCAGACCGAAGTTTGATATCTCAGAGCTTGAGATTTCAGCCCCTCCATATTTTAAATATTAATTCTTAATCAATTAAATGCTTTTAATTTTATCAAGATATTTCGGCAATTGTGGCATTTTCAAGTGTATCATAATTATTCAAAAATACTTAACAATGAAAATTTTTTACAAAATATTTAAGTATGTACAAATATAAAATATTTGAATATAAAAAAATTTTTTATTTAAAAATCCAAGAAATATTTAGTATACCAGTCAATTTACAAACAACTTTAACTTTGTTAAAATAAAATATTTTTAAAATTTTGGAAAAAGTTTTTTGATGTGGAAAAAATTTTAATTTTTGATTTTGTAATAATTTTTGGAATACATATTTAAAGAATTTTGAAAAAAGTTTGTATATTTGATTTTGTTATAATTTTATTTTTAGAATTTTGAAAAAAAGTTTGTTTTTTTAATTTTGTTATAGTTTTTGCAATAGTTTTAGAATTTTGGAAAAAGTTACTTCGGTCTGAATTTGAATTTTTGGAATATTTTTAGAATTTTGAAAAATTTGAAATTTTTGATTTTATTATAATTTTTGAAATTTTGAAAAAAGTTTATTTCTTTGATTTTGTTATAATTTTTGCAATATTTTGAAAATTTTGGTAAATTTTGAATCTTTGGAATATTTTTAAAATTTTGAAAACAGTTTCAATTTTTGATTTTGAATTTTTGAAATATTTTTGGAATTTTGAAAAAAGTTTCAATTTTTGATTTTGTTATAATTTTTGCAATAATTTTAAATTTTTTTGAATAAATTTAAATTTTTTATTGTGTAATAATTTCTGAAATATTTTTAGAATTTTGAAAAAAATTTAAATTTTTGAATTTATTATAATTTATGGAATTTGTTTGGATTTCTGAAAGAAATCTGAATTTTTGATTTTGCAATATTTCTCGAAACGCTAAATGGATAGGTTTTTGAGTAGTTTGCTGAGTGTATCATCTTTTCACTAAATTATGTTAATATATGATCTGTTATAGTTTTCCGGCAACCAATTTATGTTTCGTGATAGTTTCGTAATAAATTTCTAAACAGAGATGAAATACATGTACTTTTACAGAGAGTTTTATGTCTAACATACATCGCTGCCGATAACTAAGAACAATGTCCCCATAAAAGATTTATGCCGAAAACTTTATCAAAATCCTTAACCAAAACCGAAGTCTAGGTTAAGAGCTGTGAGATTTCAGCCCCTTCATATGTTATTGTACTATCGTCAAGGACAATATTTCTTCTTTCTCTATCTCCATATCAGCTTTTTACTCTTTTATTTCAACAAAATATCTTAAAATAAAAAAAATAACAATAAAACAGAGAATTATGTTTTGTTCTGAAAAAAAAAATTATGTAAATAAATTGTGACTTATTCCATTCATTACTAAAAACTTAAACAATAAGATTTGTTGTAAGAAAAATGTAAAGTAATTTTGTTTATTTTATAAAGAATTACAGCATATGTCGTTCTTGGTATTTTTGTAATACATAAAAATCAATTTTTTGTTTTAAATGAAAATAATAATGGAAGATTTAGTAATTAAGATTTTATGGATTACTTTTATGTTTTGGTTAAATAATTTTTTAATTCTGCTTTCGTTTAATATAAAATTACTTTTAGATTTACATTTACGATTAATGTTCTATCAAATTTTTCAAGCTGTTACAAAATTATAAATAAACAACTGATGTTTTGAAAAGTGCATTTAAGTTTACCAATTTTAATTTTATTTGTATAAATTATATTCTACAGCATATGTTAAGTGGGGCAGTGGCTAGTAAGCTGAAATTGATTTCGGCGGTAAAAGTACTAAATTAAGCGGTATTCTGTTAAGTAAACGATCTCCGAATGGTAGGAAAATTTAGAAAATATTAAAGTAAAGTAAAGTATATCATTTTGTATTTGAGCAATTTCACGAAGATTCAACAACGTTTTGAGTTGACCCCTTTTAATTTTGATTATTTTTTGTTTATAGATAGTCTTTGATAAATAAAAAATACAAGTTCTATTAGAATTTTTTTTTTCGACCAGGGGTCTTCACAGGGTGCCCCTCAATTTTTTGTTATTTTGTGATGTGAGTGCAGTTTGACGAGCGATTGTAGAAAAACTACTGAATCGATTTTCATAAATGATATGTCGTTAAATAGGTATTAGAACAAAGTTTTTAAAAATGTACACTGTTAATTTTTTGAAATAATTTTTAACGGTGTAACATAAGAAAAAAACGGTGTAATTGAAAAAAAGATGGCATAGCCTCTTTTTTTTTTTTTTAACTAAATTGAAGCTTATTTTATATCTAACCACTTGTGAAAGTTGAGGACACGCGTTATTTTTTGTTTTAAAGATAAAATTCGTTGTGCATATGACTGTCGGGAATCAGTTTTTTTTGTTCTGAAGGAAAATTATAAAAATGGCGTTATAAACTAAGAGATATTTTTTTTGATGTTAAATATCAAATATTTTATTATTAGATGAACTTTTTAAAATATTATAAAAATTATATATGTAGTACAATAAATAAAATAAATACAATTGTTAAAAATGATTTACTTATTTTACAAACAGAAGTTTCTTTTGAATAGGAAAGCACTTCTGCAATTATTTTCTTTGTATTAGATGGCATAAAAAATGAAATGTTTATTTATCACTTTTAGTAATCACTTGTCACTCTTATAAAAAATAATTTGACAGTCTTGACTGCAAACAAAAAAGCCGTATAAACAACTAAATCTATTTAGGAACTTTTGACTGGAGAAGTATTATGTTCGTATTATGTTATTATGGAATCATAAAGTAAAAGATTGTTTTTCAACATTAAATTACAAATATTTTATTATTGAATAAACTTTTTAAAATATCATACAAATTATATATGTGAAAATAAATATAGTTATTAAACATTATTTACTTATTTTACATTCAAAAGTTTCTTTTGAGTTGGAAAACATTTTTGCATTTATTGTCTTAGTATCTACTGGTACAAAAGAATGAAATTTTTGAGTTCCACTTATAGTAATCGCATTTTTATATCGATTTTGTAATTTTTCTTTTGTTAATTGATATTCATTTTTATCGGCGTATCCAAAGTTCATGGTAGATTCCCATTTTAAATCCCATTCGAAAAGTTTTTTTGGTGTATCAATAATATTATCTTCGCTCGCCATACTATAACGGTGTGCAGCACGCTTCGGTGTACCACCAATTCCATCACAAGGTCCCTTTCCATGGCTGGTAGCATGAAAATGCCATTCAGCGTCAACCTTAAATTAACTAATTAACTTATGCCACCATAAAGAAGACTTTAAGGTTGACGCTGAATGACATTTTCATGCTACCAGCTATGGAAAGGGACCTTGTGATGGAATTGGTGGTACACTGAAGCATGCTGCACACCGTTATAGTATGGCGAGCGAAGATAATATTATTGATACACCAAAAAAACTTTTCGAATGGGCTTTAAAATGGGAATCTACCATGAACTTTGGATACGCCGATAAAAATGAATATCAATTAACAAAAGAAAAATTACAAAATCGATATAAAAATGCGATTACTATAAGTGGAACTCAAAAATTTCATTCTTTTGTACCAGTAGATACTAAGACAATAAATGCAAAAATGTTTTCCAACTCAAAAGAAACTTTTGAATGTAAAATAAGTAAATAATGTTTAATAACTATATTTATTTTCACATATATAATTTGTATGATATTTTAAAAAGTTTATTCAATAATAAAATATTTGTAATTTAATGTTGAAAAACAATCTTTTACTTTATGATTCCATAATAACATAATACGAACATAATACTTCTCCAGTCAAAAGTTCCTAAATAGATTTAGTTGTTTATACGGCTTTTTTGTTTGCAGTCAAGACTGTCAAATTATTTTTTATAAGAGTGACAAGTGATTACTAAAAGTGATAAATAAACATTTCATTTTTTATGCCATCTAATACAAAGAAAATAATTGCAGAAGTGTTTTTCTATTCAAAAGAAACTTCTGTTTGTAAAATAAGTAAATCATTTTTAACAATTGTATTTATTTTATTTATTGTACTACATATATAATTTTTATAATATTTTAAAAAGTTCATCTAATAATAAAATATTTGATATTTAACATAAAAAAAATATCTCTTAGTTTATAACGCCATTTTTATAATTTTCCTTCAGAACAAAAAAAACTGATTCCCGACAGTCATATGCACAACGAATTTTGTCTTTAAAACAAAAAATAACGCGTGTCCTCAACTTTCACAAGTGGTTAGATATAAAATAAGCTTCAATTTAGTTTAAAAAAAAAAAAAAAAAAAAGAGGCTATGCCATCTTTTTTTCAATTACACCGTTTTTTTCTTATGTTACACCGTTAAAAATTATTTCAAAAAATTAACAGTGTACATTTTTAAAAACTTTGTTCTAATACCTATTTAACGACATATCATTTATGAAAATCGATTCAGTAGTTTTTCTACAATCGCTCGTCAAACTGCACTCACATCACAAAATAACAAAAAATTGAGGGGCACCCTGTGAAGACCCCTGGTCGAAAAAAAAAATTCTAATAGAACTTGTATTTTTTATTTATCAAAGACTATCTATAAACAAAAAATAACCAAAATTAAAAGGGGTCAAGTCAAAATTTCCCAAAAATTTGCTGAACTTGCGTGAAATTGCTCATTTAATTCATAATAATGCATTTCAATGCCTGTATATGGGACCAATTAATATTTTTTATCCCACAGATTAATAAAGAAAACGATATCGAAAAAGTTTAATTACCGCTAAACTGTATAAAAACTTTCATTATCTTCCAATTATTAGTATCAACTCTATTTGTATGTTTTTTCAATAATAAATTTCTAACCAATAGATTAATGAATGAATTAATTAATTAATAATTAATAAATTATTAACAATAAATCAATTAATTAACTTAACCTATTGTCTAATGAAAATTTTCCTATAAAAAAATTATCATTATACAATTGGTATGATTCAATTGGTCAAATTGTTTTAATTATATTAAAATTATTTTCAAATTATAATCACAATCGCTTTGATACGTTTTGTTCAAAAATAAAATTTTAAGTTAAATTCTTTTACTTCTTTTAGGTTGATTCTATGGAATGGAGTTTTTTTTATCGTCAGGGTTTTTTTTAAATCAGAAATTTGATTTCTGAATTAAAACAATAAAGATTTATTGTTTTAATTGAAGAAAACGTTTTTATTTTATATTAAACATAATTCTATGTCAGAGAATAAAGTATATTCTTTGTCAGAGAATTTAAAATTTTCGCTCGTGCCTCGCCCAAATTTTAAACTTTTGCCTGAGAATAAACTATCTCATTAAACACTAATTGCTTAGACTACTATTAGAACACCAGAAAGTCATCGAAAATATTTATTTATTGAAGTAGTAGGCTTTAAAAATTTTAAAAACTTATTCCAAAATAATTATTATATATGTTAACCACGACAACAACCAAAATTCATATCAAAAAATTCAGGTTGCTTTGATTTTTAAAAATGTTTTTATTTTCTAAATATTTCTTTTTTGAGAATCAGCAGTTTTGGTGTTTTGGATATAATAAGTACAGCATGCTACTAAATTGCTGGAGGAGTTGTCCAAAATTGTGTGATAGCTGAACAAGCGACAATATCGCATTTTCATTGTTACAAAAATTTTATTCATTTGTTAGTGCAAGGTGCAGTGAATAGTCGTTGCTATCATTAACCGAAGGTCTGCAGGGTTGCAGAAACGAGTGAAAAATAAAATAAATTATTTTAAAACAATATATCTTAAATAATCTTCAACTATTAAAATATCTGACCGGCAGAACAAAACCTAAATCTATCATAAAATGTGATAGTTGAGGGAGGGAGTGGGAGAGAGTGTTATCATTGAACAAGGGTATACAGGGCCACAGAAATCTGCAAAAGTAAATAAATAAAATATTATATCTAAAATTATTTGACAGCAGAACAAAAATATAGCTGATGACGTGATGCTTGAGTGAGGTGGCGGGGGAGGGGCTATCATTGATCAAAGGTTTGTAGGACCGCAGAAGCGAGAGAGAAAAATAAATTGTATTATTTTAAAATAATATATCTTAAAATATCTTCAATTATAATATCTGACCGGCAGAACAAAACGTAAGTCTATCAGATGAAGTTATAATTGAGGGACTGGATGGGGAAGAGTGCAATCATTAATCAAAGATCTGCAGGGTGGCAGAAGCGAGTAGAAAAATACAATAAATAAAAAAATATATTTAAAAATATTTGACCGTTAGAACAAAAAAAAAATATATCAGATGAAATCATGGTTGAGGGAGAGAATGGAAGTGGAGGCTTTCATTGATCGTAGGTCTGCAGGGTCACAGAAGCGAGCGAAAACTAAATACATTATTTTAAAATAATATATCTTAAAAATCTTTAATAACTTCAATGTCTGACCGGCAGAACAAAACATAAATCTATCAGATGAAGTGATAGTTGTGGGGCTGGGGGAGAGTGATATCATTGATCGAAGGTCTGCAGAGTCGCAGAAATGTGCAAAAGTAAAATAAATAAAGCAATATAACTAAAAAAATTTGACAGGTAGAATAAAAACCAAAATCTATCAGAAGAAATGATGGTTGAGGGAGTGGTGCCCCACCACTATCCACCACTTCCCATAGGTTATCATTGATCGAAGGTTTTATAATAATTTTTGACTTTTAACACGAATAATAATATTGTAATATTAATTCGGAAAACTGAATCTATAACGGGAGTGGTGCCCCACCACTATCCACCACTTCCCATAGGCTATCATTGATCGAAGGTTTTATAATAGTTTTTGACTTTTAACACGAATAATAATATTGTAATATTAAGTCGGAAAACTGAATCTATAACAAACAAACTCTCCTTGGGAATCTCTTATTTATCAAAGAAAAATGAATATAAAAAAATTAAATTATATACCGAATATAACAAAACTAAATAATTTAACACAAAAATTATACAAATCAAATAAAAGAATTACATTATTTTATTTCTTGAATGTTGATCCGCATAATGATTCTTCCACAAAAATAAATAAATCCGTAATATCAACCAATGTCATAATTCCATTCCTTTTTTCTTTTCCAAACAAACTCTTCCAAACCTGACTCTTGATCCAATTCAAAATTACCTTTCCTTTTCCATATAATCCATCTCTCAATAAATTTTCACCTTGATTCAACGAAGCATCGTTCCCAACTGTCTTATAGGAATAAAAATATTTACCAATTTCTGTTAAATTTTTATTTTTGCAGAAATTATATTGCAATATCAAGCTAATTGTTATCAAGTTTTTATGCATTGTAATCAACATATTTATAGTGTTAACAACATCAATAATGATAATATTTTATTATATCAAAGGATGATTTCGAAATATATTTGTCTGTTGTTATTATAAAATCATTCTTACACATAAAACACTTCGTCATTGTGATTTTGTTTTGTTTTTTTTTTTTCAAATAAACTGTTTTTCAATATTCAATTCTGCATGAAATTAAAGTCTGCTACTAAAACAAATAACAGTTTTCAGCACAACTACTTTATTTAATAATCTTCTATTATCAAACTTTTATCAAAACTAATTTTACAATGAACATAAATAATTATTTATAATTTAAGTTTATTTATTTTATGATTATTTTTATAACAACAAATATTACAATGCTTAATCACCATTTTTTTTATGATTTTATTAATTTACTGAACCCCGATCAAAACAATTTAATCGCTTATATACACATATCTTTAGACTTCCTGTTTCCCTTTCCCAGCAATTTTCAGTTATACAAACAATCATTTATGCAAAACATGTTTTACAATGTATAATTAATTGAAATTGCGTGACGTAACTAAACCGTCAAAAAACACAGTAATACAAACAAATCTCCCTACGCTTATTACAATTGAACAGAATAAATTAACAGATTATTAAAGAATTTCTTTGTGTATTATTTTAGAGTAAATATTGGAAATAGTCCGTCGTTACAGTTTGTAAGGCCGCAGAAGCGAGTGGAAAATAATATACATTATTTCAAAATAATATATTTTAAAATATCTTCAATTGTTAAAATATCTGACCCGCAGGACAAGAGATAAATCTATCAGATGAAGGTTTAGTTGAGGGACGGGGTGGGGAAGAGTGTTATCATCAGCGAGTGAAAAAGTAAAATAAATAAAATAATATATCTTAAAATATTCGAACGATAGAACAAAAAAATAAATCTATCAGATGAAGTGATACTTGAGCGAGGGGTGGGGGAGGGGCCAATTATTGATCGAAAGTCTGCACAGAAGCGAGGGAAAATAAAATACATTAATTTAAAATAATATTTCTTCCAATATCTTATATTACCAAAATATCTGACCGGCAGAACAAAACATAAATCTATCAAATGAAGTTATAGTTGCGGTAAGGGCTGGGGGAGAGTGCTACCATTGATCCAAGGTCTGCAGGGTCGCACAAGCGAATGGAAAATAAAATAATATATGTTAAAATATTCGACCAACAGAACAAAAACAAAAGTCTATCAGATGAAGTGATGCTTGAGGGAGGGGTGATGGAGCGGGCTTTCATTTATTGAAAGTGTGCAGGGTCACAGAAGCGAGTGGAAAACAAAATACATTATTCTAAAATAATATATATTAAAATATCTGAACGGCAGAACAAAAATCTATCAGATGAAAAAATGTTTGAGGGAGGGGTTTTCTATCATATATCGAAGGTCTGAAGGGTCGCAGGAATGGACGAAAGAAAATTTGTATAAAATCCATATATATAATATGAACAAACAATATAAATGTTTTGATTATTTGTATATATTTCAAACTTATCATATTTATCTTGTTTGTTAATTTTTTATAAACGGATTTTATTAAAATTTTCTTTCACTTAAAAGCGTTTTCACAATATTATTTTAATCAATAAGTACGTTTAAATCAAAATGTACCATTTATCTCATCAAATTGTATCATATTTCCAATTATGGAACAAAATTTTTTAAACATTTTACAGATGCTCACACATCTTCTAATACGTTATTAAACTTTCCTAGACTGATAATTTTGGTAACGTCATTGCGATAAATGAAGATAGCGGTCGTATTTTTAGCTTGTAAATTAAAAATGTATGTGTGTGATTGAATTTGTAAATAACGCGTTCATTTTCACCATTTTTTTAATGATACAATTTAAATGGAAAAAATCAGAATTAAAAGAATTTAAATATTTGCCGTATATATAAAACATAATATTAATTTTCTAAATTTAAATATCAGTTAACCGACCTGAAACAAGGCAAACAAATAATATTAAAAATATACATTAATTGTTTTAAATCATTAAAATTAATTATTCGAAGTGGCCGTTCGTTTCTTGTGTTTGTTTTCATTACCTTCACAAAAAAAAGTCCTTTTGCACGTAATTTTAAATGGAAATAAAATAAAATTCTTCAATTTAATATTACGAAAGTCATATTATCGACTTCCTAAACGTATCGTTAATGCGAACCGAATAACGAACCATAGGCGGTAATGTTAGAATAAGAAGAATATAGAGAAATTTCCGAGAGTTGTGTATCCATTAGTAGTTCGCAAAGAGTTTGCTGACGTAGTTCCTTTACGTAACATCTAGCAGTGCATTTACGGTTCGCAGAAAAGTTACTTTTACGCAGTACATCAAACATGTACTGCGTAAAACTTCAGATTTTAAATAAAATAACTGTTTAAAATAAATAAAATATTTATTATATATAATTTTTAGTATTAATATTATTTGTTTTCATTAGTTCAAAGACAATTTGGAATAAATATATGGCAATTAAAAATAATATAAATGAAAAATATATAAGATACTATATAATAACGATTTTAGTAATAGTTATTAAATAATAATTTATTTTTATAATTTTATTTGTGTTATGAAAATATAATCACAAAAATCAAACCAAAATTTATTTATTCTTTAACACAACACATATACTTTATACTAACACAATCATATAATCATTCTTTACGTTTTCAGTTCGAGTGCTGTGTACCTTTTTTCAGAATACGCTTAATTTCTTTGAGGCAATCTACCTACTCCATTTTTATAATAAACAAAAGTTCGTGGAGTATAATCAGTGTATAAGAGTTTAATATTTATATTGCAGCAATTTTTATTATCTAGTTCTTTTTAATATTTTTTACAAGTCAATGCGGGATTTCATTATATCCATTATAACATTCTAGGTGTTTTGTAAAGATTTGGTTAAAGTTATTGTGGAACTGGCTGGTTTTATAAATAATATTATGATTTTTTTTGAAACAAAATTAAGCAAATCTTTTTGTAGTTTTATTTATTTTATTATTTTTTCTTTTTAATTAAAATATGGCCTTATCAGCTACTCTAATTATTTAAAAATGTTAATATTTAAGAATAAAAATGTTTAAATATTTATGTTATTTAAAAAATTAATTTTAATTTGGGTTTAGTTATTTTAAAAATAAATATTGTAAAAAAATTTCTGATATTTTTTTATATAAAGGGTTATGTAGGAATAAAATTTTATTAAACTTTTCTTGTTTTGAATTTAAAATTATTCATTAAATTATGATATTTTACTTTTGAACGCATAAAGAAAAAAAAATTAAATTATATCATCTAGTCTCTCTTAACTATCTGGGCGTCACGAAATCAGGCAATGGAACTGTCTTTTTAACTTACTGGACCGCAACAAAAAGCGAGTTCGAAAACCCGAAGTCTTCTGAACCCTGTGTTTCCACCCAAATTCTCCTTCGTTGTGGTGTTTCCAAAATTTAAATTTAAATAAAAAAATATAAAATTTAATAAAAAACTCAAAAACCAATAATTTCAATTCTTGAAAAAAAAAAAGGTAAAAACTGGTTCCCAATACGGGTCCCTGTTTCGGCGCCAATTGTTACTGTGGACTTTTTGTAAACAAATGCTATGTATAAAATACCGGTTAGATCGACAGCTTTAAAATACAGGAAACACCAATTACTCATAACAAGCTGCTTCCAAAGTTAGCATTAATGAGGTTATATTTTAAACTAAAGACAACCTATAACCATTGATATTCCAGTTTTATTCTTATTAAGATCTCTGCTTTAATGAAATTTAGTTTAATTAAGATGTTTAGTGTCTCAAAATATAATTTATTTACACAAAACAAAAAATATGAAGGGGCTGAAATCTCACAGCTCTGAGATATCAAGACTTCAGTTTAGGTTAAAGATTTTGATATAGTTTTCGGCATAAAACTGTTATGAGGACATTGTTTTTAGTTATCGGCAGCGATAACATAGAACTCTTTGTAAACGTACAAGCATTTCGTCTCTGTTTAGAAATTTTTTACAAAACTAACACGAAATATCAATTTGTAGCCGCAAAATTATAACAGATCATTATAACAGATCATTAACATAATCTAGAGAAAAGATGATACACTCAGCGAACTACTCAAAAACCTCTCCATTTAGCGTTTCGAAAAATACTCCAAAAATTATAATAAAATCAAATATTGAAACTTTTTCAAAATTCTAAAAATATTCCAAAAATTCAAATTCAGACTGAAGTAAATTTTTCAAAATTCTAAAACTATAACAAAATCAAAAAAACAAACTTTTTTTAAAATCCTAAAAATATCGTAAAAATTATAACAAAATCAATAATACAAACTTCTTCCAAAATTCCAAAAATTATTATAAAATCTAAAAGTTCCATGCCCAATTTCATGTTCATCACATTTCAATTTTTAGGTAATACAAATAATTAATTTTATTTTTTCTTCACAAAAATTGGGTTAACAACGAAATGAAAATCATTCTTGTGACACACTTGACAATAACTTTTTAACAAACTTATAGTGCACTAATCTAGTTTGGTCTCACATACCAATCCCGACTATCAAGACTTCGTTAAATTTAAGGTTACTACCCATTATCACTTAAAATGAACGTTTTTTAAGCAAAAAATACGCAAATTTCTATGTTTTGACACACTTGACGATTTTTTTGAGACATTTCCAGTACAGTTATCGAACGCATCGTCCTTTCGGCTCTTTCCATTGAGTACATCTATTTTTAGGAAAAAAAATTGAAATCCCTACAGCGGTTTTTAAGGTTTCGTCGGTTGTGACGGCCGGCCGGCAGAGAGACATACATTTTTTTGCTTTTTTAGAATCAGTAGGTCCTAAAACGTCGAGAAATGTCAAAAAAGTGGGAGTAAGAATTTCACTTTTGGCTCATGAATGTAATACTTAAGTTTTTTCAAAACCGAATTAATAACTCTATCTTTTGATAGGATTCACAAATTCGATGTTTTATTTAACATCGAAGCCACTTTTACACGATAAATTTTTTTTATTTTGTTAAACATCAGTCAGATTGAATATTTGAAAAAATGCGACTTAATGCTACATAACCCTTTAAATTAAATCATAAATATTTTTACATTATTATTGTTAAATCTTAATTCTTTTAAATAGTAACGAATCTTGATAATGTCGCAATAGGGCAAAATATCGTTATCAAAACAAATTTAATAATTAAATAAGGTTGAGAAAAGGAAAAGGTGTACTTAATTTTCTTTTCAAACATTCATTAAATTAAAAGGATTTTCAGCAATATTCAATTACATATATTGATGGATTCAGTAATTTTTGTTTATTTATGCAAAGAAAACTATAACCAAATACTAATCTGATGAGGAAATTTAATTTAAGAAAAAAGTTTTTCCCCTAAACATATACGTTTGTTTTGTTTTTGTAAATTGTGTAAATGAATTTTTTTCATTTATTTTCTATATTCTTACATTCTAGTTTTCTTGAAATTTAAAAAATAATCGAACATGTGAATTTATAAAATTTTTTAAATAGTCACTAAACGAATTAAAAAACTCTTTTCAGATAATGTCCGAACATATCAAAACAAACGACCGAAGGCATCAAAGTAAACGTGTAAAAAATGTTGCAAAGCTGCTCTAATTTGGGGATATATTACACATTAGAACTTTTTGTGATCAAACTCTTTAGTGGGGTAATGATAAAACTTTGGTCTATTTATCAATTGCATAAGCCTGTTGTATTTTCGACAGATTTAAAATCCAAGCTGATAATTTCGACCAGTTTGGTCAATGTGTTGTGTATTACACCCTTAAATAGTAGTCGATAACCACCGATGTTGCCTTTGCGTTTGTACTGAGTTTGCATTTGCTTCGAGTTTTATTCGCACTAACAATACAACCATCCATGTGTAATCACAGCTAATTGTGATTACTCAAATCTTTACTTCGTTATTTGAGTGTTATTTTTAAATTTTTGTATTTAACTTCTAGACAGCGTTTTGGGTAAATTCATTGTGTCGGCATAATTCTGTTTAGTTAATCTGAGAAAACCAGCCAGAAATTTAATTTAAAAAAATGCTAAATTCATAGATGATAGAATACAAAATTGCGTAATCAGAGGTACCTAGCATTTCTAATATTATAAATTATCTTAACTATTTCGAATTCTAAAAAACAAAACTGTCTAAATATCACTACTGTGACTAAGATCAATGTGCATACCAAAGAGAATAAACAAGGGCATGAGATCCATCTTTCACAGAAATAATTATTTATTTATTTGTTATTATCAGATTTTTGTTTTGCTTTCATAGATTTTAGGAAATTGGTTTTGGTTAAATTTAATAAATTTCACCATAAATTTTTTAAAATTTTGCTTTCTGCTTAATATTCGTTATATCCTTCAAAATTAGTAAAAAAAAATAAACACCAGTGTTTTAAATAGGGTAAACGTCATACTGTTGCTAGTTTTAGACATTTAATTATGTAATAAGAAATCGATATTTAAGCCTCAATTAGACTATTGCAGAACTCTGCAATATTTCTGCAATATTCGTGAAATGGTAGCGTGTAAAATATTCGTGGAAGAAAAGTTTGGCAATGACTCATTGCAACACATTGCAATGTTTTAAAATGAGTTCATTGCTAAACTTTTCTGCAATGAATATTTTACACATTACCATTGCAGAAATATTGCAGAGTTCTGCAATAGTCGCAATTAGACTATAATTAATGATAAATTTAAAAAAACAGTTTCTAGTACAGTGACTAAGGTAGGTAGAATTAATTTATGCTTAGTTTTTTATCAGTTTTCTATGCAACTTAAAATGCTTCTTTAGACACTCATGTATTTGATATGTCACGTCTAGCTAAAAGCTTTTTATAATAGCATCTCTACTAAAATTTATATTACTTAACCCTTTAATGTATTAAAAAGAGTTTTGTGGTTTTACTAATCATAAAACGTTATGGTCATTGAATATCAAAAAAGAACTAATTTGTTTCAGAATAATTTATTTAAACAAAGTCTGCGGGTTTGCTTTCAATAAAAAAAGGGAACATAAATTATATAAAACTTGATAGTAATATAATTTTATTACTCTAATGATTAAAAATAAAAATTGTTAATTAAAACAACAAATGGTATAATAATTAAACAATAGACACGATGTATAGTAATTAATTAGTTAGGTCATTTTGAAAATAACATAAACAATGACTATAATTATAACAGTTTTTTCACTCAAAATCATATTCGTGGTCTTAGGCTGTATTCTAAACTAAAACTTATTTGAAACTTATTTGTGGAGACTTACTTATTTAAATAAGTAACCTAAAGAGGTGACTTATTTGAAATTTTTTTTCCATAGAAAAATCTAATTCGATTTGACAGTGTCAAATATTTTTATGTTTGTTTACTAAATGATTTTCAGGAATAAAACTTCTTTTTCGATTCGTAATAAAATTGATGTAATAATTTAAAATGAAAAAAATAGTTTTGAAAACTCTTTTAATTGATCAAATCAAATAAATCGTTTTAATTAAATTTATTTCCAATTTGCTTTTTGTTGCTGTCAAAATAAGTATGCTAAATCGTTTAGAATAGCTTTTAAATACTTATTTAAAATGGCGGTGAATAAGTAAGTCTACATAAATAAGTTTCAAATAAGTCGTCGTTTAGAAAACAGCCTTAAAACCATAATTTGTAATGATGGTATATTGATATATTGATCAATCAATGATCAATTTCAATAATAGTTAACTCTCATTATTTCCTCTAATATATGAAATTTATAATACTAAAATATAGTTGCGTGATTTTATTTCGGAAGAAAATGAACAACGAAAAAAGAAGCTTTAAATTTAAATGTTACAAATTAAGAATTTATTTATTTTATTCAAGAAATTGTGTCAGGAGAATGGAAGATATTTTATATTTTGTTTTTATTATTATTTTAAAAAATTACACGAAAATATATATTTGGTTATGTAATTGAATGTTTCGCTTATTTCTTTTTGATCAAGAAGTTGGTGGATGTATGGTGTCTGAGAATTTATATTTTTCGCTTAATTTTCATATTGGTACAATTTTTTTCTCAGTTGGTTTTATAGTCGGAACGAAAATTTTTCAAAAACAAGAAATATTGCGCAATGTTAAACGGCTTGACCTATGCAATAACACCAACAAAATTAAAGATTAAACTGCAAAATATATCCCGGCAATCTACATGGAAATAAATTTGTAGGTAAAATTCAGAAAACACTGTTAAATTTATTTAAAGAACATATGTTAGATTTAAATGTATCGATAGACATGTTTATTAATTTCAAGTTTTCAATAAAAGTGACCGGAATATATTATTATCATCACTGCTAAGCTTAAACAAGTTAACAAATTTTTTAGATTAATAGTCATATGATCGTATAAAAGACATATAATGGATGAAACTTTGACATATTTTACACGCAAAATTCATAAAAACTGTTAATCTAAAGAACGATTTAAAAAGTTTTAGTTAAAATAAGTCTGTACTCAATGTCTTGCTGATGTTATTATTAAAATACGTTTGAAATAAATGCCAACATTTTAAATTCAACCTTTGCCCGAGTCTAGAGGCGACACGCGAAATAATTAAGCTTTTCCGAATAGTTTTGCACTTAGACCGACTTAAAACGACCAGAAAAGTCCTCATAAGTCGGGTTTTGTTACTAAGGAATAAGTAAGTTCAATATATTTGTTTGCAGTTGGAACATGTTGACAAACCTATAAATGTGCATGTCGTACCACTAAATTAAAATATTGTTTTGCCCTATAAAACCTCTCTAGAGAATAAACTTACACTCTCCTGCCGTTATACAACTGATTGTATACCTTTAATACTTTAACAACCAAATAGTTTCTGTTTATCTTTTCTTTAATTTTTCTTTCCCCCCAATTTAGTTCAGCTCCTTCGTTTTTCGCTACAATAATTCAGATGCAAAACTGAACCAAAAGGTTGAAATCGATTTTGTTTTAATTTTTTTATTTATCTTAAATTTTTTCATCATTTAGTTTAAAATTGATTACATAATAATTGAAGTCAAGGTTTTGTCAATAATAAATTAATATTTATTTATTTTTGCTTAAAAACAAAATTAATTTAACATGTTTTTTTTGTTTTAGTTTATGGAGAAATTGTATTTTAAGAAAATAAAAAAATTCTTTGAGAATGACAAAAATAAATAGTTTTTTTCTTATATAACAGAACTGTGAAGTGAATCAGCGGCAAAAAATATTGAAATTAAATTTAATAAATTATTTATTATTTAGATTATTTGTTGTTGTTTTTTTTTTCGATTTACTTGTAATTGCAAATGATTAATTCATTTTTGATCTTCCGAATTTCTTTCATTTTATTGTTGCTGTTTATTTATTGTAAATTATATTTATGGGATATGAATTATTTTCATTTTATTTTAGGTTATAGTAATATTTTATCTGTTTTCAATGAAACCGAAATAAAAATATACATATTGGATATTTGTCATTAATGTTTGTTATATTACATTTTTGGAAAATGCCAATGGTTCAAATTTAATGGAATATTAATACATATAATATTGATTTCGACACAATATTTAATCTTGAAAATATTAAAAACGGATTTATTGTGAGTATAAACGTTTCCCGTTATTATTTAATTTTTTTTATGAAATACATATGATAAATGCTGAAAACCACGTTCAATTAGAACATACCCATATTAAGCAGTTCACAAAATTCAATTAAATCAATTTCAGATGCCAAAATGAACTTGAAAGATTTTTTTTGAGGAAAAATGGTTTCAATCTGCACCGATCCAGTTGGATAAAGTGGTTCAAGTTTGGACACGTTTTTATTAGTTGAGATCAAAATCATAATAAAATTAGAATTATTTTTATCAATTTCTGAGTAGATTTTGAACATTTTCTAAAAACTTCCAAAATATAAAAAACACACACAAGCCGAAGCCTTTTTCTTCATATTTGATATATAAGCTTAACCTGAACATAATAAGATTTTCGTAATTTTTATATAAACATTAATTTCAAATATTATAACTAATTGTCTTTGAAAATTGTAGTAAGAAAACAAACACTCAAATGTCCAAGCTAGATTAGTATTTAATTACTATTTTTAACATTGAAAAATTTATGTAGCAATTTTTTACAAAAAATAAAAGGCGGTGGCGCAGTCAATTATAAACAACAACAAATGGGTGTAAAATGTGCAAATATCACTAAATCCTAAACAATGCGTAAAACAAGGTACTGCAAAATATCTATTCTCCTAGATATTCATTAATATAAGTGAATAAGGGTATAAAATTCTAAAAAAAATTATGCTAATAGTAGTATTTAGTAGCCACTAATAGTAGTAATTAAATAGTATTATAGTATTATTAATTATAGTATTATAATTAATTTAACATATTTGGAATTAATTGAATTAAATTTTAATAAATATATTTATTACTTAATTAATATTCACCGTAAATTGATATTTGCTGCTATACTATATTGACTGCGCCACCCACTTTTAGTTTTTATGAAAAATGTGTAGCGAAAATTAATAATCTTAAAAAATATTAACTTACTAATCTAGTCTGTATAAATAAGTATTTATTTTTATTTTATGAAAGACATAATGTTTGTACGGAAAATTTATTGTCCATGCCAAATTTTGTTATTCTTTTTATATCATTTGCAATAAAAATGCCACCCGTCTGGTGAGGTACAGTACACTAAAATTTAAAGCAACTAACAAAGTCAGATTTTAGTCTGTAAGACAATTTTGTTTGATTTTATACAGTAATGGCTTGCCCGAGTAAAATAAATTTGGTTCAACCTCTAGGCATAGAAATTAAAACAATATATTTTCTTTATATTATAAATTTTATTCGTTCAAGATTTTATATTAAATTATACAAAATTATATCTCCTTTTATTATTCTTCTTTCTTCTAACTTTTTACTAATAATTTACTAATAATCTTTTTGTTATTTACTATTATTACTATTGATTATTTACTATTCACTGTATCACTCTGATTTTATAACTGATTTACGTCACTGTTATTTCTGTGTTCTTGTTCTTTGCCCGAGGGCGAAGCCTGAGGGAATCACTGAGGGATTTCTAGGGACATGCTGAGAGAACATGCTCAGTCCCTATGATGAGATACATGCTCAGAAAACGCAAATTATAATTTTTAATGTTTATCATTGTAGGCGGTTATTACACAAATTTTAAAAACTATCATTGTTGTCATGGTTTGTTGTTTTTTATTCCCTAGGGAGTAAAAGATGCAATCCGCTCCAGTAAATGAGAGAACGAAATTGACATTTATATACAACTCGTGCAAAAATAGTAGATTATACATCAAGAGAAAGATGTGCATGTTTTTCTTCTGATGTGTGTTTGGAGCCCGAGGACGAATCCTGAGGGCTACATATCACTTAGGAAGATGGCATATGCTCTCTCACAAGGTTTATCTACTACTTTTGGCACGACCACAGTATAATTATGATATTAAAAACTAAATCTAACCATTTAAAGAGAACGAAAATTATATGTTTTAATACTCATCATAGAAGGCGATTCTTATAAAAATTTCTTTAAATTGTTACGAAGCTAGGATTCGATTTCGTAATTGTATAAGGCTAGTAATCTATCTTTGTAATTAGGACTCGCCCTGCTTGTCCACACGTATTGAATTCGCAAAAGCAGAAACTTTTGTGGTTATTCTCGTTTTGTTTGTCAAACATAATTTCTTATATTCAATTCATAATCTCCTTCCTGTTTGAAAATCTGTCCTGTACGCATAGTCTTAAACTCAATCCGTGGTCATCATTTACTATAGTTCCCGCGACACAAATTTATTATCAGAAAAACAGTTGTGTAATATTTTTCCGGTGTAATTTCCTATGTTTAATTTATTGCTATAAAATTATCAGAAAAACGGCTGGGTAATATCATTCATTCATGAACGCGCTATTTACATATGTAATTCGTTCAATTGTTTCGTAAACAATGTTTTTTTTTAAATCTTTTCCAATTTCTATTACAAACTAGCCGTCCGTACTTCTTAATGGGTATAATAACTAACGATCAAACAAAAATATAATTTCCCATGAAACTACCTTATCGATTCGTTATTGGGGAATCAAAGAAAACGGCGTTAACAGACTATAAATGGAACGCAATAGCTAGCTTCGGTCTCTTGTGCATTTTGAACATTCTCTCGTGAATATCAATAAAATGGTTTTCTTTATTGAATTCACGTTTTTGTATTTAAGTTAAGGTTGAATTAAGTAGAAAATTTTTAATTAAAATCAATTTAACTAGCTCAATTAGTGCAATTGTTTTATTAGTTTAATTAACTAGCTCAATTTAAAAAAAAGTTTATATGTTGTGTGCCGTGTTAGTTAATTTAAAAAAAAAAACAAAATTATATAAATATTCTAAAATATTAACATTTCCTAAATATTCCCAAACATAAAAACTCTTAGATGTTTGTGACGTATTTTCTGCAACATAAAACTCTCTTAGTCAATTAATTCTACGGGAATTAATTTGTTTTTGTTGTTTGACAGCCGTCAAGAACATATGTTTGGTTTTTGTTTTGTGTTGTAAAAAAGTTACAAAATGTGAGATTTGTTTTTATTAAATGCAAACAGTTTAATTGTTATTTAATTAGCAAATTAATGATAGAAATTATAATAACAAAAAATATATATATTAAATGTTTGTGATATAAGTGGTGATGTCCTTAGCTAAATTTATGATAATTAGCCAAAAACTTTTGTATAATCGTAAGTACTGCATCTAACCTAACAAAAGAAAACTAAAAATAATCTATAAAAATTATGAATATGTTTGTAATTACTTAATTCATTTTTATTGGTGAGATATCAATTTTCTTGGTGAAAAGATCCATTTGTGATTTAATTATAAGTTTACAACCATAAGAAGAAAATAAACCACCAAAACCAAATTTTGGACAAAACGCATGTGAAAATTTAAACTAGTTTTTTCCGATATAGAGGAATTTCTTTTGTTGTGTGGTTATAGTAGATGCAGTGTAATATTAATTAATTAAAATTTAAAAATAATTAAGAAGCTAATTATTGAACTCTGGTTTAAACAAATGTTATTTATTGGAATTAACATTTAAATTTGTTGGATAATCTGCTCTTTTTATTCCGGAAATCTCTGTCGACACATTTAATTCTCGAACCATCCTATAACAAAGAAAAGGGTGTGTCGATTTTTTTATTTATGGCGGTTTTTGTTCTTCCGGCGATGACGCCAACGAGATATTGATCAAGAACAGCAATCACATATATCTATAATTTTATACACCAATACCTGTAATTTTATACATCAGCTATAGTAAGCTGCACTTGCGTTTTAATTTATCGATCCTGTGTACGACCATGGATGATCACTGGAGCTGCAGTACCGGTTGAACGTGTCGTCAAATCACCGTTAGCCTAGGTGATCATGATTGGCTAAATTTTGAAGGAGCCAGGCTTGGGACGTAAAAGAGGGACCGGAATACTTATGGGGTGAGTTTCATTTTATTTTTATTTTTAAATTAGAGGTATGAACGAATATGGATGCGTATGTATATGAGTGTGAGTGTGTGTGAGGGTTCATGTGATGCATGTTTGTGAATCAATGTCAATATTATACTTTATTTATATCACAATGTAGCCGAAGGTCAAAGCGGTGTTATAACAATCGATATTAGAATGTCAAGGTTGTAAGATACATTTCTATGAAAGAAAAATAACTAAATTTTCTACTTTGTACCCTTTAATTAAATTAATTTATCCATAGATTTTTTTTATATAGAAAGAAAAATGTGTGGAGGTTTTGTATCATTGAATTGAAAAGATTTATCTGACATAGTTGGTTCACCTCTAAAAACAAATACAACGAATAAAGTATACATGTTGTGATGTATTCCAAAAATACATCGTCTTTGGTGCTTCATCGGATAGCTTGTATATATATGCGAACGTGATCCTTGTAAATTTTTTTCAAATAATACCGAACAAATATGGTCCTATCAATCAAATTGCAATATCAAAACATGAAAAATGTATATCGTTTTCAACCATAAAACGGGTTATATGTGTGGTTACGATTGATGTGTTTAATTCATCAGGACCACAAATGATAACAACGCCAAATGATGATACAACTGTAACATGTTTTATTGGATGGATGATGATAAAAATTTATTTTATGGTGATAAAAAGGGTAACGTAACGTTGATTGTTTTATCATATTTATTGGGGCGTACCATTTTACACACTGCGCTCATCCTGGAATGAGGTAATGCGAAGTTGATTTAGTTGGTAATGTATTACAAACTCATCAATTAAAGAATACTCTATTAAATCTGAAACCAACCAAAGTAGTATTAAATGAAATAAATTTAAATAAAGGTAGAAACACAACACGGACGATAACGTCGGACGATAAAAAAACCGTCTACAATTTCGCTGTTATAACCACAACAAAGGCGTCAGCGTGAAAAGCTGTCAAAAATAAAATTGCATAAACTAAAATACTTTGTTCTTTGTCAAAATGAATTTTAAATTTCAATTTTAAAAATAACTAATTTTTACTAATAAATAAATAATAATAATTCTAATTTAATAACTAATTTTAAAAATAAAATACACATTATGAAAATATATAAATGAATAAAACCAAACTTTGAACATAAACTGAAAATTAAGTTGACAACTCAAAACAAAACGATTACAACCTCAGAAATGCAAGAAACATCAGAAAATCATATTTTAAGTTGGCGGCACTATCACAATAACATTAAAAATTACCCTTGCAGCCAAATAAAAATAAAATTGACATCTGGCAATAATCATCGTCGACGATAAATTAGAAATAGAATCTAAATTTTCTCCGACGAAAAAAACTTTTTGTTTATCGCTGTAGTTGTGTTTGAAACGTATGTATTCTGTGTATTCTAATGTTACTAACGTCGTCGTCGGACGATTTTGCCCGTGTTGTGTTTCTAGCTTAAGACTGAAACTTCATCATCCTCTACAACAATTATTAACAATATAGCAAATAATTGTAGCGGTAGTAGCTGTAGTGCGAGTTGCAATAATACAAATAATTTAAATCATTTAAGAAAATCATCCGACAGTGATTCTCATATAAAAGCAATGCAAATTTTCAAAATTGTTTTCTTATACTGTCGCATTTGTTCTAGCTTTGCCCGACAATTGTATAATAGTTTTCAATTCAGCTGCATCATTGATGGGTTTATGGAACGATCAATTTAAAGTTATTCAAGTTGTTTTGATTGTAAATAATAACTTATTTTATTAACAAAAAAAATTACCAATTATATTCGGTGAAACCGATCCAGTTGAATGAATTATTATACATTTATTTTTATAATAATGATAATTATAATGGATCATATAATTTAGCAAAAAGATAACGTAGAATATTTTTTTTTTATAAAATTAAAGCACAAATCTATGATAAAAAATTTATTAAAGGAAATTTTAACAAAATTAAATTATAACGAAGATAATGATATAAATTTATTGTTGACTGAGATTTTGAATGATATTGGATTGTTTCAAGGGTGTATGAATGTGGGCATGGATGTAGATATGGGTGATAGTGTGCATGTGGGGGAAGGTGCGAGAATGTATAAGGTGTGAGAGTGTGAGAGTATGTGAGTGGATGAGGGGTTGGACGGGCTGATCGTGGTTCTTTCAAGTACGGGGGTCGCCAGAGTCTCCTTCTTTCACTTGCTTTTTTTTCATTCCCGTATATACCATGTATTTCGCGTACATTTCAGTTATTTGTGCTGAAGTAGCAGGAATTCTTACTCGATCCCAATGATTGAAGCTAGTCAAAAGGGCTATAAATAAACCTCATCCAGGTACACGACCTGCTATGCGACTTCGTTGATTTCCAACGAAGCAGCGCTTCATTACAAAATTTATCGTAAAAATTTATCGTTTCTGTTTCCATGAAAACTTTCATTTTTGTCATGGTTTATTATTTTTTACTCCCTAGGTAGTAAAAGATGCAATCCGCTCCAGCAAATGAGGGGCGGAATTGAACTTTATATAGAGTTCGTGTAAAAAAAAATATTATTTACATGACACTTTTTACCATCATATAATTGGAAACAAATTTATTAATCAAATGTGCAGATTTATAATTCCGTTCTAATATTCAAAAGACAATCTATTAAGATTTTTATGCTTCACATGCATATAATGTTATTATAAAGTCTTGGATACGCGATATATAAACGCATCCATAAAAACCGGGGCGTTATAAGAGGGCATTATGAATTCATAACGCCCGCTCTTAATACACTAAAATAATATTTTAAACTTCAAAATGTTTATCCTCATGGCATACTAGACAGTTTGTTTTTGTCGTAAATTGTATTTTTGCTTTTAATTTAAAAAGTTTTAAAAAATGTTTATTAATTAATAATTTTTATTCAAATTAAATCAAAATTTTCAATACAGAATGTTACTTTTCGAAGTAAAAATGGCAATTTTCAAACTTGCCAGAAAAATCAACAGATTTACTGGAAAGATTGTCCGATACAGTTATCATTTTATTTGATATGGGGTAGGTTGATGATGTTGATGGTTTTTCTTGAACATTCGAGATGATTTCAAAACTAGAAATAGCACTTGTTTCTCCTTCAGATGAACCTACAGCACTTGCAATCATGTTGGAAATTCTATTTTTCGAAGTGATGCTTTCTTCTATGTAGTCTTGTGCTACAGTGTCACTCTTCCATTTGCCGTGCAATTTAAGAGTTTCGAAAGACGCACCCCCCTCAATTAAGAGAGTAGACGAAGTGCGTCTCAAACAATGACCAGTAAACTGGTGAGGGTTTTCTAGTTTTAAGAACTTATTTTAAGAACACTGCCTATCGTATTTTTTCCAACTGGTTGCATTGTACACTTTCTGTTTCTATATGTAAGAAAAAAACGTTTCCCATTTGTTTTATTTGGCCTTAAATTCATATATTGTCGGACTATTTTCAGAGCACCCATTTCTTCTTCATCTATGATTGTAAAGCCTTTTGACAAAACGGAACCTTTATCAGTTACATCCTCAACTGACATTTTTACCATTTCGTCTCTTCTTAAGCCTCCAAAGACTCCCATAACCAAAACTACCTTATGCAACAGATAAACGTCATCCGGAGCATCTTTTATGAAAGCCATAACCTGATTGCCGGTTAAAACTTGAGAATTTTTTGGCGTATAACCTCTTGATTTTGTTTTTAAAAACGAAAGCAATTGGTTATATTTTGAAATATCAATTTTTTCGTAAAATGTAAGGGTAGATTTTAAAATGGTGTATTTGGTCCACAGTGAATTCGGGGTACACTTTTCAGACTAAATAAAAAATTGAATTAATAAATTTACTTATTAAAATGTATAAACAAATTAGAATTACCAATTCTTGAAAGTATGATAACAACACATTTTCATTCACTGCCTGTACTTTATTTCTTGATTTCCATGAACGAAAAATTCCGTAATCTTTATCATATTGTTGTTTGGATTTAATTGGCAATAAAGATTCCGTTGCTTTTTGAGCATTTTGCTTAATAAACTCTGGCAATTGCAAATCCATTATTGTTTAGGACTAATTCAGAGTTCTGATGAATAATTATTTGAAACTTCAAACTGTTTTTTCTCATGGCAAACTACGCTACAAAATTTGGGAGAATTTGTTTATAGCAACGCACAAACAACAAATAATTAATTTAAACTTCAAAATATTTATTTTCTTGGCATACTGGGATACATTTGTATTTTTTTGCATAGCAATATAGACTAACAAATTAAATTCTTTCTTAGTTTTTAGCTTATTAAGTGAAGCATAAAATCTTGTATGCACCACTGGCGTTATTGGGTATTACGCCCATCAAGCGACATCCATCCCTCGGGCCAAAGGCCCTCGGGCTAGATTACGTCGCTTTCCGGGCGTAATAACCTACATAACGCCCTTGGTACATAAATAGCTATTAATATAATCATTATAAGGCGATTATAGCTATAAAGTTTATAACTAAAAGCAATTTATTTGATATAAGTGATATGCAAATTGAAATATCAGTGATAATCTATTTATTTATGTTTAGTCGCAATGAACACAATGTATATCGATGAAAGATGAGAACTGAGAAGTAAATAATCATTTAAAAAAATAAAATAATTGGTAAATACTAAGTGGAACAAGCAGCTGTATGCATATGTGTTTATTTACATAATTTCTTTTTAAGACGAACGATTGTGGTATAAACTATAAAAGAATTAAATAAAACCAACCAAAAATAGTTTATCTCCGTTTACCTAAATAATAATTAATGCATCGTTGCATAAATTTGTTGCTTTAATAATAGATTTACTTTAATGTATTGTGAAATTTGATTTGAACCATGATTTATCCATGATTTGCTGGCAATTTTATGGAAAATCGTACACATATAGGATTTGTAAAAAAAAAATAAAATTGCAAAAACATACGCAGACTCAAAAATTTGACCTAAATATGGTCTAACCGGAAGCTAACAATTTGGCAATAAACTGTTTTTACTCTTTCGGATATGTATTTACTGGTTCCTTTTCTGAGAATGTCGGAAAGAATTTCGAGAATTTTGGAAATGTATTATTTTTTAACTTATTTTGTTTTATATAAACTGTCTAATATTGTTTTTGCAATTTACACGTCGATATAATTTTATTATGTATTTAGTTATTAACAAATTCATTAGATCAACTTGAAATATTTTATGGACAAATCTCCATAACCAATTTTAACATATTCTTGCTGTTCCTTTTTTAACATATTCTTGCACTCTCATTTTATTAACCAACATCGTAAGCTTCTCACAGCTCTTCTTGCTTTTACAGAACTGAACAACAGAAAACTTAAATTGTGTAGTGTTAATATACATATTACATACATGCCTCCCTAAGTTATACAATAATAAAATCGATTTTTTATAAAGATAATTATAAAATATGTAAACAAACAAAAGTATTCGTGTAACAGCTGTATAAACCCATCGAAAGGTAAATAACCTCCTCTATAAATAATGTTGATTAGATTTGTTTATTATCTTTTTCAATTATAAAAATAATATATGATTAGAAATGATTGAACGAATTAAAAAACGTCATCAACGAAGCAGAAAAGTACCATCATACTTCAAAATTAGGTTTGTAAGATTTAAATTTTCTCTAAATAATTTTTTTCTATTCACTTTTTAAAAATGCAATTCTATTTGCTTGAAAATTAAAGATAAAATGCATTATTACATCAAAGAATTAACTGTTATTTTATAATAATTAAATTTAGTCCACCGAAGACTAAAGTAGATTATGTACAAAAAACGCAATCCTAATCATAATCGTAATCCTAATCAGTAGATGGTATATTCGGATATTCAAAGACGTTAATTTATAATTTATTATAATTAACACTAAACATGCCTAACTTTGAATAAAAAGAAATTAATAATAAAATTCAAGTTTTTCAAAAACGACTAGAATTAGTATTTTTAAATTACTATGTTTTCAGTAGTAATTTCCTAAGGGTGGTGATAATTCAAAACAATTTTTTGCCAAAAATTTCGAAAGCAAGTATATTGATAAAAGCACGAGGCTGTAGGCCGAGGGAGAATTGAGAGAAGTGAGAACTAAATGAGAATTTATCAACGAACGAGGGGAATTCGTTTAGAAAATTTTTTGCCATTTTTCATTTATTTATATATTTTTTATGAATTATACGTTGGCCTACTTTGATAACAGTGAATTATTTCAACATTACCACGATAATTTTTAATATCCCAGTAGGCCAGACGTATAAATATTTCTATTACTATAATTCAAATTTTATTGGTGAAATTGAATGATGTCATTACATTTTAGAGAATTTTATTGGTTTAAATTAAAATAAAACTAAGGCAAAAAATTTTCAAAAGTTATTTCCCACGGACTATGATAATTCGAATAAAATTTTCGCGAACATTTAAAAAGCAAGCTAATTGGTAATAGCTAAATTTATTCGGTCTGGTCTATTATCAATGCCAATTGCATGAGAAATTTTCCAAGAAATTATAAGAATTTATCACCGGTCGAGGGAATATTATAAGAACTGAATCTAAAAAATTATGGTGCAAATTATGAAACCTTTTGCAATCCATACAATTTTCGACCAATCTAGTTTCGAACCAATGAGAAAATTTTAAACTTTAAAAACGTTTATCATTCTCATAAGGGCTAGCCACCTAGATAAACTACCAAAAAATGTCAACGTTGAATATAAACCAAAAATTAGGTTACAACTCTAGCGAAGTATAAAAACAAAAAATTTACATAAACATATATTTAACAAATTCAGGTTTAGTCAATTAATTTTTCTGGTGATCACTGTTTTGTTATACTCTAGACATACTAGTATGTATTGAATAACAAACTCATATCGGTGAGAAGAAGATGACTAGTCTTCCCTTGTGTCTATTGACACGTAATCAACAATTAATTCAGTAAACTATTTGTGATATAACATCATCCCGATGGAAAATATCCCATCAAGAGTAATATAAGAACTGAATCTAAAAAATTATGGTGCAAATTATGAAACTTTTTGCAATCCATACAATTTTCGACCGATCTAGTTTCAAACCAATGAGAAAATTTTAAACTTTAAAAAAGTTTATCATTCTCATCAGGGCTAGCCGACTAGATAAACTACCAAAAAATATCAATGTTGAATATAAACCAAAAATTAGGTTACAACTCTAGCGAAGTATAAAAACAAAAAATTTACATAAACATATATTTAATAGATTCAGGTTTAGTCAATTAATTTCTCTGGTGATCACTGTTTTGTTATACTCTAGACATACTAGTATTGAATAGCAAACTCATATCGGTGAGAAGAAAATGACTAGTCTTCCCTTGTATCTATTGACACGTAATCAACAATTAATTCAGTAAACTATTTGTGATATAACATCATCCCGATGGAAAATATCCCATCAAGAGTAATATAAGAACTGAATCTAAAAAATTATGGTGCAAATTATGAAACTTTTTGCAATCCATACAATTTTCGACCGATCTAGTTTAAACCAATCAGAAAATTTTAAACTTTAAAAAATTTTATCATTCTCATCAGGGCTAGCCGACTAGATAAAATACCAAAAAATATCAATGTTGAATATAAACCAAAAATTAGGTTACAACTCTAGCGAAGTATAAAAACAAAAAATTTACATAATCATATATTTATTAGATTCAGGTTTAGTCAATTAATTTCTCTGGTGATCACTGCTTTGTTATACTCTAGACATACTAGAGGGAATATTGTTTAGAAATTTTGTTTGCCAGCTTAACTAAATAATTAAAACAATATACTTCAATTAAACATTTCAAAAAATTTATTAATGCTTATGCATAATAGCTAATTAATTCTATTATATAATTATCTCCTTATCTACGTGATTCTTTATATATAATTATTTAAAATTGTTTAATTATTTAGTTTAATAAGAATAAAAAGTCGGTCAAGACTCAAAGTACGTAAATGTCAATCGAAAATTGTTCGAACTTCGAACATTTTTCCATAGTTGTTTATAGAACCTATAAAGAAAGATTTAATTACACCAGCATGTAAATGGTAAGAAGTAGAAAATATATTATCAATTCAAATATCATCAACTTATATCATCATTCAAACCTTTATCAGCTGTTACAATTATATAATTCAATCAAGTTTCTTCTGGTCAAGTTCTACTTGAAGACTTTATTCAATTAAATATTTTTGGAATTAGTATTCAGCTCACGGAAGACATTTTCAACATAACCATATTATTCTAACTCAGTTCGCCAGTTCGTAGCCAAGCTCATATAACTAGCCATAATCTATTTCAGAACCTTAAATTTATAAAATTTAAAAAAAAAAATCTTTAATTAAATGATTAAGTTTCATGTGTTTTTGTGTCAGTAAAAATATCAAGTCAGATGCAGTGACATCAAAAACCCTCATATTTTGTTAATAAACAAAAATCTTTGTTTATTATGATTTATTTATCTTATTTTTAATCTTATTTTTAATTACTTCTTACTAAAATATGAATTTGCTGCAATGTAGCAAAACTTATCACATTCTAAGATTATTCTACGTGCATAGTCCAGCCCAAAAATACAATTTTAATAATAAATCAAAAACGGTGCCTTAAAAAATTATAAAAAAATTGTTTTGAACTGCAAAAAAATTCTGACACCCACCTCGTCAAGGTGAAAAATATTTTTTTTCCAAAATTTCTCCTCTTAACCGGCTTAGAAGAACATTTGAAATGATGAGCCAATCTTCATTAGATAGTATGATAAAAAACAGTTGGTGTTAAGATATTTTTAAAAAATATTATTTCATCTATTTATTTAACAAAAATGTCATACCCATTCAAAAACTAAATCAAAACTGATATTTTTATTTTAGAAATAAAAAATCTGAAATCTGAATTTAATTTTGTTTATGACAAAGTACAAACCGTCTTTAGTTATAAGCCTACTAGACGCGAAATTCAAAAAAACAATAAACCTTCAAATATTTTAAGAACTTTATAGAGTAAATAGAGTAATAATATAGGATATTGTAGTGTAAATAGAATAAAAGTATAACATCATGAATAACTATATGTATGTATATGTAAAAAATTCACGAAAAAAACAATAAGGCTTGTAATTAAAGACAGCTATGTTTATGACATAAAAATTAGATAATTTATTCATATTGAGTCATCTATTTTTTAATAGCAGAAATATAAATACACATATACAATTTTCATTTGTAACAGTGTATGTTTTAAAATGTGAATTGTATGTAATTATAAATGAAAATGTTTAATAATTAATAATAATTTTTAAAAAAAGTAGTAGAAAAAATACAGTCTCCTACTCGCCGAAAATCATATTTTGAATCTCGCGACCATTACTAACCTCGGCTATCGCCTTGGCTAGTAAACTGTCGTTTCGTTTCAAAATATGTTGTTTTCGGCATCGTTGAAAAATATACTATTTTTGGATATGTGAGAATTTTTCGATAAATAGTTTTACAATCGGGGCAGCATATTAATTTCTAAATTTACATTACTAACCCGCTTTGTTAACGGGTTTTGGAAACCCTGCCTGTTTTTATGGAAAACGCGGATCAGTAAAAATAACTAGATTTAACTGTACAACTGTATGAAACTAATCATTTATTTCCTCTTCTACGCTCTCTCATATTACAACAAATTTTCATAACTTATTACCTTTAGAAAATTTAATACAATATCTAAATTCAACGAAATGGAAAGGAAATTTGACTTTTGATGTTTATTGTAAAACTAAAATCATATTTATTTTAAATTGAGTATAAAATTATTTATAATGTCTATTTTAATGAACAAATAATTTGTTTATAATAAATATTATTACTGTTTTGATTGTAAGCATTAAAAAAGAGATTGGGTCTATTACAATATTTTGATTAGTTTATTTACAACTATCTCTGACTTCGGTTGCAAACGAAAGTGTATTGAAATTACAGTTAATTTATATCGTTATAAAACGTCAATTAAATAAAAAATTAAAATAAAACAGGAAGGAAGGAAGATATTAAAAAGTTTTATGCAACAATCCGCCCGATCAATACATTCTTTTTACATACAATTTAATATTCTGACAGGTTCTTTTAGGGTGTCATAAATGGAAAAAGTAAACGGCGGAATCCAATTGACGTTACTTTGATGTCTGCCCGTCTTTAAGAATCTATTTTCTCAGCAATTTTGTTCTATGTTCTAAAATATTTAGAACAAACTTACAATTCACAATTCTCACAAGTACAATAGTCGAGATTAACCGGAGCAAATGTTGTATACCTTGTACACAAGCTGTAACTAATTCAACTCATGCTCCAAATAAAACAGATTGCACTAAAATATCCAAATTTAGAACTTTGATTTGTATGTTCATTACACAAAACTCTAACCAAGTGAGGGTGCTCCACATCCAATAGATTCCAACAAATTTTGCCAATGATTACCAATGTGCCAAATCTACCCAAAAGCTAAGTTTCAATTGTGCCGACTTTATGTGTCGTATTCCATATTCAATGGATCACCTAAAATTTTAAAAATGATTTATTTAAGACAAATATTTGAAGGTTAGAAAATTGGCTCATTCGATTTACAAAAAAATTGGCCATTTTTGTTTTAATAATGATAAAATGCTTACTAATTTTTATTTCTTTTAGCTAGCAAACTAAAACTAGCATTAAAAACAAAGAAAGTAAACGGTTAACTCTTAAAGTAAAGCACAACAAAAGTAAACGGTTATAGTATATTTCATTACGAGTCCGGAAATAAGGATTTTTCCGTGCGCGCGTGACAAATTCTCGTGAAGCGAAGTCGAACACGGGAAGTCATGCAAGCACGGAAAAATCCATTTCCGGACGTGTAATGAACGATACTTTTTATTATACTTATCTGAAAACCACACAAAAAAGAAAAAGAAGTAAATTTAGAACATTTTATTTTCAAAGTAATCATAATGCATCGTAGTAGTACCAAACATGATTAACATTTTCATAGCAACGATATATTTATTATCGGCATTGTTTTATTTTCTGTCAGTTTAATTCATTTTAGTTTTAAAAAATGCACTTAAAATATACTTAATAAATGTTACTATTAATAATAAATATACTATTTATGTTGTTGTTGTTTTCAGAAAAGTGTTATAAATAAATAATTGTTTTTTCTTATAATTAATTTCAATTATATTTTTTTTTAGCGCACTGAAAAAAAATCGGAGATCGGGAACAATTTTCCGTGCGCTGTTCTGAAAATTGCAATGAAGCGCTTCTTCATTGGCGAACCAATGAAGCGGCATAGCAGGTTGCGTATCTGGATGAGGTTTATATAGCCTTTTCGACGAGCTTCAGCATTAGGATCGAGTAAGAATTCCTGCTATTCCAGCACAAATAACGGAATGTACGCGTCAACATGAATTACATGGAAATGAGAAAAAGCAAGTGAAATAACTAGACTCTGGCGACCCCCTTGGCGAAAGAACCACGATCACAACGTCCAACCCCTTTCTTCACACACGATCACACACTGTCGCGCCTCACATACTCACACATACTCATCTACATTCACCCCCACACCCATACACACTTGAAACAATCCAATATCATTCAAGATTTCAGTCAACACTAAATTTATCTCATAATTTAATTTGGGTCAAAATCTCCCTTAATACATTTCTATCATAGACTTGTACTTTAACGTTATAAACAAAAAAATAATCTACGTTATTATTTTTGTTTTTGTTAACTTATATGATTCATTAAAAGTGCTATTATCAAAAAAAATAAATGTATCATAACTCCTTCACCCGAGTCAGTTTCAGTAAGCACAATTTATAATTTGTTTGCTAATATAATTAATATGTGTTGGTTTACACTCAATATATTTCGAATATCTTGAAGCTGATCATTCCATAAACGTATCAACGATGTAGCCGAACTGAAAACTATTGCAAAATTATCGGTCAAAGCTAGAACGGGGGCGTTGTTATAAGAAACCAAATTTGAAAGTTTGAAAACGGCATTGCTTTTATATGAGAATTATTGTCGAATGATTTTCGAAAATGATTCAAATCATTTGCATTATGGCAAACACTACTACAGCTAACACCGATATAATTAGGGGCTATAGAGTAAATAGTCGTTGTAGAAGATGATGGCTCAGTTGCAGGGACGTAGGTAGAATTGACGTCATCTAGGTGATTTAGGTGCTTCACTTTTACTATGACAACTAATGCAAAAGTTATATCATTTCGTATCGTAAATGACACCAAAAATCCAGACCATGATAAAAAATATAATACTAGCCGGGCAGGTATTCGATAGGAAACTAATGCGTATATAGAGAAGAATTGCTTCGTATCTTGTTCAACATCTACCTGTTTAATGTTGTTGTTAATTTTAGTTTAACGCATGAATTACACATAATTTACAACAATGAAAAAAACTTTTGTTTCAACAATATAATTTGTACACTTTAAACTTAAGTAAATAATAAATAAATTACTTTCAATTATTTGCAACAAAAAATACATTTATTTTTTTTTTATTTTCCCAATTCTTGAGATTATTAGCTTTCAGCTATAATGCTCTTTTTGTAAGTGGTAACTGCATTTTGATTACCTAATTTTATGATCACGAAAGCATTTCCTTAAATTACTTTCAAATCACCAATAATTAATTTTTATTTCACGAATTAATCACAATTTCATTCAAAAGTTCTTATTAGAATTGCACAATTGCATATTGATGTATTTGATATTGATAAACTATTCTCAATACTAATAAACCAAGAACAATATTCAATAATCAAAAAAAAATAACTAAATAAAATAGCGAAATAATTAATTACAGTAAATTGATATACAAAAAAAAACTAATTCAACGAAAACATTTAACAATATGTCAAATACATTTATATTTCTGGAAGCAAAAATTCAATCCTTTAGAATACACTATCATAGTGACATAATTCATAGGGTTTCTTTGTACAAATTGTACAAATGGAATGGTTTGCTCGAATAAAAAGTCTCGGGGACGTTCAATCCATAAAAGCTTAAAAAACATTCATCAACACCTCAGAATGTAAGTTTTTGTGAGACCTAGGTGACAAATATTGTAATTTCTATAGCATGATACTTTTTATTAAAAAAACTTCTTTGGAACCTCTGGACCTTTTCAAATATAATATTCAAAAACTATATTGCACCGGAAAGCTCAAAAAAACTATATGAATACTGAATCTAAGACAAACAGAATTTATGCTTGGAAATCTCTTATCATATCACAATTAAGTGTAATGAAACCATTTATTAACTAGCATGATAAAATCATTTAATAAATCAACAAAAATTATATACAAAAACTATAACTACTATACAAAAAACAAAATAAAATACAAAAACTTACATTAATTCATTGATGATCCAATTCTTGATTTAATGCCGATTCAATTCCTTTCCGTAACATGGTTTTTTTATATTCTTGTCCAGCAAATTGTAAAGCATAAATTAGCATCAAAAGTATATTTAGATGATTCAATAATATAATCCAGTTTAGTCGCTATGCATTTCCAACCACTAATAAGTTGAATTTGTGTACATTTCAGATGCTACACCAACTCTACTAATACAACTTGATAGATCACTCTTTCACTCAATTAACATTTCAAATTTTGTTTAGCAATTCGATCGATAACCTATAATTATCCCCCATTACATTTTTTTTCTTCATATCACATACATTTTTTTTCAGCTCTTATAATATCAGCACTATCTTCTCGAACAATTATCGACCGAATTTTGTTCATACATAAATAAAATTGAGTCTATTGTGAAACGGGAAGAAATAATATTTTACACAATGAAAATATAAGTTTAATATAATTAATTTATTTAATATATTTTTTCTGATAACAAAGAAAATATAAACAAATAACTTGTGGCACAAGACACTAGTTATACAGACCGTATATCTTTATTTTAAATTTATATAATGCCAAAATAACTGTTTGATTAGACCAATTTAAAACACAAGTACCACATTTGATCTAAATTTACATAATGATTTTAGAAATTATACTAATCCTCGATCCAAACATTTTGATCGTTTTTATATCATATTCTCATCGATCTTCTGTTTCATTTTTCATCAATTTTCACTAATACAAACATCAATCCTGTATTTTTTTTTCCAAATTAAAAAAAAATCATTTATGCAAAAACCCGTATTTTTACTTGAACGTATTTACATCATGAACAAAAAATATAATTAAGTGTACAATGGTACAGATAAATGTTAATTAAAGGAATAGACTCAGAGCCCGCGATGGCCAGACCTTCGTTATTTTATAAAAGCTGAAAGTTTCTCTGCGCATACCCCCTACTGAGGTAGGAACGATTAGCGACATACGAAGTTTGGATATTGGTGGCTTTGGCAGGGAGCAGGTAACAAAAGGACCTTCAAAGTTTTGTGAAAGTATAAAAGGTTATTTTTTTATATATTCTTCGGGGTAGTATTATAAGTCACGCCACCCTTTGCCAGACACTAACTATCGTGGTAACCCCCTGCCAGACACCCTTAAACCTTATCAATTTGTTAAAGTTTATAGGTTTCTGGCAGTGTGGTAAGTGTTTGGCAATGGGTGATGTGACTTCCAATACTACCCCAGAGAATATATAAAAAAATTACCTTTTATACTTTCACGGAACTTTGGATGCCCCTTTGTTACCTGCTCCCTGCCAAAGCTACCACGATCCAAACTTCATATGTCGCTAATCGTTCCTACCTAAGTAGGGGGTATGCGCAGAAAAACTTTCAGCTTTTATAAAATAACGAAAGTCAGGCCGTCGCGGTCTCTCGGTCTAGAAATTAACAAAACAATTATTGAATTTGAAAACTATTATTTTTAGAGTAAAGAGAGTAAATAGGAAAAAGTCCGTCTTTACGCTGTTAACATCGAAATGATAATAAATTGATCGAAACGGAAAAATAGTTGCCAATAATTTCCACAATCAATAATTGCCATCGCATAAGCTTTGGCAGATAATAAGGGAATTCACACATATCATGATAAACTTTATGGTAAGCTAACATTCGGTCTCAAAACTATGTATATGGACATATTTTAAATATTCTATGGGGAGTACAATTCATAAATCAGGCATTTTTGATTCACATATACACAATATAAATAATAGCAACGCCCAGACAAAAATTTGCATATCAAACTTACAAAACTCAGGTAAATCTAACTCATATTCCTTTTGTGAATTGCCAAAAACCAACATAGGATACGATAGTTCCAGTTTTTCACCAATTGACTTTCGTACCTGACAAAATGTCCAAAATAAAATAAACTGTTTCAAAACGTTTAATCCAATCTAAATAATATGCCAGCTTCAAAGGACTGTGCTAAATTTCTCAAATGTGTAGTTCCGTTTTCGTCAGAGATTTGGTTTTATGTGAAGAAATTAGCTAAAACCAAAATAACTCTAACAATTTAAATTCACAAAACTTCGGTCAGTTCGACTCGTGTTCCACATTCAATAAATTTTGAATTCAGAATTGATATGGCTCGTATTCCACATAAAACAATTGCACTAAAATTTTCAACTGTGTCAATGGCTTCTGGATATAATCAATACAAATTTGCTTTTGGTATTGAAAAAAAAATCAAAGATCAAGGTCAAAGGTCAAAATATTTTTACAAAGGTCAAAATATTTTTCGATTCAATGTCACACTAGCGATTTTGGTTTTGTCTATTCAAATTTGTACCACATAAGAAACTAAAGGTTCAATAACATACATTGAAATCAAACGAATTTAAAAATCAGTTTAAGGAAGGCCAATCCCTGAAGAGTCCGCACCGTTAACGATTATTGACAATTACTCGAGCCAGCAAAATAAATATTTTTGGTTGAGGACCTTAGCAATATAAATTTTTGTTATAATTCCAGCCGACGAGTACTCATTAAGTATCAATGTGTCTATTTCCTGCTGTGGCTAGATATTTTATTACACCATAACTTTCCCATTAAAAGCTACATCCAAATACAAACTCAACAGACTACATACTCATCAACTCACCTTTGTAATTCAATTAAATCTTTAAACATAAATTTCAATAAAATCACTCCCAGTGCAATAGTTTTAGGTAATCACCAAGCCTCGTAAGAAAAATTAATAATGTGTTGATTTCGCTAACTATATACGTCCAAGATTAAGTATTAATAAAAGTAAATAATTTATATATTTCGAATAATCAAGAAACGAAAAACATAGCCAGCCATAAGATTACTGACGAGAATAAAATTTCATTAATTTATTTTATTTATTAAAATCTAAATTACTTAAATATTTTTTTTTGTAGAACATTTAATGGATTAAGTAACATAAAAAGGGTGTTAAGAACTTAGAAGAGAATAGGAAATATGTTTGATTGGAATGTTAAATTTATTTTATTATTATAATATATTGCTTATGATTATAATTCAAAATAATTACAAAATTATGTTACAATAATATATAAGATTTATTTTGTTTTTTGTTGATTCAATGGGAAAAATGTAAGCATGTGAAAATAGAAACGGTTAATAAGGGTAATCTTGAAATGCGGCTGCAATTTTAGCTTTAAAAATACTTATAGAATTTATTGTTATTGCTAATTCTAAGTCAAACTATTTACAGTGAAGAACTGTGCACAAAAAAGGAACTAATATTTAGAATATTAGTGTGTAACAGCTATAATGGCACAATATTCTATAATTTTTATTGGAATAGAATAGTAATAGAATATTCTGCTACTAGTGCGTATGGTCTTCAAACTTTTTGAAATAAGAACAATATAACGACCACCTTACGCTCCATATTTATAATAACCCGTTTAATACACTGTTCTACAGAAATGGAGCAAAATTCAAAAATTGCGTAAAATTTTGTTAAAAATCTAGCTTATGGCTTTCATCAAAACCTCCTATATTCTTCAAGCCCAATTCATTGACGCTATATTAAAAAAAACAATGAACATTGACGTATGCAAAAAATTGAATAAGTGTTTTCAATTAAATTTTTTTGAATTTTTTTTATATTGACTTTTAATTTCAGAATGGCGCTACAAGTTCACGAAATTTTCTGTGCTAAAAAATGAATCACGCTTATATATTGGAGGTTTTGGTTTTCGTTTAAAAAATATATCATTTTGCTTAAAACTATTATAGTAGTTATGCAAGCCAAAACCAGGTCTAAGTTTTCTCTTAAAACAGCAATGCTATCAAAACATCTTTATCATTAAATAATAACGACAGTTATCATATTACAGAAACAATTTCTTTCAAAAACGACCATACACAATAAGACTGGAAGAATAATAAAACAGGAAATTTATTATTGTGATAAAACTGAAATATATTAAAATCTATCGGTTATAATTATTTAAGTAATAATCAAACTAGGTCTGATCGGCTAATAAGAAAACTTTAATTTCCCCCAATTTTCTTCGTTTCGGTTTCATGTGGAAAATCTAAAACTTACCAACTCATTTTAACATACGCTCACAGAGATCAAATAATCATATAGCACAGAGTTTTCTTTTAGTTAGGACTAAAACCTCTTATATATGTCATACTGGCAGATCGCAGAAAGTCTTCTTTGTCCGAACTGCATACAAATGGAATAGTTTGCCGGAATCCATAGTCTCGGGTGGTTTCAATCCACAGAGGTTTAAAAAAAGCGTTCATCAATGCCTTAGAGCGCAAGTTGTTGGGTGACCTACGTCTTAAAAGGTATTTATGTGTTGTTGTGAAACATATTGTACACCCTATAACACAACACATTTTATTTTTAAAAAAAATGCGATTCTGTATGTTCGCAAAGTAGCGAAATTTCAAAAAATAGCGTCTTTACTGAAGATCATCAAACATGGTCATCTTAAACATTATATTTTAAATATGTTTAACAGACATTACAGTATGCGTCAAAACAATACATAAATATTTTTAAAGATCTAGGTCCCACACTTCCACAACAATATTATCGAGACATCATGATTTCACGATATGCCAGAATTGAATCTGTTCTTACGGATTCAACTGACGATGTTTTTTTAAAGTACAGTACATTTAAAAAATTGTCATTTAAATTTTTGAAAATCAAATTTTTAACGCATTAACGCTGTTTTAAATAGCATAATTGGCGTATGGGCATTTTTGACATTAGTTTGTTCGTAACAAATTTAACATTACCAAATTATCATTAATTTTAATACATGTATTTATAAGCCGTTACATGATTTAATTTAACTGCTAGTGTAAGTTTGTAAGATTATGGTTATGAGTTAAACTAGAAAAAAATAATTCCTATTACTTTTATCCGATTTTTCCAAATATTTCCATATTCCAATATGGTTTAATTCCAAAAATTAAATATTTAAGCTGGAGTTAACTGAAATTAACTAGGGAATGCTGTTTGTTTTTGGGATCTAATGGTAAAACCGCAATCCCACACAGGAATCTGGGTATTGTGAGGCCACAAGGCGAGTGAATTTCAATCCTTAATCCTTAAGGAAAAATGAAATGCAAGCAAAATAAAACCATCAAAATAAAATATATATATATATATATTAGACCTTGTATTATTTTTTTATCAGATGGAAAGGGGGGGGGGGGATTTTAAGATTGTGGTTTTGTAATTATTTACTAAATAAATGGCCCTTATAAAATAGTTATTTACATATCGAGGGCTGAAAGTAGAAGATTACGCCAGCGGTTCATACTGAAGCCCAACGCGAAGCGAGGGCTTTTATTGAACCAAGGGCGTAATCTTCCTTTCAGCCTGAGTGTATGTACAACGTTTTACGCACAACTGCACAACTTTATTGTAGTATAAATCAATTTTTGAATTTTTTAAACTCGCTAGACATTTTGAAAATTATCCTAAACATGCCATGATTTTCTCTATAAACTTCATACAATAATTTATTTGTTTGTTCTAATTTTATGAATATTTTACGGGTGATTATTTTACGGGCGGTAAAGTAGAAAATATATTAATATTTCATATAGCAACGAACGGGATTTTATTTTACGGATGTAAAATTCAACTTTCAGCCACGATAACTAGGATGTAAAATGTGTTTTACGATTCGTTTGTGCGTTTGTGCTTGCCATAATAATTATTTTTTCCTAAGTGACTCTACAACTATTTTTGACGGCAAATAATTTTTTTATTAATATAATATTGTACTTAATTAATTTTAGTAAATTTTGTTTATTTTTAGAAATACACTGTTAAGTTAAACTGAAAATTTGAAAAAATTCTTTTGTTTTTTATTTTTGAATAAAAGCAAAACCTCCGATATTCTCAAGCCCTATTCATTCACGCCATCTTAAAAAAACAATGAACATTGACATATGAAAAAAATTGGATTAGTGTTTTTGATTAAATTTTTTGAATTTTTTTATATGGAGTTTTACTTTTATAGATGGCGTTAAGGCGATTTTTTGAATTTTTTTTATATTGAGTTTTAATTTCAAAATGGCTTATGGCGCTACAAGTTCACGATTTTTTCTGTGCTAAAAAATGAAGAAGACTTGTATACCGGGGTTTTGATAAAAGTTATAAGTGTGTTCTAAATAAATTTTGATTTAGTAAAAATATTAATATTTTGTTTAGCAACTTGTTTTTAAAAGTGTCACTGGAAGCAATGAGAGATCTTCGAAAAATTGATCCCAAATTCAAAAAGTTCCACAAAAACTTTTTTGTTGAAAATCTGAGAAAAAAAGTTTGTTTCACCATGGTTTTCCAGCGATTTGCTCCAGAGATGGGATACGTAGGCTAACAGATCACCTGTTGCATGACTTTTACGAAAACCATACTGCTTATCATTAATAATTCGCGACATTCCAAATAATCTAATAGATTGTAGTTAACATATTTTTCAAATATTTTAGCCAAAACCGACAGAATTGCAATTGGTCTATAATTGTTAGGATCTATCTTACTGCCTTTCTTTGATATGGGTTGAACGCTGGCCAGATTCCAGGAATTGGGAAATATTCCGGTTTTATAAGATAAATAGAAAACTTTTGTTAAAATTTGAGCTAGTTGTCTAGCAAAGTATTTAAGAATGAGGGGTGGAATACCGTCGAGGCCAGCAGATTTGTTGATATTGATAGAAAGAAGCACTTTCCGTACAATATTACAACGAAAAATAATTGGTTTCATTTTCGTTACAACTGAGAAAATAAGTGTGGGAGAATGGGGAGTTTCAACTATGTTTGAGTTTTCTGCGAAAATACGACTTAATACGACCCGCCTTCTCTTTCGAGTCGCTCACGGGAATGTCATTCAGAACTAAAGTTGGAATAGTGGATCGAGTAAAATTGCTCTAGACTGATTTAACTGCCTGAAAAAAACTACGTGAGCCAGATGGGTGCTCAGCGAATTTCTTTGCTTTCTTCTGGATAAACGCGTCTTTGTCCAAGTCTATTTTGAATTTACTAAAATTTCTGGGTTTCTTATAGGCGCTATGGGTTTCAGGTGTTTTATTTGCGTTATACGTCTTAAATGCTTTGCGTTTATTCATCACTGCCTCATCAACATCCCGCGTGAACCAAGACCCAGTTCTAGGAGTGATTAATCGAATTGGAATGAACCGCAGCATTCCGTCTTTTATGATTTTAGAAATTCTTATTGCAGATGTGCTAGGATCTTGATCAACACAACAAATAGTTTTCCAAGGTGTTTCATCATAAAAGTTCCTCAGTCCCTCACAGTCAGCGCGTTTATAATTCCAATCGCGACGAGGATTTGCTTTAATTTGTGTCGGTGATGTAAATTGCACTATTGCTGATATTAGTAAATGGTCCGATGTTTCGAGGGGTTGTTCAACTTTTGTCTTCGTAGTATCTGGTTCGTTTGTCAAAAACAGATCCAGCAAATTATTGTTATGATGTGAATTTCCCTGGGATTCTAGTGGGACACTCTATTATTTGCGTCAAACCGTGATAATCTGCGAGTATCAGTTCGGCTTGTCTTCCTACGTCGTCAGTGCGTGATGAATACTTAAGCCATTCTTTATTATGAATATTAAAGTCTCCAAGAATGGCCAGTCTTGCTTTGGGGTTGTCCGTGGTAATCTTGTCTAGACTAGCCGATATTTGATCGAAAAATGGACATCCTGGGTGGGAGTTTGGGGATCTGTATAATCCTATTATAAACATAGTTTCATCAACACCTGAGATCTTCAGCGCTAGAGAATTATGGTGCTTAGAATTCAACTCGTAAGCCTTAATTCTCGTACATGAAAGTGAATTTCGAACAAATACACAGACCATGCTTGTTATAAAAGGAATGTTCCAATTCGTAACTAGATATCCGGTATTTATCGAGATCCAATTTCGATGCTTTGCCACTGACAATTGTTTCGGTACGAAACAATATATCAGGTTTATTTTTTACGATGTAGTGATGAACCTCGTTTAAATTCGAGTTAAGACCTCTTATGTTGGTGAAGTCAATACTAAGCTGTTGGTTCACTCTGTTGCCATTTTGTTGAGACCTAGACTTACCCTTTGCCATTCCAGGTAAAGATACTGAAATTCGACCAGGCCTTAATTTCAGAACTAAACAGTACAAAAAATAAACTGGGTATCTCAGTTTCAAAAACACGATAGCAGGTTTCATGCAACAGTTGCACGATAAGGGACAAGCAAAAAAATGGGCATACAAAAGACACTATCAAAACTGAAGAGTACAGATAACGTGATAAATTCGAAATTCTTTCTAATAACTAGAACGAAATTTTACATTTCTTGTTACCAGGCAATACAAAACCAATTTATGCTTTAAAATAATAACAAAGCAATAAAACAAAGCAATAACATCAAAGCAATAAAAGGTAAAATTTTTGCCTGTCTACCGCCTGGTAACATTAAATATAAAATAGCAAATAATTTTTTAATAAGGAACAATCTCACCAATTATATAATTGTACGGCCAGCGTTGGTTAAAAACACTGTTTTTTTTAAAAAAAACAAAAAAAACTGTTTTTTTTTGTTTAAAACGCGTTTTTTATTGTTTAAAACAGTTTTTTTTGTGTTTTTTTTGTTTTTTTTTGTGTTTTTTTTGTTTTAAATATGTTTTATACTACAAAGATTCGTTTTTTTGGTTTTAAATGAAAATATGTAATTGGAGTGAAAAAACTCGAAAGAAAATAAGCGTTTTAAATATTCTCAGATCAATAAGGGTTGTCTAAAGATTTTCATCTGAAGAGGGTCTGTACGTCCAAATGTTCTTAGATTCTTTGAAAATGCTCAATATATTCGGAAAGATTCTCAAGATTTTGTCGCTATTCTTAAGGATCACGTTTAAGATTCTCAAGATTTCTTGAATATTCTCAGTAGCTACTCAAATAGTTGTCCCAAGATGACTAAGAATAGTTAACACCTCGATCTAATGGCATTGTTGTATTAATTGGCTAACGTAAACTTCAGAAATTTGAATTATGATAAGAATTCTGCGACCTACGTATTTCCGAGTCGTGATGCACCTAAATAGTTCAACTTGAAAAGATTATGGAAAACAGGTAAACGATTTGATTAAATAGATAAATTTGGTTTCTGATTGTAAATCACAGATTACGATATTGATACCATTCATATAAGAATATTCGCTGTAACGATATAGTACCTTTAACAAAAAATCTATTGAAAACAACAAGATTTTGAATTTGAATTTTTAAAGCAAGATAATTTTATTTAAATTTAAAATATAACGTAATGTAACGGAGACAAAAATGCTGGATATGCGTGTTTGATTATTTTTTGCATCACAATTGATGGCCAAAAATAAAATCTAAATCATGTCGTAACTGCTTCTAAATATGATTCATTTATTCAAAGCATTTGCGACTGGTTTTAAAATTTGATAAAGTTCTCAACCTATTTTATCAAGCCTTTGTTAAGTATCTGATAAAAAATGTTAATATATATCACTGATATGAAATACGTAAGCCAATCTTTAATTTCCTTTTCAAAATTGAGATGTTCCTTTTAAACCACAGGAATAGCATATATTTACCACTTTTTTATTTAACAATTAAACAAATTGCACTTGATCCTCCATTGAACGTCTGTCGGGAATCGAATAACACATCCTTCAGCACATTTATAATAATAGTTTGGCTAGTATTGACAAACGAGTGAACGTGAGATATCACATACCACAGGAAATAGTAGTAAGATATCACTACCTAGTCAACCCTAAATTTTATCTAGAAGTATTCCTTGGTAATGGCACGTTATTGCTCACTCGAGGAATCGAGCTTTGATATTTCTCTTTGTGTGGGCTTTAATAATTGAGGAAGACAGTGCGTCACATGATCAAGGAATATACCACTAGCCGGATTATTGGCAACCCCCTTTTAATTTTGTAATTTTGCAAATTTTTAAAAGACATTTTCTTATCTCTTATTTTATTTTTATTTTATGTATCCTATCCTATCATCATGGGACATGTCATATTTTATATGTGAGAGAATTTATTGTTTAGTTATTCTTTCTTTGAAAAAAAAAAAAAACAAAACATAAAGATTTGCGTTCATCAACACCTTACAACGCATTTTATTAACAAAAAAATATATGAAAGCTTTAAAATTTTTTTAAAATTTTAATGACGCTTAAGGTGCCAAAAGGTGGTCAAATGTATTAAAAACGTTAAAACACTACAACGTACAACAGTTCTATTGGATAGCAAATAAGCAGCATTGCAATATTTAAAAAAAAACAATTTTTGTTTAAAACATTGTTTTTTTCAAAAAAACCAATTTGTTTTAAACACTGTTTTAAACAGTGTTTAAAACAAAAGTGTTTAAAACAAACCAACTCTGTGTACGGCTTCTATCCTCACTTCACTTTTATTTTGATAAACACTAACACACTCAATGTATTTTATCTTATTTTACCCCTACTTTGTATTCATAAAGAATACATGCAAAAATAAAATAAAACAAAATACACTTTATTTTTTTATTTTGTTTATTTATTATATTTTTCTTTTTAATTTTTGTTTTCGATTATTTTTTTTTCTTTAAAATTTAGAAAACAACCTTCTCTTTCTGACTCCGGTTGATGAATCAAAAGAAAACCAAAACCACATCAAATCAGTAAAACCAAAACCGAAACCATAACCACATTCTAAAAATGATCAAACCCGGAACCAAAACCAAAAGCACGTTTTAAAAATTATCAAAACCAAAACCATAACATAAAACCAAATTTTAAAAATCATCAAACCAAAACCGAAGCCAGCACCATATTTTAGAATAAACGAAACCAAAATCAAATCTTAAAATTTAGTCAAGTCCAATAATATTGTTCAAAAAATAAGGCAACAATAAAATGCAACAACAAATGCTGCCGTGCTAAACACAGAAGTGGTAACTTACATTTTTGTCAAAAATCAGTTACGAATCTAACATGATATAAAAATAGTCGATGGATATTTTTTTCATATAAATAATTAAAATATTTAATTTTTTTCTCATTAAAAAATTACTCTATAAAGATGTATTTGACAATTACTATAACAATTAGCCGTATCTATTAATTCTATTAATTTCAGTCGTAGCTTTTCTATCTTACAGTTATTACTGTCTTTCAATAACTTTCCAACCCAAAGAATGACTTCCTGATCAGTTGGATGGACAGTAAAAACGATTTAGTGATTATGTTTTTTAGTGTGATTTTTGTTAAAACTTCATTAATTTGGCTTTGAAAATTATTGTTGTTAGATATAACATTTCAAATATAAATTTAAAGTTCATGTTTTAAATTTATTTTAAATTCTTTGAAAAGCAATGAATAAAATAGTAAACAAACCATGGTAGCAAGTTCGTCTTGTCATATCTTGAAATTCTCTAGGCTCTATGCGGAAATGAAAGAGTTTCCCCTGGGCATGTAATGTATCTTAAATGAGTTCAACGTTTTTTACTGAGCGTTGGCACTGTTTGCTGACAAATGTTGTAATTTTTAATCAATTCTCTGACGAATACTCAAACAAACATTTTTTAGCTAAAAACCAAAACCAAATTTTGACGTTTAGAAAAACCAAAACCGAAACCAAAACCAAAACATGTTGAATAGTAAAACCAAAACTGAAGCCAAAACCAAGATTTATTATCTAGAAAAACCAATACCGAAACCAAAACCATAATTGGCCATTGAGAAAAACCAAAAACCAAACCATTCAAAATACTTTATGGTTTTGCAGTCCTGGATATAAGAAATTATAGCCGACAAATTTCGGATCTTGTGTTAAAAATGATTTAATTAAATAAAACAGTTTTTTTTTCAATTATCTAAAAATATTTTAAATTCCTTTTTCAAATTTATTTACAACACGTTTTTTATCTTTACACACGTTTTTTTTTCAGCGCTAAACTTAAAAGTCAAAAATTTTACGTTATACAGTACAAAGTAAAAACATATTTTCTTTTTGTTATACAGAAAAAACAAAAACATTTTGTAGTTTTAGGTTCTCTTCAATTGAGAGTAGTGCCCTCTAACATTAATTCAAAAATTACAATTTAACGATAAAATATTCAAATTTAAAAAGATATTTTGTTTTTCATATTTGACACTCGGACATCCTGATTTGGATTGTCCTCAATCCATCGTGACTTCGTTGTAGAGTTTTCCATGCTATTTATTACCCACTGAATATGCTTTACACGTGAGTCCCAATTATGTTGATCGTCTGCTCCAAGAGTTGTACTTAACATTTCTACGATTGTTTTGTTGAAACGCTCTACTTGTCCATTTGCTCTGGCCATTCCTGTAGCTATTAAATGATGGTCTATACAATTTTCCTCGCAATACGACTTAAATCTTTTGGATGTAAACGCACTTCCTTGGTCGGATACTATTTGCGTTGGTACCCCAAAATGTAATGATAATTCTCTAAGCATGTTTATCACTGGTTTCGCGGATGTATTCCTTGTGGGTTTTATGTTTACGTATTTTGAATACCCATCCACTATGACAATCAGATGCATATTCTGTCGAGGAGTCTTAGGAAAAGGACCCAGATGGTCAATGTGGAGTGTGTGGAATGGAATAGGAACCTTTGGAATGGGAAATAAAACAGCTTCCTTCTTTCCCGATTTATTTTTATAATACGTACATTCGGGACACGCTTTAATATACTTTGCAGCAAATTGTCTCATCTTGGCAAACCAAAACTTCTTCCTTAATCCATTCAATGTTTTTTCGAGGCCAATATGACCATTTTCGTCATGATATATATATAATACTTTGAAACGACTAATTTTTGGAATCACAAAACGGTTTTCTTCCCCCAATTTACGGTAAACACGACCGTTGACCAAAGTGTAGTCTACCTGAAATTGTTTTTCGACATTTGTTTCCGGTGGACCCTTTAATTTTTCTTTAATGAAATTCAACGTTTTATCATTCGATTGCATAACTGCCAACCAGTCCTGTTCAACGTCAATTCTGAATATATTGAATGAAGCGGGCTCTTTACCGACCGCGTCACCGACCGGTTGTCTACTGAGCGCATCGACATGCAACATATTATTACCGTTTTTGTGCTTAATACTAAAGTCGAACTCTAATAACCGAAGCCACCAACGTCCTATGCGAGGGATTAAGTCTTGTTTAGTAGCTGTTGTTTTTAAAGCATTGCAGTCAGTCACCACGATAAACCTTTTTCCCAATAGGTAAATCCTAAACCTTTCAATGGTCTCTACGACAGCCAGTGCCTCTAGCTCATAGCTATGGTAACGGCTTTCCAAGTCTGTAGTTCTGCGACTAAAATAAGCAACGGGTCTTAGATTTCCATTTTCATTTTGTAGCAAAATTCCCGCCAGACCAACACTACTGGCATCGGTGTGAACTTCATGTTCTTTTTTCGAATCATACAGAGCTAACACTTGGCTTGAACATAGCAGTACCTTAATATTTTCAAATGCCTGTTGCTGTAGTTCAGACCATTTGAACTGTTGATCTTTCCTCGTCAAACGAGTTAAAGGTTCAGCCAGTATCGAAAATTTTGGGACAAATTTCCGAAAGAAGCTTGCCAGGCCGATAAATTGCCGAATTTCCCGCACCGATTCTGGAACCTTAAAAAGTTTAACACATCTAAGTTTCTCGTCCCCTGGCATAATACCCTCACCAGATATTCTGTGTCCCAGGAAGTCTATTTCCGTTTCCAAAAATTTACATTTTTCTATTTTTAAGGTTAGCCCATACTTTCGAATAATTGTAACAAACCTTCGTATCCTCTCTAAACCGTCCTCAATAGAAGAACTAAAAATGATAACATCGTCCAAATAGACTGTAGCGAGTCCGTTCATTTCTCGAATCACCGTATCCATAAACCGTTGGAAAACTGCTGGGGCATTGGACAGACCAAACGGCATGCGGACAAACTCCCAATGCCCTTCAGTTGACACAAAAGCAGTTAGATGTCTTGAATGTTCAGCCACTTTAATCTGATAGTACCCGGAATTTAGATCTAAAACGCTAAAGAATTTGTTTCCAGATAATCTTTGCAGTACTTCTTCAATTGACGGCATTGGATAACGATCCTTGACGGTTATACCATTTAAACGTCGGTAGTCAACGCATAAACGATGATCACCATCCTTTTTTAATGCTACCACAATAGGACTTGCGTACGCAGATCTTGATGGCGTAATAATGCCAAGTTTTAACAGTTTATCTATCTGTTCCCGTACCCAGGATTGATGCGCAAACGGAATTCTATAGGGTTTATAGAAAACGGGTTTTGACTTATCCTCTAAGATAATGTCCATTTCTACTCCCTTTGCACAACCTAACTCTGTTACATCTTTAGCAAAGCAATCTCTATTTTCCGTTATTATTTTAAAAACTTCCGCCCGACTCTCATCCGGGAGTATACTATTTACATTAATTTCGCATAGCGAGATTATTTTAAACACTTTTAAATCTTTCGAATTTTTTTTGTCCTCCTTCGTTTCTTCATACATCAACTCTAAGCTATTAACGCTACTCACATTTTGTTCGTTCACGGGTTTTAGTTTCTCAATTTTCAGTTTCTTATACGTTTTCACCACTTGTATATTTGGTTCTTCAAAGGTCTTGCTACCTATGATTAAGTCGTCTTCTTGATCGCTATCACTAACTATCAAGATTTCAGCTGTCACTGTTACGCTGTCTACTACTAGTTCTGCTCTTATTTTCCCAATGGCGTTAGTTTTAGCACCACCATAGCCTACTAACACATGCTCTTTTGCCAACGAAGAAAATTTTAAACCCAAGCTTGTTGCCACGCTCTCCTTGATAGCAGAACAATTTGCTCCTAAATCAATAAATGCCACAACTGATTTCCCATTCAACAAAACGTTTTTATAAAATTCATTTTGTATTTTATTTTCGCTGGTTTGCTGAATATTTTCACAAGCTACCTTAGCTACATACGAAACATTTTCACTTAATTTTAAGCTATTTACATTATCAACGACTTTCCTATTTACAAATGAATTTTCTAGAAAGCCATTTTCTTTCGAGTCCATTTTTGTTTCACCTACAAAAATGTCTACTTTATTTGAATTCGATTCATTTCTAGTGTTTTCACGTTCACACACAACATCACATACGATTTTTCTCATATTAGCCGCATTAGATTTTTCTCGACTTTTGGAACCGTCAAATCTACCCATAGTATTTTGTGATTTTGGTTCTGGACAAACTCGGGAAATGTGTCCTACTTTACCACAATTGAAACAGGTTATACCAGGCTTGGGACTTTGATCTACTTGTACTCTGTCTGATACATGTGGAACATTCCATTTTGGCATGTTTTCGTAATATTTTAATTGTCTTAGCAAATCTCGCGAAGTCGAATACGGTGTTAACGCGATAGTTCTATAAATTTCTAAGTGACTAATCCCTGCAATTAGATATTTAGTAAACGCGCTGTCACTTAACCCGCCTAAATTTGCCATTTGCTTTAAATCGAAAAAATAATTTTCGAAACTTTCCGAATTTGACTTTCGACGATTTGTCATCTGATGATGAATATCCGCTTCATCGATAGGATTATCAAAGTTTGCCTCCAATTCCTTTTTAAATTGCAAGTATGTAACGAATGGTTGGACTTGACACTGATACCATCGAACTGCGGCACCACGCAATCGCATAGATGCATAATGTATGGTCTGTAGTTCCGACCAACCATACATTCTGCGTAAGTATTCTACTTTGTTTAACCATTGTCGGACATTTAAGGTAGACTTACATGGGTTAAATTCGGGGATTATTGCATCTACATCTGCAGGATGAAGAAATGAAATTTCGGTTTCCGTAACTCGACAATTTTTCTCACGTTGTAGTATTTCCCTTTCGCGGCGCAATAGATCTCTTTCCCTATTTATTAATTCTCTTTCATATGTAATTTGAATAAAATCACTACACGCTGTATTTCCATTTCCATTTGAGAAAGGATTTTGGACTAAAGGATTTGGGATAACAGGAAAAGTAGGGTTAGGACCTACTCCACGACATGCATCTGATTTACTATATTCATGATTTAAGAATACCTGATTCTGAAAGTCCGCCGGTGATGATGTATTAGATAGTCGATCCGTTTGATTTATTCTCGATGAATCCTTAATTTCCTCGTATCCATAATAGCTACTGCTTTGTCCATACATTTTTCTCAAATTTTGGTTTTTCCGCTATTTTCACGCAGATCCTTTGAATAAAAGAAAATATTCAAAATTAATCCCACTTCTGATGTTAAAAATGATTTAATTAAATAAAACAGTTTTTTTTTCAATTATCTAAAAATATTTTAAATTCCTTTTTCAAATTTATTTACAACACGTTTTTTATCTTTACACACGTTTTTTTTTCAGCGCTAAACTTAAAAGTCAAAAATTTTACGTTATACAGTACAAAGTAAAAACATATTTTCTTTTTGTTATACAGAAAAAACAAAAACATTTTGTAGTTTTAGGTTCTCTTCAATTGAGAGTAGTGCCCTCTAACATTAATTCAAAAATTACAATTTAACGATAAAATATTCAAATTTAAAAAGATATTTTGTTTTTCATATTTGACACTTGTTTTACTATATGTAAAAGCGCTAGCTCTTGGATGCACCAATTGGCCCAATTTTTTGTGTGGATATTCAGTATGCATCAATAAACGAATTAAGCCCTGAGTACAAAAGAAAAATCAACATGTTGATTTTGGGTCGGTCTACTGTATAACTACACAATATGGAGTACAATTACAACTTTGAGGCCATTTGGCTAAGGCCAAGAGTAACCCATGTTGTTTTAAATTTTTCTAAGTACCATCGTAGGTTGTCTAATATATCGCATATGATTTTGGACGAATTTGCATTTTTACTGAAACATTGATTATGTGATTGTAGCCAACTTCATTTTGGTTGTAATTCACATTATGTCAAAATGTTTTTTATCCTTGTGTTATTAATTAATTGTGACTCTAATTTGAGCATGAAGTTGCCTGGGTATTTACGCATTCTTGTTTTCGAATTGTGTATTTGATATTTATTCGAAAGTAGAGATATGCGATACAATTCATCCAAATTCGGATGAAATGTTACTAGTTTAAGATTACACAGTAGAGCTCCAGTATTACTACTGGGGTTCGGAGCAGTTGTAAATGCCTAGACTGAACCAAGGTTCAGCTTATTATATTACGCGTTATTAACCAGTCTAATGCATTCTAAACATATGCAGGTCATATTATGTTTATCTTTATCTTCGTATATGTTACTCTTTCCACAACCTTTTTCACACATTTAAAGGAGGTCTGGAAAAAAATTGGTTTGGTAGACCTGGCCCAAGTCTTGTTTGCCAAACTTGGCCCAAGCCTGGTTTGCCAGACTTGGCCCCAGGACATCAGTCCAAGCTTGGCCCCAGCTTGGACCGCTTGAAAATGTTGAGCCTGGCCCAACCTTCAAAAGCTATGACGCGGTCTCCTTGGCCCAGGTTTGGCCCCTTAGCTTTTTCTTACCCGAGAAGTAAAAGTTGTTTCAATTTTCCGTAGAAGAACTTGATATAATATTCTGTTTTCAATATAAATATTTTCAAAGTATATTAAATAACATAAATTGAACTACTTAATTAAACTCAGCCAGCGCTAATTCATAACAGGTACAGCATTTTATTGTATTATGAAGTTAACCGTTTTGTCGTAACAAAACAATATATTCTAATCAGACCGATAATTCGATGAAAGAAAATCCAAAATCATAATATCATAAAATAAAAATTTATTTGATAAACAAAAATGGATATTAAATTGATACTTGTCAGGAATAAATTGAATTAAAACTAAAAATTATTATTTATATTTATTTTCTTTTTGTGAAACGAGAGATCCCTTCTACTAACAATCTTTAGTCAGATTGCTGCTGCTTTATTACAGTTTACAATTTTTTTTAATGATTTTCATTGATGATTGAATGGATAAAAACCAGATTTTTTGTTATTGATTTGATATAATAAAACTCGATTTATTTAATTTCATTAAATCAAAAATATACAGGAAAAAAATCTTGAATCATAAACGATAAGCACAATGTACTGGGAAAGATCTTGTTTTTTATTTACAATACAAAAGAATTCATTAAATTTAATTAGAAATATATTTCTGATTCTGGAATAAAATCAATTGAAGGTGATATGAATTTTAATGTGCTTACTGCTTTGTAATAAAAATTAAATTGTTGTGATTAGTAGACGAATTATATCATAATAAAAATTCTTGTTGGTTAGATAAACTTAAGATTAATTTACAATAAATAAAAACAATATCCTTCCTGCTACTAATAAATAAAACATTGCATATTCTATAGGGCGATTTTTCTGTTCCGGTGTTTACCGCAATGGCGCTGCAAAAAGGGGATAAGAGAAAAAATCACAAAAATTTTATATGGAATTCCATACAAAACACAATTTGAATAATTTTAAAAGTTATCTATGAAATTTCTCATTTTACTACAATTAAATAATTTAAATTTGTTTATGAAGTATTATTGACTATATATTAAGCTTAATATATAAAATATTTTCTTTTCTTCTGTCCGTAAAACAAATACGAAAGTAGGTTAAATTTTTCATACAACTTTGTATGGGAAATTTTGGCTATTTTTATGTTGCTTTTTTGAGCGACATAAGAATAATATTTTATTTATTACGCTTAATATATAGTCAATAATACTTCATGAGCAAATTGAAATTCTTCAATTGTGGTAAAATGAGAAATTTTATAGATTACTTTTAAATTTATTCAAGTTGTGTTTTGTATGGAATCCCATATAAAATTTTTGTGATTTTTTCTCTTATCCCCTTTTTGCAGCGCCATTGCGGTAAACACCGGAAAAGAAAAATCGCCCTATTCTCTGACTTTAAACCCTGCATCTTTTTCACTAAACTAAGATGGTTGTGGCGAACATCACAACTAAAATTATTTCTCAAAAATATATAAAAATTTAGCAGGCGATGATTTCCTTAAAATTTATGAAAAAAACAAAAAATATATTATTATTATTAAGATTTTGTTTTTTCCAAATAGTTAAAAGTTCTTGATTTTCGTGATGTTAAAAACAGTTTTTGAATAATAAATTTTTTTAAATTTAACTTTTCACAATTCTAAATTTTAAATAATATAATCAATGTTATTATTAAAGTAAAAATCCAATCAAATAAATTTATGGAAATCAAATCCAGGCAATTCGTTAATTAATTATAATGAGAAAGCAGAACAAGTGTCGATGTCAAATATTTCAAGCTCTTCAATATCTATAACTTCAGCCAAGTCATCAGATTTATTTTCACAACTTCCAATAGTTATTCTGCCTTTTTTAAGATAAATAATTTAGAAAAAGATAATGAATTGAGTGATTCAATAACTTCAGTTGACGATGACAGTGCAAAATGCCGAACAATGCAACATTTAGTTCAATCATGGTTTGTTGATAGTGCTACACATCAAATTCTCCATATGTTGGATACAACATCTCGTATCATCATACTCGTCTCCTGGAAAATTTAATGCCACTAGCAGCCAGCCTCTATATTAAAATCGACCTCCATTCAGCGCAGTATCATCTAAATGGTCAATACGATTCTATCCTTACAAATCCGAATAAATTTCGAATTATACGTTTTCACTTAGATTATTATAAAATTAACGAAATCGAAATATCGACAACCTATCTTTCGATTTTTACGAAATTTAGCTCCAATGACGCGAATAGAAATTGCCCAAATTATGCAATCGCGAATAATTGTAATTATTTTAAAATAAACTATTTCGAAATATAACTGTAAATTATTAATATCGAAAATCACATTTATTTTTTTTTTTATTTTTCGTTCCATCGTCCTGCCCTGGACAAGGACAAAATTTAGAAATGCAATAAATAAAAAATTTTGTAATAAAGATTTTCTTTGTTAAATTTACAATTTATGTTATCATGATATTAAAAAACATTATGTCACTGAAAAACCGAATGGCAATGAATTAAAAAATATTTGGCCAGTCATATGACATCTCGTTTGATCAAGTCTAAACAAAATTTAATCTTTTTCCAGTCCTCAAGGCAGAAGAGGTTCACTGTTTTAATTCTGTCTCGTGAATTGCATTTTTTTCGTTGTTTAAAGTTGAAGGGATGACACACAACCACAATTTTCGGTAATATATGGAAAATTTAAGGATGAAAACGTAAATACAAAATATCAAATGTTTCTTTAAAAAAAACTTTTTGACAAATTTTGTGGTGGTACACAATTTCAGAGCTCAGGGAGTGGAGTAGAGACAAAATAAGTTTCCGATAATATGTAAAACCTAAGAACCCGATAAGCAGAAACTAAGAACCCAAAAAATTAACAAAATAAACAGTGATACCACCTAAAAACCAACAGGACTCTATAACCCATGAAACTCCTTTGAATGCGGCAAACAATGCGATTTCAGTTTTTTTAAATAGATAAAATATAAATTACTTCGGTCTGAAAGACCTAAGTATTACATTCATGAGCCAAAAGTGAAATTCTTAACCCCATTTTTTTGGCATTTCTCGACGTTTTAGGACCTACTGATTCTAAAAAAGCAAAAAAAAAATGTATGTCTGTCTGCCGTCCGCCCGTCCGTCATTACCTACGCTGCAGGGAAAACCGCTGGAGGGATTTCAAAATTTTTTTTCTAAAAATAGGTATACTCAAGGGATAGGTCCGAAAGGACGCTGTGTTCTATAACTGTACCGGAAGTGTGTCAAAAAAATCATTATGTGTGTCAAAAACAGCAAATTTTCAAATTTTTGGCATAAAAACGTTCATTTTAAGTGATTACGAGTAGGAACATTGAATTTGGAGAAATCTTGATGGTAGGGATTGGTATGTGAGATCAAAAACTAGATTATTGAATTATAAGTTTGTCAAAAAATGTTGTCAAGTGTGTCAAAAGAAAGATTTTTATTTATTTTTTTATCCAATTTTTTGGAAAAAAATAAAATTAATTATTTGTATGACATAAAATTTTATTATTATTATAGAGAATTATAACATTATAAGTTTGTCAAAAAAATAATGCCAAGTGTGTCAAAAAATGGTTTTATTTATTTCTTTAGCCAATTTTTTGGAAAAAAAAATTTTGCTGTTTTATGACGTAAATGTAATTGAAAATGAAATTGGACATAGAAATTTTTGAATTTATTAGTTTTATTTTTGGAATTTTGAAAAAAGTTTGTATTTTTGATTTTGTAATAATTTTTGCAATATTTTTAGAATGTTGGAAAATTGTTTTTGTTAAATTCTAAAAATATTCCAAAAATTAGAATAAAATCAAAAATTTAAACTTTTTCCAAAATTCTAAAAAATATTGCAAAAGTTATAACCATATAAAAAATTGTAACTTTTTCTAAAATTATAAAAATTATAATAAAATATAATATAAATATAAAATTTTTCAAAATTCTAAAATTATTCCAAAAGTTCTTACAAAATCAAAAATTGAAACTTTTTTCAAAATTTTAAATTATATATAAAAGAATTCTATTTTTTCAATATTCTAAAAATGTTACAAGAATTATAACTAAACAAAAATAATATTTTTTTCCAAAATTCTAAAAATATTCCAAAAATTCTTACAAAATCAAAAATACGAACTTTTTTCAAAATTCCAAAAATATTTCAAAAACTATAACCAATTCAAAAATGTATATGTCTAATTTCATTTTCAATTACATTTACGTCATAAAAACAGTAAAATTTTCTTTTCCAAAAAATTGGCAAAAAAATAAATGAAATCATTTTTTGACACACTTGACAACATTTTTTTGACAAATTTGTAATGCAATATTCTAAGTTTTTGGTCTCACATACCAATCCCGACCATCAAGATTTCTCCAAATTCAATGTTCCTACTCGTAATCACTTAAAATGAAAGTTCTTTAAGCAAAAAATATGCAAATTTCCTTATTTTGACACACTTGACGATTTTTTCGACACACTTCCGATACAGTTATCGAACACATCGTCCTTCCGGCTCTTCCTATTGAGTAGTTCCCTTTTTTAAAAAAACATATTTTTGAAATCCGTCCAGCGGTTTTCTAGATTTACTAGGTTGTGACGGCCGGACAGACATACATTTTTTTTTGCTTTTTTAGAATCAGTAGGTCCTAAAACGTCGAGAAATGCCAAAAAAAGTGGAGCTAAGAATTTCACTTTTAGCTCATGAATGTAATATAAGGTCTTTCAGACCGAAGTAATTTATATTTTATTCATGTTTTGTTCTCTTTTTCTCCAATACATATTAAATTAAGAAAAAAAAAACTATTTTGACGGTTATTTTACCGTTATTGTAAATAATTTAAGTTATACATATATATGAAAACTTTTTATCTCTTTTTCTCCTATATAAATGGCATTGAAAAGAATAGATAACAAAATTTTGGTGGTTATTTTTTCCTCACTTTTTGTCCAATATAGATAACGTTAAGAAAAAAAAATAACAAAGTATTTTGACAGTTATTTAACAATCATTTTAATTTTTCTTTTGCTTTTTGTAAATATATTATCTAGTTTTATTGAGGAAAATAGTGAAAAAACCGCCAAAATACATATAACAATTTTAAGGTTATTTATTTTCTCTATTTTCCCAATTTTTTCCTATATACCATTTAATGTGTCTTTGATAGTGTCTTTGATAAATTATGCCTTTTAATTTATTTATCATTATTTGGGTGGCTGACAAATGAACATGGGATCTTAATGAAACTTTGACTTATGATCCGGGTTCACTTGAAAATAGAAGATGTGGATTCATTTCAATATTGGACAAAATAGCATGGGGTCTCCCGAACACCTTTAATTTTGAATGTTCAATATTTTGTAATTTTGGATTTCGTATCGTAATGAAAGTTGGTATATAAAGTTTAAGTTCTGTTTCCAATACTTCTGCATACCAACTTCGGGTTTGTCACTTCCGGTTTTTTCGATAAAAAACTTTATGACTACATTGTTTTTAGTTTTGGGCAGCGATGTATATTATTTCTTTCAAAATTCTAAAAATTAGAATAAAATCAAAAATTGAAACTTTTTTCAAAATTCTAAAAATATTCCAAAAATTATTACAAAATCAAAGATTAAACTTTTTTCAACAATTCTGAAAATATTCCCAAAATTATAACAAAATGAAAAATTGAAACTTTTTTAAAAATCCAAAAATATTCCAAAAATTAGAATAAAATCAAAAATTTAAACTTTTTCTAAATTCTAATAATATTCCAAAAATCAAAAATTCATACTTTTTCACAAATTCTAAAATATTGCAAAAATTATAACAAAATCAAAAATTGAAACTTTTTCCAAAATTTTAAAATATTGCAAAAATTATTACAAAATCAAAAATTAAAACTTTTCCAAAATTCTAAAAATATTTCAAAAACATAACAAATTCAAAAATTTCCATGGGTCATAAGAACAGCAGAATTTTTTTTTTCCAAAAAATTGGCTAAACAAATAAATGAAATCATTTTTTGACACACTTGACATTATTTTTTGACAAACTTATAATGCCATAATTCTCTGTAATAATAATAAAATTTCATGTCATCCAAATAATTAATTTTATTTTTTTCCAAAAAAATGGGTGAAAAAATAAATAAAAATTTTTCTTTTGAAACACTTGACAACATTTTTTTGACAAACTTATAATGCAATAATCTAGATTTTGGTCTCACATACCAATATCGACCATCAACATTTCTCCAAATTCAATGTTCCTACTCGTAATCACTTAAAATGGAAGTTTTTTAAGCAAAAAATATGCAAATTTCCTTGTGTTGACACACTTGACGATTTTTTTGACACACTTCCGGTACATTTATCGAACACATCGTCCTTTCGGTACTTTCTATTGAGTAAACCTATTTTTTGAAAAAAAGGTTTTTGAAATCCGTCCAGCGGTTTTCTAGATTTCGTAGGTTGTGACGGCCGGATGGACGGCCGGCCGGCAGTCAGACATACATTTTTTTTTTGCTTTTTTAGAATCAGTAGGTCCTAAAACGTCAAGAAATGCCAAAGAATTTCACTTTTAGCTCATGAATGTAATACTTAGGTCTTTTAGACCGAAGTAATAATCTTTGTTTGTTTCTCACAGCTAATATTGTCACCTTCGAAAACCAATATTTTTGTTGAGACTTCATTATTGTAAAGGGAACGAATTTATTAATACCAATTGAGTTGTTTTTGGTAAAGTTTTGACCAGAAACATTTACATCGTTAGTATAAAAACAATGATGATCAAAGTGGAAACCTTGTTGAGACCATTGGTGTCGATTTTTGAAAAGTGAAATATTTGACAGGATTCGGGAACTCTAGTATTTAGTAAATCAGTTTTGATAACTGACATAATTAAATAGTTAAATTCAGAATTTGTATACCTACCCTTATCGACATCGAGACTCGTAATTTGTATCGTAGTTGTTAGATAGAGATCTAGAATAAAAGTTTATCATCGCAAATTGAAAGTTGGGTTTTTTACAATTTGAGACAGGATCTGTGATGCGTCAAATATTTCTGCCATCTGTGGCGATAACTCTAGTTCCACAAATTATTAAATATTTCCGATTATTAAAATATTTCCAATAATTCCATAATAATAATAATTTCAAAAATTAAAAATAATAAACATTTTCTTACGCACCGCATTGCGTTATATTTCATCTTCTTATTATTATGAATTAACCTAACATTAAAATTCGTGGTTAAAAAGAAACAAAAGCTGCCTGTATAAAAAATTTCAATAACTTCAGGGGAAAAAAATGTCATCCTATATATATTTATTGTACAATATATATTTTTGTAGTGTCACTAAAATTAATAAAAAGAAACCATTTTTCTCAATTAAAAAATCATTGTATAAATGAAAATTATATAATATTAAAACTGTTCTATTTCTCCATATTTGTATATGAAGCAATTGACCGATGATAGTTTGTTACTTAAATTAATCTCTTTCTATAGACAAAATGGGTTTGGTTTGTTTGGGAACCAGCCTAAAACTCTTATAAACAATTGCATCTTATATCAAATATGCAATGATTTTATGTCAAATATGCCAATGTGTGTGACTAAAATATTGTTTTAAAAAATTGGTAACTAGATAAAAATTTTTTTTTAGAAGGTTAAAAAATTTAAAGTGATCGAGGTCACCAACAGGTCTTTGTTCGCACCTGTTGGAAGTCTATATACAACTGGGGACGACAGGGTTCCAGAAGTTTGTACGCTAACCTAGCCAACAACATTCTTTGGAGCGCACCGAACACAATGTAAAGGGGTGCTTATAAGGGAGCATCAGCCCGCGACCCAAGCAACTAAACCAGCTCCCCGCTCCCACTAAACATAACAACGGGTCTACGGTATATAAAAGCGGACAATATGCCTAAGCTATAGCTAGAGTACCTCGGGTAAACCATTCCCGTATCACAGTGCCGGTACAAAGTGACCCCTAAGGGCATCATTTTATTTCAGACAGTTTATCACATAAATTTATATCAGCAAATAAAATAAGCAAAAAAATATACGATATAAAATTTAAATAAATGTAAATTAAATAAAATTTTATTAAATAATTTATTTAAATTTGTTTTTATAAAGAAAATTTACTTACAATTTTTCCGATTTTTAAAAACCATAAATAAACAAAATAATAAAAAATTTAAAACACAAAACTTGTTGCCAGTTAGCAAAAGAAACCAAAACCAAAATTTGAAACTAAAAAAACCAAAAAAATGAAAGTGAATACATATTTTAGTATTTTACGTTTACCTAAATAAAATAAAATAAGTATAAATAATTAAATTATATTAAAAATTAAATGAAATTACAATATATATTTTGTGTAAATTGTATATTTTTGGTTATTTAGAACAATTACCAAACAAAGTAGGAAAATAACAATCTCTTGAAATTGCCCATTTCCGTATTTGTTGTTCCGTTTGATAATATAATTACTTTTCCTGCGTCCTCTACCACTATATTTAAATTAAACAAAAATAACTTAAACCTTTATCCATTTTATGTTTAAAAAATTTACCTACCTTTCTAAACTAAATTCAAGTAAAGCCAATTATGTAGATATAGATTATGTTTGAATTGCCAATAATTCATTTACCTCATTTTATGTTTTTAATAATAAAACAAACTTTCAGATAAAGTTTATTATCATAATAAAAATAAAATAGCAAGCGAACGAAAATTTCCTATAATTTTTCACTTAAATATTAATTAATTTTTTAATTTATTTCTGTGATTTAAAATAATAACAATAATCATTATTATTATTCAAATGATATCAACTAATGTTTATGTTTATTATTTATTATGTTTATTTGTTGTTTTTAACTTAAGACACTTTCACAATAACTTTTTTTTAATCATTTGAAAATAAAAAAAAGTTCAAGCGGCACGTATATCCGCTAGAAAAAGGTAGTTTTCGAGATCAGACAGTTTTGTGTGCCAGTAGTGAGTAGAATCTGATGTATCAGATTAGTTTAAACAAAACAAACTAGTTACAAACAGATATCGAACAAATTTTTAAAAAAATTAGCTACATATAAGCACAACTATATCTATCCAATTTTGCAACAAACAAATATCAAATCTACCACAGAACATATATGTGACAATTTATGACACAAATCTGCTCTAGTTCATATGTCGTGCAATTACTGCAAAATATCAAAATATGTAGTTTATTTCTAAGAAAAAAAATTAATTTCTTCTTTTCGTTTTTTTTTCATTGACTGTTATAAGGTTTTTGGAAATTGTAGTTGGGGATTGTTGCAAACTTTTTTGTTGAAGCCAACAAGTAAAAAATCTCTTACTGCAGAGGTTTATATGTATAAGAAACGGATTAAAATGTTACCACAGATTCTAAATTTATGAACTTTTTAAAAATATTAGTATCCAAACGGCCGTTATAACGGATTTAAAAAACCAATTTTTTTTATAGTATAAAGCCTCTTGTTCCTTAGCCATGTATTAGATTTGTCTGATTTACGAACTTGTCCAAGATATTAATAAAACACACATTTTTAAGAAAGGTTTTTTGATCTGGCTCTACAAATGCGACCGTGCGAGTGCCGGTTGTTTTAAAAAAAAATTTTTTTTTTGCAAACTTTTTTGTTGGAGCCGCTCACTCAGGAATCTCTAACTGCAGAAGTCTATTTTTAAAACAAATTGATAAAAATGATTCCAAAAATTTTGAATTTGTTAATTTTTTTAAAATATTAGTATCCGAACGGCCGTTATAACGGTTTTAAAAGATCAATTTTTTTTAGAAAAAAGCCTCTAGTTTCTTAACCACGTGTCGGATTTTGCTGATTCACGAACTTGTCCAAGATATTAATAGAACACACATGTACAGAATTTTTTTTTTATCTACCTCAACAAATACGACCGTGAGAGTGCCGGTCGTTTTTGTTATATCTCATGTCGTATATATATATATATACAGGGTGAGTTTTTTAAAAAATGCCAGGCTTTTATCTCGAGAGCCATGCTAGATGGGACAAAATAACATGAGGTGATATTTGTTAAGCGTTGAGGGGGACGTCCAATGGTAATATTGAATGACCTTGAAACTCATAAGTATTGGAGATATATACCAAAATAGGTTTTTTTTAAATTAGAACCTATACATTTAATGTTATTTTTTAATTAATTAAATCAAACTACACACTTTTTGCCTACAAATTTTTTTTGTAAAGTGTACGATTTTGTAGATATGATGAAAATTGATTTGCACTAAAGCAAACGTGTCTTCGCTAAGTTCTTCAGTAAAAAAATAAAATTTCAATAAATCAAAAAAAAAACGAAAATCAATTTCACGCAGTAGACCACGATGCAATAATATTTAAATTAATGAATGATTTTCATTGTTTTTTTTTTAATTTATCGAAATTTTATTTTTTTTTCTGCAGAACTTAGCGAAGACACGTTTGCTTTAGTGCAAATCAATTTTCATCATATCTACAAAATCGTACACTTTACAAAAAAAAATTGTAGGCAAAAAGTGTGTAGTTTGATTTACTTAATTAAAAAAAAACCTTAAATGTATAGGTTCTAATTTAAAAAAAACCTATTTTGGCATATATCTTCAATACTTATGAGTTTCAAGGTCATTCAATATTACCATTGGACGTCCCCCTCGACGCTTAACAAATATCACCTTGGGTTATTTTGTCCCATCTAGCATGGTTCTCGAGATAAAAGCTTGGCATTTTTTAAAAAACTCACCCTGTATATATACATATTTATATAATTTTTTTTTTGTTTTTTTGTCTCTGCTTATCATATTTAGTCGTTTCGCACAAAAATTTTTCCGAAATTCCGAGATGAGGCACATTACAATAGGTAGATTTTTATATGAAATCTACCTAAAAATTATTTATGCGTTAAATTAAAATTACAGTTTGTCTGTATATTATTTCTTTGATGATGAACATATAATATCTCAATATTTTGTATTTTTACAATTTAAAATTTTAAATCATAACTTTAAAAAGAAAAACTATTTTAATCATCAAATCTGAATAATATAATAAAACAAATAATCAACTGTTAATTAATAATTGAAACTATTATTTTTTTTTATTAATATATTTTTATTAATAAAATGAAACAAAAAAATTAATAATACATCAGATTTCCATCATTTTCTTAATTTGTTTACCTTCAATTACTACATACAAAAAAAAACGTTAAACAAGAAAATGTTCTCTTACAATTTTTTAAACAATATAACTTTAGGATATTCTTGTTTATAATTTTAATTTAATTTAATTTTAATTTAAAGTTAAAGTTAAATTTAACCAATAGCAAGCGTGACAATTTCGGCAACATCTGGATGGGTTGAACGAACGGCTAATTGCATTGTCACACCGTCTGCCAATGCTAATTTTGCCCGGACTAATATGTCAATGCTTCCACGATATGTGCCTGAAATGATAAAAAAAATTAAATAAATATTCTGACCGTTACCGTAGGGTTATATTTTGTAGTGGCAAAAAATTCCAGATTAAAATAATAAATATTTCCGTTTATATTTTTAAAAAGAAAATATGAGGCCTAAGATTTTTAAATTTCAGTATTTTGAAGAACAGTAGAAGTCATTTGATTTTTATGGTTTGTAGGAACTAATTGACACAATATGTAAAAAGTGCATTAGCGTGGTTGTATATTATGCTGAAAAAATATAAAAATAAAGTCGGCTTCAAAAGCAAATTAAATTTTAACCCAATAATGCCCCAAATTTACGCAATGCACTGTACTTGCAAGAATAAACAAAATTATGGTGTTTTTAATTCTAGCATTATATATGACTTTATATGAATATTTAAATATTATTTATTATATAAAAAATAAATTAATAATAAATAAGAATGAGCATTATATTCTTTAATTATAAAGTTTTGTGCTTTAAAAGTTTTAGAAATACGTACTGACTGCTTTAACAAACTTGTCTTTTCAATTTGGGATCAATCACATAATGGGAAGTTACTGAAAAATGAATCACAAAATTCCACCCATCAAAGCTCTCAGATGTCAAGTTAAATAAAAGTGTGTAAAAATAATATCAATACAATATGACCGAGTTTTTTTACTTCACCACAATTTTAAATTGTGTAAGTAATGCAATCTATCGAGAAAAAAAATCTTAAATATCCCAAATTTTGTTTTTTCTTTTGTTTTGGACCATTCCAGAGGCGTACACAGGGGGGGGGGGCGGACCCTCCCCTGTAACCGATAATTTTTCAGAATTTTTTTTTATTTAAGTTTTGAGGATAAAAATTATCATTGCAGACTCACGCCGGTAAGACATTCCAGAGATGCCAGGCTCTGTTGAAAATTAACTTTGAAGAGCGAAAGTTCTACATATTGTCACTTGAACCGTAAAATATGGGCTGTTATTGATACTCTGGTGTAACGTGCGCAGTTTGCAGGATCAGGCTTAATCGATTTGATCGAAGCAAACGTTCTTTCATCTATAACGTATTTGTAAAATTACGTTAAATCATCGACATACAAGGAATCGAGCTAGTTACTAAGCTAATAATGGATTCTCTTGAAGAGTTTGAAATTTATAAGGCATTCAAAAAATCTCCAAATTTAATTTTAAACGACAAATTATTATTTAATTCAAATATTTTGTATAATTCGATTTTGTAAATTTTAATTCTAAAAATTCAATTCATTTATATTTTATTCATAGTATTTTGATCAGAGTATGTCATATTTTTTAAAAAACAAGTAAATTTTATACGTATGAAAATTATTTTAAACTATTTAATTCATAAAATGTTAGTATGCCATTTTTTCAATCAAAACTTAAAGAATGAATATTTGTTTTTATTTAGATTTAGTCATATTTTTTGTACCGATGATAAATATTTAATATTCGAAACGCGTCAATAAATAAATATACTTACTAAAAAGATTGTTTTGTGATTCAATTTAACAATAATTTATTAATTTAAATTATTGATTTCATTTAATTAGTAAGATTTGAATCGCCGAATAATAGCTCCATTCTGTATAGAATCAAGACACTTCAAACTACTTTTATGTATGCTGCACTCCATATGTGACTATTAATTCTTTAAGGAAGCCGTACTGTGTTTCATATTATTTTTGACGACTTAAGAAGCTCATAATATGAAGTTGATGTATTTCTCAAATATTTTAGCAACAACTGACGAGATTGTAATTTGATGGATCCGCTTTAGCACCTTTTTTGGAACTGCTGTAAACTGGCAATTTGCCAAAAAATTCGCTTCTTATATGACAAATAGAACATTTCAGTGAGAATTGATGCTAATACCTTAGCAAATGTTTTAAGAATAATTGAAGGAATACTATCTGGCCCAGATGTCTTATTATTTTCCGGATTATATTTTTACGAAAATGATCCGGTCCATTTTGTTAAAAATTACAGGAATTGGCCTAGGCTACAAATGAGGCTCTACTAATACCTTTATAAAAATTGCGTGTGCCATCCTGGGTTGCTCAGCAAATTTAGTAGCTTTTCTCGCAATAAATAGATATTTCTTTGCATTTATTAGTTTTCTACATTAATTTCTTTCTATATGTTATAATCTAAGGTTTTCAACACGTTTGTTTTAGTTATACTTTCGAAAAGCATTTTTTTAAAATTTTATTACATTTTTACATTTACTCGAAACCCATATATCAGTCTTCGGAACGATCTATTAGAATAAACTTGCCCCTTCCCACGTGTATTATTTCTGACAAGTATATGCAGAAATGTTTGAATTAATTGGCTCCCGCTAATCTGCAGTTTTATAATCCCAAACAAGACTCGAATCAATCAATTTAATCTGTTTAGGAACTTATAAATTTAAATATGTTAAAATTAAATTATGATCTGATCCACCAAAAAGTTCTGATACTCTAATTGTACCAACGAAAGATCATTTGTCAAAAAAACAAATAAAGCACTTTGGTCAGGATTGTCAGGAACTCGGGTAGGTTGGTCCATTATCTGAGTTAAAAAAACATTAAAATAAAATAATGATATAATAATACAAAAGTATACATTTTGTTTGACTATGTTGTGGTCCACCACACCAGTCCCTTAGTCATGTACAATTCTAAAGTTCTTTACACATTATACACCCGGTGTATAAACATACATTGTATAAGGTATTCACCTAAATCAAATTTCGTTAATTAAACAATTTCATATTTAAGATTTCTTAATTCAAATAATAAACAAGAATTCAATTTCTTAGTAGTTCAAAAATGCTTAGTTGCAATTTTAAGCACGTAATCAACTTATTTTATAAAACGAAATATGAGTTCACCTGACCGCTGATTGGTCAAACATTTAAAATTGATTTTGCTGAAGCTAATCAGAGTCAGTTGTGGTGTGGTTTTGTGTGAGCTAAGAAGCTCTAATTTTTGGTTTTTATTATTAAAAGTTGTAACAGGAATTTAAGAAATTTGTTATTCAAGTAATTACTAAAATCAAATTGTGAAATCTTTGAATATTCAATAAATGATTTTATGGAAGATTAAGTTTCTGAGTGTTATTAATTACATCTACAACTCATCTGAACATCTCCAACATTTTGGCGATTTAACATTTGGGGAAGTTTAAATATAACTGAGGATTCAACATTTTTGGCGACCTTGCCAGGAGCGCAGTATAAAACCGCACCGCAACTCAACAATTGGACTGGGTGGTTGCCAGACTAACAAGGAAGTAATATAAGGTAACCAACCAATCACCAAAAATTCCATGAGAATTTGTTGAGGGTTGGAGCTTAAATAATAATAAAGTAAAGTTCATAAATTGAATTGGAAAATTTTAATTATCAATTTAGTGAAGTTTTGTAATGGTAATTTTTAATTGTCAAATTAGTGAAAAATAATTTAATAGTTAGAAAAGAAAGAAGAAAGAAAATTTTTGGTATAAATAACGAATAATGATAATGATAATAATAATGAATAAAATTAATTAAAAATTTTTCATGAATTAATCAAAAATTTTTCGGGTTTTAAGTAAATAAAAAAAATAATTCAACGTGTCGTAAATTAGTTAATTAAAACTTTTTAACTATCGAATTGGTGGAAGGGAATTGGAATTTTTTTTTGTAATAAGCTTTGCAACATTTTGGAATTTGGAAAGGAAGTTCGAGTTTTTGATTTTATTATAATTTTTTTTTTTGGAATTTGAAAAGTTTAAATATTTAATGTCATCTATAAAGTGGTAAGCTTTTAAGTAAAGTTTCATGAATTAGATTGAAAAAATTTTTTTTAATTGTCTATTTAGTGAGAAATTATTAGTTAGAAAGTTTTATAATGGTAATTTCCCATTGTCAAATTGGTGAAAAATAATTTAATAGTTTGAAAAGAAAGAAGAAAGAAAATTTTTATTATAAATAATGAATAATGATAATGATAATAATAATGAATAATAATTAATTAAAAGTAGTTCATGAATTAATCAAAAATTTTGGGGTTTTAAGTAAATAATAAATAATTCGATGTGTCTTAAATTAGTTAATTAAAACTTTTTAACTATCGAATTGGTGGAAGGGAATTGGAAATTTTTTTTGTAATAAGCTTTGCAACATTTTGGAATTTGGAAAGGAAGTTCGAGTTTTTGATTTTATTATAATTTTTTTTGGAATTTGAAAAGTTTAAATATTTAATGTCATCTATAAAGTGGTAAGCTTTTAAGTAAAGTTTCATGAATTAGATTGGAAAATTTTTTTTATTGTCTATTTAGTGAGAAATTATTAGTTAGAAAGTTTTATAATGGTAATTTCCCATTGTCAAATTGGTGAAAAATAATTTAATAGTTTGGAAAGAAAGAAGAAAGAAAATTTTTATTATGAATAATGAATAATGATAATGATAATAATAATGAATAATAATTAATTAAAAGTAGTTCATGAATTAATCAAAAATTTTGGGGTTTTAAGTAAATAATAAATAATTCGATGTGTCTTAAATTAGTTAATTAAAACTTTTTAACTATCGAATTGGTGGAAGGGAATTGGAAATTTTTCTGTAATAAGCGTTGCAATATTTTGGAATTTGGAAAGGAAGTTTGAATTTTTGATTAATTATAATCTTTTTTTTTGGAATTTTGAAAAGTTTAAATATTTAATGGCATGTATACGGTGGCAAGCTTTTAAGTAAAGTTCGTGAATTAGATTGGAAAATTTGGAAAATTATTAGTTGGAAGGTTTTATAATGGTAATTTTCAATTGTCAAATTGGTGGAAATAATTTAATAGTTAGAAAAGAAAGAAGAAAGGATTTTTATTATAAATAAATTTTTACAGGATTTTTATTATAAATAATGAATAATGATAATGATAATAATAAGGAATAATAATTAATTAAAAATATTTCATTAATTAATCAAAAATTTTTGGGGTTTTAAGTAAATAATAAATAATTCGATGTGTCTTAAATTAGTTAATTAAAACTTTTTAACTATCGAATTGGTGGAAGGGAATTGGAAATTTTTCTGTAATAAGCGTTGCAATAATTTGGAATTGGGAAAGGAAGTTTGAATTTTTGATCTGTTATAATTTTTTTTTGGAATTTTGAAAAGTTTAAATATTTAATGTCATGTATAAGGTAGCAAGCTTTTAAGTAAAGTTTCATGAATTAGATTGGAAAATTTTTTTTTAAATTATCAATTTGGTGAAATATTAATAGTCTTTAATAATCAAATAATCGTCATTAATAATCAAATAACAATAATCAAATTGGTGAAAATTAATTTAATTTGTTTTATTATAAATAATGGCTTAAGAATTGGTTGTCAATTGTCGGTTTCATTGGTGAAAGTGGAAAAATTTTTAAGAATTTGTTCCATTAAAAGAGTTGAGTTAGTAAATAATTATTATAATTGATTCAGAATTTGGGTTCATTTGAGAAATTGGTAATAAGGGTATCTGTATGGAATAATTATAGTTGCTGGGTTTCTCTTGCGTATGGTACGTTAATTGCAATCACTGCCGTGACATTACACCCGAAAAACAACCGCTCAGACCCACTTTATGAATGAACGTGCTGAGAATTCAATTCTTACAGATACTAGTAACGAATCAGTCCTAGAATCCTCTGTCAACGAAGACTGGTCTGGTTCTGGATTTTTGGGTTTTGACGATAGCACAGACATGTCTACCTTCGATATTAAACTTGCGTCAACCGTTATCCCTATTTTTAGTGGAAATCCGAAGGACTTAGATCACTTTCTAGGATGCGCGAAATTTTTGTATGACTTGACACCGGTACCTCAGCGTGAAAGCTGTCTATCGTTTGTGCAGATTGTGAAGATAACTGGTACGGTTGCCGACAGTATTAAAGGGAAAAAGTTCAAAGATATAGCTGCACTAGGACAAGAGCTAAAACAATTGTGCAAACCTGCAAGATCTTCGGAACAGCTCCAAATGGAATTATTTAGACAAAGGCAGAATAACCGAACAGTAGGAGAATTTGCAACTAATTTGGAGTTGATAGTTGAGGAATTGAACTCTACTATGGTAATGAGCCAAGGCGAAGAGTACAGAAAATTCATCGAAACCATTAATGAAAAAACTGCTCTCAAGGTTTTCATTGAAGGACTGAGAGAGCCCACCCGGCTGTATATCAAAACAGGTCGTTTCAAAAACTTAAAGGATGCCATCGAAGCAGCCGTTGATGAAGAGCAACAATCTGTACCTCTCCATGGGGGAGTTTTAAAAAAGGAAGTAGGCTTCTTAGAGGGGCACAATACCACAACTGACCTGTGGATTGGATTGGATAGGATTGGATAGGATTGGATAAGATTGGATAGGATTGGATAGGATTGGATAGGATTGCATTGGATTGGATAGGATTGGATAGGATTGCATTGGATTGGATAGGATTGGATAGGATTGGATAGGATTGGATAGGATTGGATAGGATTGGATAGGATTGGATAGGATTGGATAGAATTGGATAGGATTGGATAGTATTGGATAAGGTTGGATAGGATTGCATTGGATTGGATAGGATTGGATAGGATTGCATAGAATTGGATAGGATTGGATAGTATTGGATAGGATTGGATAGGATTGGATAGGATTGCATTGGATTGGATAGGATTGCATAGAATTGGATAGGATTGGATAGTATTGGATAGGATTGGATAGTATTGGATAGGATTGGATGAGATTGGATAGGATTGGATAGGATTGGATAGGATTGCATTGGATTGGATAGGATTGGATAGGATTGCATTGGATTGGATAGGATTGGATAGGATTGGATAGGATTGGATAGGATTGGATAGGATTGGATAGGATTGGATAGGATTGGATAGAATTGGATAGGATTGGATAGTATTGGATAGGGTTGGATAGGATTGCATTGGATTGGATAGGATTGGATAGGATTGCATAGAATTGGATAGGATTGGATAGTATTGGATAGGATTGGATAGTATTGGATAGGATTGGATAGGATTGGATAGGATTGGATAGGATTGGATAGGATTGGATAGAATTGGATAGGATTGGATAGTATTGGATAGGATTGGATAGGATTGGATAGATTGGATAGGATTGGAAAGGGTTTGGTCACATTTAATGCATCTGGAAAGGCAAAAAAATTGAAGATGTTAACATTTACCTATGAAAAAAAAAGAGTGAGCTATTTTATCATATATAGGGGTTCAATGTCATCACTCTAATACACACAGATTGTTTAATTCTGTTCTCTTTGACACTTAACCTTGTCAAGACTTAATCCTGTTATCAATGTTAGCTTGCTCAAAGAGAATATATACTTAGATAATAAGCCGAATGTGTTTTTCGAAGTGATACAAGTCCCCACAGAAGTTACTTCTACATTGTGGATTAAGGGCAAAAGGAAAACAATCCACAACAACAGGTTGAAACCATACTTTACTTAAACTCACTAACCTACCTCTTGCTTATACACGTGCTAAAGCTTGTGTCACTTTAAAATTTCGTGTAATTACCAGAATTTATTTATCTTACATAGGTATTCCGGAGCATTTATTTTAAATTGGGATTCATTATGGGAAACCAAAGTACTAAAGACAAGGAGGTAATCATTGCACCTCAGTCGGTGAGCAATAATCAGTTAACAAATAGTCCCGTCGAAGGAGGACGTTTCACTGCATACACTCTAATGGGGATATTCCTATGTTTGATGTTCTTAGGACTCGCTTATTTTTTTATAAAATATTTAAAACAAAGATTTGTTAAAGCCACTGTAACCCATTTGAAGGCTCAAAATATAGTATAGATTATAGTGGTCTCAGTGAAGAAAAGGGAATAAGATGAATAAATGAAAGAACCTTTTGCTTAATTGATGGTTTTATTGTTGTTATTTGACTTACTATTATCTGAAATGAATAATTAAATAATAATATTTGATAATTACATAAAATCTTATTGTACTTAGATTTAAGAATAAACATTGTATTTTAAGGTAATATTTTATGATACTGAATTTTAATATTAATCCCTGTGAAATTTTTATGTAAATTCAAGGGAGGCAAAAGAATTTTGTAAACGCTACAACTGACCAACCAGCAATTAAAATGTCTAAAATGAAATAGTGCTATCTATAAGATATTCCTTAGCATAATTGTAAGGAATATCTTTTTATAATAACGGGGTAATGTTGTGGTCCACCACACCAGTCCCTTAGTCATGTACAATTCTAAAGTTCTTTACACATTATACACCCGGTGTATAAACATACATTGTATAAGGTATTCACCTAAATCAAATTTCGTTAATTAAACAATTTCATATTTAAGATTTCTTAATTCAAATAATAAACAAGAATTCAATTTCTTAGTAGTTCAAAAATGCTTAGTTGCAATTTTAAGCACGTAATCAACTTATTTTATAAAACGAAATATGAGTTCACCTGACCGCTGATTGGTCAAACATTTAAAATTGATTTTGCTGAAGCTAATCAGAGTCAGTTGTGGTGTGGTTTTGTGTGAGCTAAGAAGCTCTAATTTTTGGTTTTTATTATTAAAAGTTGTAACAGGAATTTAAGAAATTTGTTATTCAAGTAATTACTAAAATCAAATTGTGAAATCTTTGAATATTCAATAAATGATTTTATGGAAGATTAAGTTTCTGAGTGTTATTAATTACATCTACAACTCATCTGAACATCTCCAACATTTTGGCGATTTAACATTTGGGGAAGTTTAAATATAACACTGAGGATTCAACAACTAGAATGTTTTTAATCAATTCGTTCCCTTCTCAATAATGAAATCCCAACAAAAATATTTGTTTTCCAAAACAGCCAAACTGGCCCTTAGAAGCAAACGTAGATTATGTAACATTTGGACCCGATCCCTCAGGGATCGCTGGTCTGATTAGACCGTGATACGGGACTTGGCGAACCCGAGGTACCTGAGCTATAGTGGGCTCTAGCCTGCTATTGCAAACCGTAAACCTATTGTCATGTCTAGCGGGAACGGGGACCTTGGCTTAGCCGCCCGGGTCGCGGGAAGGTGCTCCCTTATTAGCACCCCCTGGTGGGTACACACTAGAGAGGACTCTTGCAGGGTCAAACCACAAAAGTACCATCCTCTGGGCACCTGTCTGCCCTAGTTGTATATAGACTTCTAACAGGTATAGACGAAGGCCTGTCGGTGACCTTTATTGCGTCTAAACTCGTGGGAACAATATGGATAAATATTTTAGTAACCTTTCAAATTTTTTAAAAAACTTTGTTTTCACCTGTTTATTATTTCTTACATCCTATCGTGAAATATTGGCCTATGTCATATTTTATTATATGATAGGATTTATTGTTTAGTTACCCATTTTTAAAACAAATTATATTTTGATCAAATGACTATCACATTTGATAAAAAAACTTTTTAAAATACAAATTCAAAATATTTGTGGATTGAATGCCAACCGGGACTCCGTGCAACATCATCTCGAGCACGACCAACCGCATATTCTTTTTCTTACAGAAACACAAGTTTCTGAAAACTATCCCTATGACGTAACACTAAATCCCAAATATAGGCTTGAATCAGCTTTTAAACTCCATCAAGGTGTATGTGCATACATTCATGAGAGTGTTGCATATAAACGCTTTCCAAATTATGAAGTACATGGTGATGGGTACAGTACAGTAGTATTAAAGGTTTGTCTACCTGAAATTTCTTTTTTCACAATAGCTCTATACCGGTCCCCAAACAAACATAATCCCAATTTTTTTAATGACTTGACCAATGATGTCGACGAAATTAGAGCACAATTTCAAAGTTGTGAGGTTATCGTTACCGGTGACTTCAACGTCCACAACAAATCGTGGTTGGAATTTTCCAAAATGACCGACGACAACAATGGAAGGGAGGCAGAAATATTTGCTGCATCGCACGACCTGACCCAGATTGTAAAAAGCCCAACTTTCACTCCTCGTAATGGCGGTGATAAAAGTTTTCTCTTAGACCTTTATCTCACATCTATGCCAGATATTACGAGTGTCGATGTCGATAAGGGTAGTATTGGAAATTCTGACCATTATCTAATCACATCAGTTATCAAAACTGATTTGCTACAAACTAGAGTTCCCAAATCCCGTAAAATATTTCAATTTTCAAAAATGGACACCAATGGTCTCCGAAGTTTTTTTCAAGGTTTCCCTTTTGATCGTCATTGTTTTTATACTGACGATGTAAATGTTTCTGCTCAAAACTTTACTGAAACCATTCAATTTGGTATTAACAAATTCGTTCCCTTTTCAATAATGAAACCCCAACAAAAATATTTGTTTTCGAAAGCAGCCAAATTGGCTCTTAGAAACAAACGTAGATTATTTAATATTTGGATTCATAAAAAGAACTCTGCTAATCGATCCCAATATTGAAAGGCTATTAAAATATCAAACCAGATAATCGAAAACGAAAAAGCAGAGATTGACAGAGCGAAAGCGGCAAAACTTTCGAGTATGTCAATTTCTGACAAAAGTTTTTACAGTGCCATTAATTCTTTAAATTGTGGTACTAAATCTTCTATCCCTCCTATCATTGATGGTGACTCAATCATTACTGACCCTGCAAGGAAAGCTACATTGTTCGCGGAACGCTTTGCTTCAAATTCAACAGTTTTAGAAACTCCCAAAGAAATACCCCAAACCCAGTCTTCAGGAGTTAATATGAAACAATTACATTTCAAACCCAAAATTGTCGAAAAACTTTTAGGGGGGTTAAACAACAACAAAGCTTCTGGTCTGGACAACATTCCTCCTGTTATTCTAAAAACATTTTCAAAAGAACTTGCACCAACCCTCACCAAAATATTTTATATATCCTATAAATCTGGTATTTATCCATCCTGCTGGAAGTTGGCTAATGTCCAGCCTGTCCCAAAAAAAGGAACGAAATGTGATATTTCAAATTATAGACCAATAGCCATACTCCCAGTCATGTCTAAAATATACGAGTACTATATAAATTCACACATATCCAAATTTTTGGAAAACAACCATTTGATATCTGACAGCCAATACGGTTTTAGAAACAAAAGATCAACAACCGATCTATTGAACTATGTGGCACATATTTGGAATAGCATACTTGAGAAAGGTGGTGAAACGTACGTGATCGCATTAGACATCTCAAAAGCATTTGATCGAATTTGGCATGCCAACTTGATCAACAAGCTCGTTGCGTACGGTTTTCATCCCGCAGTCGTGAAGTTGATTCAAAATTTTCTGTCTAACCGATACATCTCGGTGTCTATAGATGGCTTTTCTTCTGAGTCCAAATTAATTAACGCTGGTGTACCCCAAGGCTCAGTTTTATCTCCCACTTTATTTTTAATTTATATCAACGAACTGTTGCAAATCACCAGTAACCCAATAAATAGTTTTGCAGATGATAGTACACTGCACAAGTCATTCGTCCCCCTATCTTCAAAGAGTAAAATGCATGAACGAATAAATCCCGTCCGGAGAGACGCTGCCATAAATGTAAACGAGGACCTAAAAAAAGTCGCCGATTGGGGTGACAAAAATTTGGTCAATTTTAATTCCACCAAAACACAGCTATTGATTGTTTCCAGATCAAAGACCGAGTTTCCCAACGATATTTCAATTAATATGTGTGACGACCAAATACGCGAATGTGAAAGCGTTCGTTTATTGGGAGTCACAATATCCAATGACTTACTCTGGAACGATCATATAATGGCCATGGCAAAGAGCGCGTCAAGAAAACTCGGCCTCCTCAATAGATGTAAAAAATATTTTACTTCGCATCAATTACTGCACATTTATAAGTCCTATATTCGTCCCTGTATGGAGTATTGTTGTCAAGTTTGGGGCGCTGCATCTGTTACTATCCTAGCTCTTTTGGACTCTGTTCAGAAGCGAGCTATACGAATTGTTGGTGATCGAGATTTAACATTAGGTCTTGATTCCCTGCAACATCGTCGCACTGTTAATGATCTCGTTGTTTTTTATAAATATCGTCACCAGCAGTGCTCGGATGAAATCAGGTCCATAATGCCTCAGACATATGTTTTTCCCCGTTTTACTCGTCAATCGGTGTGTGCGGGCGGTCGAACCGTCGAGATTACTCACTGTCATAGTAATAGAATGCAAAGAGATTTCTTTGTGCGTACATCGTACACATGGAATGCTTTGCTCGAATCAAAAGTCTCGAGTGCTTTCAATCCACAAAGATTTAAAAAAAAGCGTCCACCTATACCTCAAGACGCATGTTGTTGTGGGACCTACGTCTTAAAAGGTATCTATGTATTGTTGTGACACATTTTGTAATTCCTACTACACAACACTTCTTATTAAAAAAAAAAAAAAAAAAAATAACAAAAGCCCCTTAAATCGTTCCCGATACCTAAAGACCAATAAGATATCGAACCAGATAATCAAAAACAAAAAAACAGAAATTAACAGAGTGAAAGTCGAAAAATTTCTACCATGTTCATATCTGACCAAAGTTTTTACTGTACCATTCATTTTCTAAAGTTTGGTACCAAATCTTCTATCCCTCTTGTAATTGCGGTGATTTAATCGTCACTGACGCATCAAGAAAAGTCACGTTGCTCGCGGAACGATTTGTTTTAAACTTGATCGTTTTGGAAACTCCTAAAGAAATGCCCCAAGGAGTCTTCAGGAGTGGAAATAAAAGATCATCCCTTGCACCTCCTCTTACCCTAATTTTCTACAAATTTTATAAATCTGATATTTTTTCTTTCATGGTAGAAGTTAGCCCATATCCAGCCCGTTCCTAAAAAATGAATATTTTGCAAAATGTGAAATTTCAAATTATAGATCAATAACCTAACTCTTAGTCATATCTAAAATAAGCGAGCATTATATTATTACACACATGTCCAAATTTTTGGAAGGTACCCATTTAATATCTGACAGCCAATACGGTTTTTGTAACAAAGGATCAACAACTGATCTATTGAACTGTGTCACACATCGTTGGAACAAACACTTGAAAAAAATTGTAAAACTTATGTTATCGCATTAGACATCTAACTATGGGATTCATTTTAAATTTGGACAAAATGGCGGGGGGTCTCCCGAACACCTCTAAATTTACATCTTTAATAACTTCTAATCCCGGCTTATCTTATTGAAACTTGGTATATAAGGTTTTAGTACTGTTTCCAATAATTCTGCATACCAACTTCCGGTTTGACACTTCCGGTTAAAAAGTTTTTTTTTTCTTGTGTTTATCCCTACTGTAGCCGACAATTACCGATCGATTTTCATGAAACGTTGGTAAAAGCTTTCAAGGAACATGAGAAAGATTTTATCAGCTTTTAGAGTAAATTGGATAAAGGGTTGGATGAAACTTGGTACATAAGCATTTAGTAAGGTTTACAACAGTTCTGCATCCCAAATTCCAGTTTTTTACTTCCGGTAAATTTTTTTTTTGTAATTTTTTGAAGTTTTTTCAGTGTGTTTACGCACACTACAGCCTACAATAATGAAGTGATTATGATGAAACTTATAGAAAAGCTTTCAATTAGTGTGAAAAGATAATTATTATCTTTTGGGACACATTGATCAGAGTGGCGGGGGGTCTACCATACAACTGCTGACTTCTCACACTTTGTTTTTAATGTTTATTGGGAGCATACAAACTTCATTCATTAATCAATTTAGAAGACTCAAATATGACAAAGAATTGATTAATTTTTGGACAATATTGGGATAAGTGGTGGGGGGCCTCCCGAACACCTGTTTATTGTGTCACCATTTTTTCAATGTTTGTTTTGAGCATACAACATTCGTTCATGCATGAATTTTGATGACACTTTGGAAAAAGATACAAATATGAATGGCAAGGAACTGATTAGTTTTTGAGCGAAGGAGGTGGGGGTGTCCCGAGCACCTGTTTTTTTGAAATATCAATAGCACCTGTACCTGATAACTAAATTAAATAATGCTTGGTACATAAGCGTTTAGTATGGTTCACAACAGTTCTGCATACCAACTTCCGGTTTTTCACTTCCGGTAAAAATTTTTTTTTACTTTTTCTCGTACAACAGAATTTATGTTTGTTGGGATGCTACTGCTTTCTTTAATATTTTTGTAATTAGAACTACGCGAAATCTATAACATTGATTAGCTTTTAATTAAAGTATTTGAAGGATATTAGCTCACTATACATCCAGAACACTATGTTTCCAGAGCTGTGGTGAAGTCAGCCTATGCATCAGCGTTGCAATATTATTTTATTTAAATTAACTTGCGTAACAGATGATATTGTTTTTCAGCTATTCACAGTAATTTTCATTTCACAAAATTTTTTTAAAGACAAATTCGACAGTCGAAAACATATTATTTTGTAATTTCTGTTTAATAAATAAATATTTATAGTCAATTGCTTTACTTAAAATGGGTGTGCGTTAATGTATTTTATTGTTGCCGTTGTACTCTCACTATATCGTAATGCGGTGGGCTGATTGTCTCTTTACAATTATTTATGTTAAATAATACATATATATTTTCGAAGTGAATAACTCAATCATTATAAAAATATAAAAAATACTTTATTAATAATAAAAATATAGAAAAGAATGAAATGATGTCTTTCGTCAATATAATTTTTAATATGTACACTTGTTTGAAAAAAAAAAGTTCCTTTAGTTGTGCGACAAGAAAAATTAAATTTATCAAAGTGTTGAGTTGTTAGGCACTTTATACTCTTTTAGCCGTGATCAAATTAGATATATATAAAACACTTTATTCAAAAAGTTATGTACTTTTTTGACCAAGTGTAATTTCAAATTATTGCACCATAAACATTTTTATTATGTTTAATCATATTTTTATGATGCATGAATAATTGAACTATCGTAGTTTTTATTATTAGATAACATAATAAAATTAGAGCAATTATTTTAAATATTGGAACCATTATAAATATTCGTTTTAAAACAAAAAAAAACAAAAGTCAACAAGGAAGGGTCAACACGTGCTTTTAAATGCAGCATATATTTTTCTGTTTGATATCATAACTAATTTATTTATTTAACGATGTGTTGTGTTGCCTTTATAGAAAATTAAGTATTGTTTAAATAATAAAGTCTGTTATCTGAAATATAATTATATATTTATGTCATAGCTATTCATTTGTATAAATTATTTTTTTTTAATTTTATGTACAATTTGAATTGAAAAAAATAAATCAACTGTAATCACATAAAATTGTAGGTTGGAAGAAAAAAATTATATGATATATTTATTACGATGTGTGTGGATTAGATGGTAAATTCTGTTGCAGTTTATGTATCTAAATATATATTTTTTTGGAAAATATTAATTTTTAATTTAGTTGAGAAATTTTTAAACCATGTAAAATTAGTAGGTATATAATTACAACGGTAACATACCTAGACTGTTTGATCGTTAGCTAATTCGCGATCCACTACTTTAAGGTTTTCTTAATCGACTGTTCTTGATGTGACACATATTCTAAGGTTAGACCAAGAAGCATACAACTGAACACCACTCACTTTAGTTAACTTCGAACAATTTTGACATCTCATTTTCTCCTCGTCTACTTAACAAGGAGTGTTCTAAACTATAATTTTGCAATCTGAAACCAGCCACCTAGAGTTTCACAGTAATGCTAAAGTCACTTATAAACTATATTGTTCGAGAGAGTAGAAAGTCTATTTCAGATCAGATAAAAGTTGGTATAAGGATATCCCGACGGCTTTCAATACCTCTGAAAGTGACAGGAAACACGGCCCGATCAGGAATGTAACGCCTCAAACTAGCCGGCCCAGATCAAGCAGCCTTACTAGACCCGGACCAGGATCAGATTAGGTCAAATACGGCATTTACTACTACAGTACATCAATTACAAAATGTCCAATTTTTGTAAATAAGCTTTTTGCTAACATGTTCAATAATTTTTTTTTAAATAACCCAACCTTATCCTAACGTTTATGTATAACGCAGCCGCTATTATCATAGTCTTTAAGCCGAGAAACAGTAACTTAAGTATAAGTAAAATAGGCATAACTCTTGTGAATTTCATTCAAATGAAATCAGATCAGCTCAGATCAAGACAAATATTACATTAAGGTATGTGGAATCATATGCGAATTGTGATAGGCACTGAATGGGAATCCCCTATTGAAACTTCCCCTAGTTCACCCTCATACAGTACTTACTACTAGGGATGATATAAGTTTTCGCAGTCTGGGCCGAATCAAGACAAATAGGGCATGCCTTAATAGCAAAATCGGATACAATTTTTGACAGCGATCCGGTGTAAAATACCCTATAAGAGCTCCTAGGAACTAGAGGGACTCTTACCATTTTTCAAAAATCATTATCCTACATCGAAAAAAGTACTACAAAAACCCATGGCCTAGCCAGAAACCTTCCTGATTTTCTTCAAATAGTTGTTCAGTTCAGCGTTGATTTAGAAAAGATAAATTTTAGAATATGTAAAGGAACAAAATCTCCTCATTTTAATGGATTGGTTTCAGCACAACTAATTTCTAAAATTAAATCGCCGATACTAGGTGCTTTGAGAACTGACTGGTTTACCTCTTTTATAGAGATAATACGGATTTAATACCTGTTTATCTTTTGTACTCACCTTAGAGCGTTTAAATACACATTTTTGACGTTCCGATTATCTTTTACATCCCAGCTAATTTTTTTACGTCGTTAATTTGAATGTCTAGTTCTTTATGGATTTAAAAACTACAGTTTAACGGAGTGAGATTTCAGCCGCCTACTTATTTTATTTTAAATATCGTCCTCAATTAATAGCATAAGAAAACTTTCAGATACCGTAACTCACTAATGAAGATGTGCAATTAAGCACTTTGTTACAGAAATCAGTCCACACGGATTCCTCTAAATTATCTATCGCATTTCAATTTTGAATCGTTTCAAAAAAAAATAATCAGATTAAACAAACTGAATGCATTTTCCGTAACTATATGTTACTTCACAGAACCGAAATTAAGAGACTTTGGAGCAGCAGAATGTATTTTTCATTGGTAACAATAGAGGAACTAAATTAAAAGCTATTTCGATATGTGGTTTTCGATCAAAACATCAAACTATTTCATAAACTTTTTCTTCATTATTATAACCAACTTAACTTTATATTCTGGAACTTGTATACCGGCCAAACCATTTTTCCAAATTTTTTCGGAACTTTTAAGCTTAAAATATTGAGTCGATCCCTTCCAGTTTGTATCACCAAAAATCCTAAGTTCTTTCATTTTACTCTAATGATTTACTCTGCAGAGTCAAATCGTATTTAGCGAGAAACATGTGAAATTGACAAAAAGATGCAATTTTGGAACTGAATTTTGTATATTCACGTATTGGAATTAAATGACGTCGATGCAAAACAAAATTCTGCGTTTTTATTTTTTTTTTTAACCCTGTCTTAAGATACAGGGTAATGAAAAATTTAAAAAATTCCTCGACCCTGGTGTATTGAAATGGCTCTACAGTAAAAACTGCTGAGCTGGCTTTAATATTATATAACTCAAAATGTACCATAGGTATTGAGAAGAGCTAGTAAAATCGTAATTCATGTTGTATGACCTTGAACATTTTCTTTTAGAAAAATGATGGTAAAAAATTCGAAATCGATTTTCTAGAAATGCATATTTTTAAAATTTTTTAATTTTTTAATATATTACTAACATTTTATCAAATTTTCAGGACTCGATTATTTTTCGCTTTCTTTAAGAAAAACCTTTATGTTAAATTCTTAAATTAAGGTCCTGGCGAATTTTTGTGAGTTGCGATATTGCAGAAAATTACACGTTTGTAATACAAAACGAAGCGCAAGGTTACCATTTGAACATCAAACAAGTAACAATTTATCCTTTCGCAATATACTACATTACAAGGATGTATAAGAAAAATTACAACATACCAATTTCATTATAATATCGGATTACTTATTTCTGAAAGCGTTGCTGTCAATCTCTTCATTAATAACTTAGGCTACGTACACAGTGCAAGCTGTGATTTACTAATTATTTATCAATGACAACACTTTGCTATATAACATAAAAATCGGTTTAGTTGTTTTTGCTGTAGAGCCATATACACTGCAAGGTTATTATTGATGTCAACGAATTCCATTACCTTAATATACAAAATTCCAATCTGAAATCCAGACTTGGTCGATTCACGTGTTTTTCACTACTTGTCAATTTGATCAAATTTAGTTGATTTATATAATACTACATATTACTGGACAAAACCGTCTTGAAAAAGAAAATTCTTAGCAGCATTTGGATGGTCGTAAAATTTAGGGCAAATATTTAGAAAATTAAAGAAAATCAACTCAACTCGGCAAAATTTGCGGAAAGGGTGGGGTAGTTAAATCAACGTTTTGAGGGTTTTTTGCGTTGTGTTGTTTAAAAAACTGCAAAATTATATGAAAAACCATAGCAACTACAATTTGTTATTCTTTTTACACTAATGGAAAGAGAACCCATTTTCCCAGGGCATTAAGCATGATGAAAATAGACTTTTCATATGCTATCATAGAAAAACAACTTTTTCATAATGGAACTTTAAGTTAATCTCGAGAATTTTTTATTTTTTTTGCAAGGAGGCGTACAAATTGCTAAAAAAGATTAATCTACATGTACTATATAATGTCATTTACATTCGATTACTGTGCTTAATTAGCTTAATGATTTTGAAATTACCAAAAAAGATGTTTAAACAATAATCAAATACATAGAAACTTCAAAAATTTATTCAAAAATAATGTCAGTTTTAAAAAATTGGAATATATGTACTCCATATGGTATATTATTTAATTAGGAGTAAAAGTGATACTTTTTGTATTGTGAATGTAGTTGCCAACCGTAGAGAGTCCGACAATTATGGACGAAACCAAACAATCACTTTCGCTCTGAATAGAATATACTATTTTTTTGGGAAACGCTTCCGAGAGTTTTTTTTCGGTTTACAGTGTTAATTTGTAATACTATCTCTGAGCTTTAATCAACCTAATCTCTAATCAATCTAAAATTCTCTTTTCAACTTAGTTTTGTTTAACATTTGTCTTTTATTCACTTAATAATCCTGCGGTTTACTATCTTTAAACAGGCTTACTACAAACTTAACAATCTTAATAATTTAAATTGATTCACTTGGCACCTCACTAGTAATTTTAAATCAACTCACGACTAACTTTATAATTATTATGTATATAATTATTACAGTGTAAATATTTGAATTCAATAATACAGTTCTTTCAACCGCCAGAATTTAGAAATTTAACTTGTCTTACTTTCTTGTTCGATCATTAAAATGCAACTCTCTAAATCAAATTAACTTAAATTTATAATATAACGTAATTGGGGTAAATATTGTTTGTCACAACCAAATTATTTTAACTTAATACGATTTTGAAAGTTTGATAAATAAACAAATAATTCAATTTCCTCTATTTATTGCATTTTTCAACCCGGTTTAAATAAATAAAATTGTTATTAAAACCAAATTGCTAAACACAAGATATGTTGAACTTGCAGTCGTTGTTTGTTTTTATATTTGTTTTAAACTAATTTAATATTTTTAAATTGGGAAATGATATTTTGGCTAATGATAAATTGGGATGTGACACGAAATTTATTTTGCATATTCCACAACATCGGTTGGTGTATTTGGAAGACTTTAAATTAATAATAATCATAATTTGATTTAGATTAAACTTATATATACACAAAATTAAACCTATATATACACAAACTATACACAGATATAGACACAAAAACTAAATTTTTCATAAAAAAAAAAGCAAATTTGTCATCTCCATTCAGAATGTAAAGTCATTTTACGGCCGCCGAGAAAAACGGAAGAGAAATGGCGTCAGTTTACTGCCGCTGTTAAATAATGTAAAACATGGCGTTCTTTTTCAGCCATTTTGATTGACGTCAATAGAGTAAGATTTTAACCTTCTCTAATTTTGTTTTGGCTTTAGTCATTTCAGAACCATAAACCATTTTTTGGTTTTTTCCATTTTTACGATATTTGTACGGTATCTGTACTCTGAAAAGGTTAAAAATTCGAAAATTTCATAACAAACTTTTTCAATTGAAAATTGGGCTTTTTCTTTATTTAAATTCGTATAAAATCGAAATATAAATATTTTGATTTGAAAAAATTACGAGTTATTTAAAATACAAGAATAAAAGTTTTCACCAAGTTCCATTCTAAAAAAAATTATTTTTGCAGTAGATAAAAATAAAAGACAAAAAGACGGTTTTTAGTGTTCAAGACAAAAGTTTTTCGATAGGATGCATAATTTAGCCACAAATCGTAAAAACCAACGAAAAACCCTGAAAACGTTTATTTAGCTACCCCCACCTTTACGGAACTTGTACTGAGTTGATTTTCCTTAATTTACTTACAATTTTCTCTAAATTTTCAAGCCATCCAAATACTGGTAAGAATTTTTCTTGCGCTGTCACAGCTATATAGCTTAATATCGGTTAATATCTTTAATATGCTATGCTATAGTTATACTCAGCAACAAAATGCTTAAAAGACGAACGGTGGATTGATAACGTTGTTCTTACTAGGCATCCTGATAATCTCTATAGAAATCTATACTTTGCATTTCAGGCCCATAGAATTACGGATTGTACGTGTTGTTGTCGGTTACAGGTCGGAATTTTTTTTAATTTCTGGGGGAGGGTACTCACATAATGGACCTGCCGAGTTCACTCGCTCGGAACCTGGGGACTGGAGTTATTCAACAAATTCGGCTTGAAATGTTTTTTTGCTTGCTTGTAAGCGATATAACTCGTAAATGGTGCACTTTAGGATACTGGTGCCATGTAACTTTTCTGTTCCTTAAATGTTTTTCTATAACTTAAAATAAAACAAAAAACAAAAATAATTTGTTTTGTTGCAAATTTTTGCAAAAAACTGCGAAAAAATGTCTAAAAAACGATATTTTTCAACTGAATTTAGTTGCTTGCAAATAATTGGTCATAATATAATTAACACGAAAGCCATATCTTTTTTCGTTATTCTATGGGCCTATTTAGTGAAATTTAATTATTTTTACATGAAAAGTGCTGTCATAGCTATATCATTTTATTTATTATTTTATTACGCACTAATGTGTAATAACTATATGTATTACAATACTGATATCTAGATGATTTTATATTTATAATGATAACTAAACAATAATGTAACGCCCTACATTAAATTGTTAAAAATCGTGACATAGGTGACAATTTCTAGTGTGATCGTAGAAAAAATAATTTTTTTAGATAGAGTTAAAATGTAACTTTAATTACCCCAGGTTGCCTTGCTAAAAGTTTCTTCTTCAAATCGTTTTGTGAAGCTATACTTAACTCTCAAAATCTTTATTCAAATATTTTAAAAATACAAATTTAAATTTATGTACAACATACGTACATACGTGTTTACCGTATGGGTGATAATAATTCGTTTTATTTTAGAAAATGACACAGAAAACTGTAAGTTTCGGTGTACCTGTATTGCATAAATTCTAAATATAGCCTCATGCAATGGTTTCTCTTAATACAGAACGTTTTACGTCGTTAAATTAATAAAAAACGAAATAATTTAGTCTCGATGGAGTTAAATGCAATAAGATTACGATGCCCGATTTTATTATACACCCTAGGTCATTGTTAATAAAATTAATTAACAATTCCATCAACGGGAGATTTAGAAAATTTATTTATGTAAGGTGAATGTATTCCCCTGTAGTGTGCTAAGATAATAAAATAATTTATTAGTAAACAAACATGTTTGGTGAAAATTCAAAACCATTAGGAACATTAGCATTGCCTGTGAAAATTTTGAAGTTCCATAAAGTCTGACATGAAATTTGGGTCCCTTATGCAATCTTAGAGACAATCGAAACATAATATTGAATTATAAAACGTTAGTGCGTTGAAAGTGAAAAATAATGATTTATGGAGCCATAGTTTTATCAAAATCAAATAACAGTAACTATAATGATAAAGAGAAAAACCAGTATTCAAAGTATCGATACTTTGATCTTGCCAGAAAATCTTTTGTTTTAATAATTGTTGTATTTATTTTATTTAAATGTATATACTTATTGCTTATTTTAAAAAAATTCCATAGAACTGTCAATCTTTATGGGCGGAAAAACTGTTTTCTGTATATAATATTACTATCTAATTTGGTTTAATTTCATTTATGCGAAGATCAGAATTGGTTATCTCTTGGTAAATCACACGATTATCTTTTACAATAATATTTAAAAAAAAACGATTTTATAATAATCAAAATTCAAAACTCTTGTTGATTTTGAATAGCATCAATGATTGCATAGCTATTATTCGTTTTTTTTTTATTTATTATACCAACACCTTTTTAATCTCCAACTTATTCTATTAATAAAATAAAATTATTTTATTTTATTTTACATTTATTAGAATCAAACTTTGTTAAACTTGTTGAACATGAACAATAAATGATATCATATTATTTAGAACGGGTCACGTTTTATAATGTCCTGATCTCTTGTTCAAAATAAAAAATATGATGTAATTGCCCTGAGCCTATTTTATTTATTGTAAAATTATTTTTCATGTATTTCAATTTTATATGTCTGTTTTGATTATTGAAAGTTTAACATCAAGTTCCCATGAAACTATGGTGTTTCTTTTTTCTTTAATTAAACGCATTTTATAATTACAGCATTTTCTTCAATTAAACGCATTTTAAATAAACAGTTACATAATTCGAATATGCTTCAGTTAGGTTTTGATCGGAAACAGAATTTCTATTTGTTAAAATTATTTAACCAAATATTAATTTTTAAAACTATTTGCTCTAACTATTTTCAATTACTCTTATAATTGATCATATAAATCAACAAAAAATCAATTAAGTAAATTAAAACAACATAGCTCGGATAATAAGTCCAAATTGATTAGAACAATAATAAAAAATTTATTGACATTTCAATTTAGATTTATGTAAATGTTATCAATCAAATTAAAATAAAAATATTTAAATATAATTACAGCATAAATTATAACATATTATTTCCAATTTATTTTGTAACAATAAGAACACAAAAATAATTTAAATATATAAATTACTTGTAAGTGAGATAACAAATTGTTTTATTTAAATTCATATTTTAAAATAATGGAAAAATTAATAAATTCGAGATCTTAAAGATAGAGTTCAGTTGACCTTTGACAAGAAGCTGTTTTGTTAGTTCAAAATATTATCAATTTCATGCTTCGATATTATAAAAATTATAATTTTATGTCAACGGTTACGGAAATGAACTTTGATTCACTTAAATTTTTAATAAATATAAATAATTTTAGATTTATTGTGGTTTAAAATATTTGGTGGTTTATTGACAGAAATATTTGCAAAACAAACAATATGAATTATGATAGATAACATATAAGCAATAGGCTTATGGTGAGCTGAAAAGCATGTAAAGAGAATAGTTTTGTTTTCTTTAATTATTATTCATTTAGTAATTATTTGTTTTAATTTTGCAACAAAAACACATTCGCAACAGCATATTTTAAAGAATAATTTTAATCAATCACGTTTTAGTAGTTAAAAACAAAGAATATTCCAAGAGTTTTACAAATTGCAACAGTGGTAATCAAAATATCAGGAAAGTTTTGCTCGAACATTTATTATTTTTTTGCACCATCAGGCGATTTTACATGTTTACTGATTCGTAAATAAACATAGTAAGTTCCGTTTACAAATCACAGGTTGGTAAGTAATTACTTACCGATTATGCAGGCGGTAAGTAATTACTTATCGGTAAGGGAGACCCCACGATGTGAATAAAAACGATTTTTATTTAAATAACTATGTAGCGCAATTTACTAGCTTCAACTTTAAATAATATTCTTTTAAAAATGCTGCAATTAAAAGATTTAAAAGCAATTTATTTAAAAAAAATATTCAATGAAAGTTAGTTTAGCAACAAAAAACCTATAGAATTATGATGAAACGCAGAGCTTACTATTTTGAAATGAAATTTTAAGAAATTTTCTTTAAAACATTAAAACTTAAAAATTTAAATAATTTTAATTGAATTTTTATTGCTCGTGCAAAAAATATAATAAGCATTTTGGGCATTAAGAGTATAACCGATTTCGGATATATTACAGATCTCTACTTCGTCTCGATCTCAAAACATATATCCTCGATCAGCAAAACACTGCCTTAATACTTAAATAACTATTTCAAAGACCACTTTCAATAATTGCTTAAAACTTTCGTTTCGTGTATAAACTTTATTATGCAATTCATCCAGCAGAAAAAGCGAGGGGAGGATCAGCAATACTAGTCAGGGATAACATAAAGCACCATGAAGGTATTAAAATCGAAGAAGAAGTGATGCAGGTCACGTCGATAACAGTTATTACTAAAAATAAAAACCTTGCTCTAGCCGCTATTACTGTCCACCAAAACATAATTCGAAAAAAAAATTATTACTCCAAACTCTTCAATGAACTAGGCAGTAAATTTATCATTGGTGGAGATTTTAACTCAAAAAACACATATTGGGGATCAAGAATCACCACAACAAAAGGTAAAGAGCTGTACGAAGCAGGACAGATAAAAAAGTGTGATTTTCATTCCGGTGGTTCACCGACCTACTGACCAACCGACCTTGGTAAGGTACCTGATTTAATAGACTTCTTTATTACAAGGAATATGTCAAAAACTACATAGATATAGAAAATAACGACGGGTTGTCATCAGATTACTCGCCTGTTATAATGACGGTTAGTGAAAACATAATCAATCGGACATATGCACCTTTCGTGAGTGTATAGAAGAGAAAATAGATCTACAAGTATCAATTAGAAACCCCAAACAGCTAGAAACAGAGCTAGAAAGGCTGATTGAAGCTGTACATTTTGCAGCAACGACAACTACTCGAGCGATCAAGCATACAACTCGATCCCCAGAACACAAAACTATTTTAAATAATCTGTGCATACAAGTAAAGACAGCTTTTAAAGAAGCAAAAAATGAATCTATTAACAAATAGTTCTCAAGTCTTTCTGTGATAAAAGCAATGACTACTCACTCTGAAAAGCAAAAAAGGGACTCAAAAGACCAATAGCGCAGATCCTTCCGATTAAAAAAGATGACGAAACATGGGCAGAAGTGCTCAAGAAAAAGCTGATCTATTTGCAGAATTACGAGAGAACACCTTCAAGCCATTTGGTCGACTAACAGAAGACGAAAACATAACGAAAGCGAACAAAACTGATTTACAAGAAATTTCATATGTAACATTACATGAACTTAAAGAAGAAATACGTACCAGTTTGGTTCCAAAAAAGGCCCCAGGCTACGATTTAATCACCAGTGAAGTTGTTAAAATGCTACCTGATAAAGGTATGCGCAAAATACTTCATATCATTAATGCAGCATTCCGATTAAGGTATGTACCGATGCAATGGAAAGTAGCAGAAGTGATTATAATCCTAAAACCGAACAAATCACCAAATGACAAAAACTCGTATAGACCGATATCATTACTCCCAACGATATCGAAGCTTTTTGAAACACTTTCTTTAAAAAGACTTAAGCCAATAATAGAAAATAGAAACCTCATACATTCACATCAGTTTGGTTTCAGAGAAAACCACTCTACCATCGAACAAGTGCACAGGATCACGAATATTATAGAAGAAACGATTTAAGCCAAAAAGATATGCTCCACAGTCTTTCTTGATGTTGCTCAAGCTTTTGATAAAGTTTGGCATCATGGCTTAAAGTATAAATTGCATAGAGATCTGCCCAAACAGTTTTATGAAATTTTAAACTCTTATCTGGATCACCGTCACTGTAGAGTCAAATATGATGATAGTTATTCAACATGGAAAAAGATTGAAGCAGGAGTTCCGCAGGGTAGCGTCCTAGGACCGGTACTATACCTGCTATATACAAGAGATTTGCCTGGCCTAAGCAAAACAACTATTGCAACATTTGCTGATGATACCGCAATTTTGACCACCGGAAAAACCGTAGAAGAAGCAACTAGCAAACTGCAATACGCTACTGATAAAATCCACAAAAGAATGGCGAATTAAGCTGAATGAAACAAAATCCCATGTTAACTTCAATAACCAAAAAGTAAGCCAAATACTTCTGAAAATCAACTTAACACATGTTGCTTATGCCAACACAGCAAAATATCTAGGTATGACTCTGGATGCTAAACTGAGATGGAAGGAACATGTTAAAAAGAAGAACTGAATATGAAATTTAGAAAGATGTACTGGTTACTTGGTAGAAACTCAGTACTATCTATTCAAAACAAACTTCTGTATCGTCAAATTCTGAAACCAGTGTGGACGTATGGTATCCAGGCTGTACTAAGAAAACGAACGCGAAAATCATCCAGTTGTTCCAAAACAAAGTGCTGCGTTACATTGTTAATGCCCGGTGGTACATCAGAAACGAAGACATCCATAGGGACCTAAAGATAGGGTTCGTGAAGGATAAAATAAAAAAATATGCAATTAAACACACCACGCGCATTCGCGAACATGAAAATATTAAAATACGCCAGCTAATGGATGTGCCCGTTGCTGACAGAAGGCTTAAAAGAACGAAGCCACTAGATTTGATTTTATAATCAAAAGCATACTTAATAAAAAAATGTAGATGGGACTAACCAATGGGTTACACCCCAAAATATGTGCTATAAATATGAAATGTAAATTACTAGATGAGCGTTGCTTCGTTTGTTCTTTTATATTAATAAAAAAAAAAAAACTTTCGTTGTAAACTTAAACTTTTGTTGTAAAACAAGAAAATTTTTATTTTAAAACATCAACATCCGTTCTGAGGATTTGATGAACATATCTTTTTTTTATTCAGGATTTTGTGAGCCATTAAACTCAAGTAACTAAGGAATTAATTTGAATTTTTCCAATTGAAAGGTATGGTTGGAAATATCTCAGAAAAAAACTCTGTTTTTCTATCTTACGTGTTTCGGTTGGGATTCGAACTCGTAACCTCATCAGTGCCAACAACGAGTTCAATTCCTTTGGCAGACACGTTTAACTACTACGTCACCAAGGCGATGATATTTCTAAGTTGAAACTTTATCATCAGTTATCTTACTTAAGTTGAATTTCTCAATCGTCAGTTAGACATAATTTTTTATGGAAAATTTATTCATTTTGAATGAAGAATTTTCTTGACAGTACTATTGTGTGAATTCATAGAATGTGTAATATTTTTATTATACTCAACATTCACACAACACAACAGTCACGAATGTATAATAGTCGTTATTGATTGTTTCCAATCAATACGAAAATCAATGATCGACACCTGGTCAATTATTGTCATATATGCGCGATTACATATTTACCAACATTTTGGGGAATTTTATTTATTCAGGATTTTGTGAGCAATTAAACTCTTTTTATTTTTTTTTATTTTTTTTTTTATATTTTTTTAAAGAATGGCAAACTAAACAATAAATCCTATCATATATACAATACAGAACAATATTTCATAATAGAGTGAATAGACTGAATCAGATGAAATGTATTCAGTTGACTGAATAGATTTCATCTGCCAGCACCTCTAAAATATATCACCTTGATGATATCTCACTGCTATTGCCAGTGATATGTGATATCTCACTTTAAATCATATGTCAATAGCAGGGACTAGAGAACAAGAGCTTGTCAGAGCTTGTCACAAGAGCTTGTCAAATCAAAAACTAAACAAAAAATGACAAATTAAGAAAAGCTGGTCCCTCCATATTCTATGAAACTTTATTTATCAATTAAACAAAGACTGGCGGACCTTGCTTTCGTTGCCGACTTACTTATGAAGTAACCAGTGTGATCATGTGAAAGATTGTGTCACAAGAAGGATTAAAAACAAGAGGATTAAAAAATACATAAATAAACACCGTTTTATACATAATAAGTTGGTATTAAGATATAGTTTACTGACAACGAAATTAAAACGACCTTTACATTTCGTTGAACTATATAATGCATATTGCAAACGTTTTAGTTTTATTAAAAAAAAAAATAATCGTCGGTTTTCTTATAAAGTTCGTTTAGAAAATGGGATTTGAATTAATTAATATCAGCAAAAATATTCAAATTGTTGTTTGAAGATTTTAAATAAAAAGTTGCAATAAATTCAATCAACATAAATAGCAATTATTTCTCTGAAAATTTTTCAATAAACATCGAAACAAAATTCCAACCAATTTAACATTAAAAATCACATACTTTCTGCAGACAAATGTACAAAAATAACATAAATAAATAATTATATAGCTTCTTCAAGCCTACAAATCTTTTAAAAAAAAATTCAATATATTTATATTAAAAATATGTAAATAAATAATAGACGAAGGTTATTAAAGTCACAATTGAATCATTATAAACTTTCTTGGTCACAAAAAATATTTAGTTAAATTTTTAATTTTCGCATTCCAAAAAGAAATACATGTTTCTTTTTTAAATGCAAAAATATTGCGTATTTATTGATATAAGTCAATAGTTTATGTATAATAAAAAAAAAATTAATCGAGAAACTTAAAATTGAAAACTATTTGTTTGGAAATTCTAGTTTTTGAATAAAAATTGTTTTAACATTTTATGTGAAGTTAAATACTGATTTACTGAATATTTTTAATTTACAAATGATACACCCAACTTTTTTTTACACGTTATTTTATTAAACGATTTTGAAATACCACGGTTCACCAAATATACGTTTTGCACAAACGATTTGTTCTAGCACGAAACACAAAAAAAAATTTTGAACACTTTTTTTAATGGAAATTACAATATGAATCACAACAACAAATATATGCATTTTAAGCCTTAGGTCCATAACAACAAGCGTTTTGTGGTGTTGATGGACGCTTTTTTTAAACCTTTGAAAGCACTCGAGACTATTGATTCGGAAAACCGTTACATTTGTACGTTGTATGGACAAAACTAGGCCATTTATCTGGAAGCTGTGTTTTAGTGCAATTAAAATTGACTAAATGTCACTCTAATTGGCGACTTTTTCTGGGTCCTCGTTTACATTTATAGCAACATCCATCCGGGCAAGGTTTATTGGTTCATGCATTTTACCCTTTGAAGATGGGGATAAAACTATAATTATTGGGTTACTTGGGTTATCGTCAGCCAAACTATTTATTGGTGATTTTCAACAGTTTGTTGATATAAATTAGAGTTTTAGAGCACGTTTTTCAGGCATTTTATTCTGGGAATAAAATGCCTGCAAAACGTGCATAAAAAAATCTGACAAATCAGCTGGTGATTAAAAAGCAGTCAAAGATCGGATGACGTTCTTGTTTTGTAGTATAAAATGTTGATGCCTCTGTTAATCAATAAATTCCATATGGCAGTATCTTTAAGCGGCAAGAACAGTAAACAACTTCCGGTTCATTATATGTCAATAAAAAGGCAAGGAAATTGTCCCACTTGAAAAAAATTTATCTTACGAAAAAATAGTGTTTTTATCTCTTGTAGCAAAATGTACTATTTATTTCTAAATGGTGTCCCAAAATTAACGAAAGATTTGAATTTACCGCCATTTGTGCAGTAAATTGTTAGGACCCTAAAAAAAACCATTTGACAGCTGAGAGTTTAAGGTTATAGTAAAACTGGAACGTTACACGATACAACAACGTGTTTTCATTATTGAACAATATCTAAAAACTAATGAGTTTTTCGGCCACAGTTCGAAAATTTCGTACAAGATCTTCTCGGAATAGTGTTTTAACTTTGTCAACAGTGACGAGTTTAGTTGAAAAATTCAGGAAGATTGGATCAGTTAGAAACGGTAAACGCACTGGTTGTCTAAAAACAAGCCGTTCAAATGTCAATATCGAAGCAGTTTGTGAGAGTGTTGTTGAAAGTCCCAGAACATCAATTCGGCGTCGTGGAAAAAGAATTTCAAATTACCGAAATTGGATTATATTAATGTGGCCAATATGTAGCTTCAACAATACGGTGCCACATGCCATACAGCCCGTGAATAATTTCAATTACTGCATGAGATATTTCCTGGTCGTGTACTTCCTCGTTTCAGTTATCAGGATTGGCCCCCTAGATCGTGTGATTTAACACCCTTAGATATCTTTTAATGGGGTTATTTGAAGTCAAAGATCTATTTCAACAAACTCACAGCCATCAGTGCATTAAAACGAAATTCAGCCACATTTATGCAAAATAGTCATGGAAAATTAAGACAAAAGAGCGCTGCAGATGCCGTCATAGCAAAGTCGTAGAGGCCATTTGTCTGATGTGTTGTTGCATAAATAACCGTATCCTATGTACTTTATGATTCAATAGAAAAATATTCTAAACACTAAAAACTGTTTTTCTGAACTGAACAAAAACTGTGTTTCCTATTTAGTTCAAATTTTGGGACATCCTTTAAATTCAATATTTTATATAAATTTTCACTGTACACTAATACCGCATTTACAGCGACCTAGCAAATTAGTAGATTTAATTTAAATCTGTACTGTAAACACTTTTTATTTTATGAGCTTGCAACTAATTTGATATCTAGGCTTACTACAAGTCCAATTATTTTAAATTTGATATACTTCACCCTGTGAACACCATAGCAAATAAAAATGTTTGATTTCTACACCCTTGCCTGTTCCTAAAAATTTTAAATCATCAAATTTCTTTTCTTCGTCAAACATTTTTCAACATCAAACAAATAATTTAAGGAATGGGTTCAAGTTATCATACTTTTCAATTCTTTATTAAAAATTCGACAGATACCAATTTAAACTAAAATAAAATAAAATGTGTTTACATCGTAAAAGATTTAAATTACAATCTACGTTGTAAACTCATATTAAATATGACAAGATGCAAATTAATATAATATCTACTAATTTGCTATCTACTAGTTTTTTTGGGAGAGTTTTTTCATCTTACACGATTTTTTAAAGTTGCGCAGCATATCCCATATATTTTTTTAATGTTTTTCTAAGGAACGCATCTACCGTGTACAGAAAGAGTTTGGTGTAGTTGATTGGTATAGATACAGTGGTTTAGGTTTTAATTTTAGGTCAGAATTATTTTTTGATGCACCGTTTAGTAATAAGCTTTCTTCTCACGCCAAGGCAACATGTGTTTTATATCAATTTTGCGATTTAAAAAAATTTTATTATTTATTTTTATTATTTTTTTATAAACTTTTATTTTTTTTAGTTTTTAAATTTTTTTGAGTTCTATTTTTTCGTTAAATTTTTTAATTTCGATTCAATTTTTATTATTTCAAATATGTATTTAATAAGCGCACGTGTAATGTCATGCTGTAAGCAGATTCATGCACATAAAATAATTAGTATTTATCTTATGACTCAGCGCTCATTGTAAAATTTGTTTACCAAACACCATGGAATGCATTTAGTTCAGTTAATTTTATGAACAAAATCCCAATCGAGTAACAAAATTAATATCAATTATTTCGTCTTTACAAAATTGTCACTTCATATAATTATAATGAACGAAATCATACAAAACATTGCACTGATAGTAATCAATATTTTCGTTCTTAATTTTTTCAAACGAACATTTAAAATTAGTCTTAGTTCTCATTACTCGTGCAAAGAAGTTAATTGGCACCAGAAATATATATTTGAAGTGCAGTCGAAAAACAACGTTGTTTCGATTTTTTGCAAGGATTTTTAGTTGAAGTTTAAAATTAATCCAATTCATTTGAGCAGACAATCAGCACGACAGCCTGTCGTTCGACAGAAGAAACACAAGAAGAAAAGTGAAAAAAAAATATTTTGCAACTATTGAAATTATAGCAACGACATTCCTTGAGGTTTGAATTCCTTTATGGAAACTACGACGTACGAGGATCAAAATTGTTTTTGAAAGAGTGTAAAGGAGCGTTGCTAAGTGTACACACATTTTACAGTTAACAGTAAAGATAATATGATTTATCATATATCACGTTGCAAAAAATCAGAGATTACATCGGTGAACATTGCATTTATTTAATTGTCGATGAAACAACGGATGCCTTCAAACGTTCCGTAATGAATATTTTGGTTGGAAAATTAGACGGGACTCCATCAAAACCAGTACTGCTCAGCAAGAATTTCTTGGAGAGGACAAACAACACCATAGTTTAACAAGCCGTAAACAAAGCGTGAGTGCCACTGTAGAGGCCCGATATACCGTACAAAAAAGTATGGTTTTTGCTATCGGATCGAGTGCCATATACGTTGAAAGCCAGCAAAGGATTAAAGGAAATGTATCCCAATTTAAAGCACATTACTTGCTTGATACGGAAACGAGTATGCGAGTTTATCAAAGACAAATATGTCGACGTTAATAGATTGATGGCCAGCATGAAATCCCTACTTGTAAAATCAAATAATCGTCGCCAAACATTCCGTAACATCTGTGATTTGACGTTGCCACCAATTCAAACCCGTTGAATACCTGATTGATTGCTGCATTTTATTTTCAGAACATTAGTTTACCATCAAAGTGTTTGCCCTTAAACAGCAAGAAATTAAAAGCAGTTACTAAATTAAAGAAGACAAAAACAGTAAATCGCTCTACGAAATTCGTCAATATACATTTTTTCCCGAAACACAAAAGATGGACTAACAGTACCGGAACAATTTTCAATTTTGACTAACCATTTTGAACAATTTTCAATTTTGTAAACTAACCAGTGCTGAATTAGAAAAGTTGGGAAGAGCTTTGGAAAAAGTCAGGCAAGTGCGAATATAATTTGCTCGCTGAGGGTTCCGTGTATATAATATATGAGAAAAAAACAGTTTTTGTTGGTATAGTTTCACGTTGGGTTGAATCTTCAAAGCTGTTTATTTTAAATTATAACAACCGAAACAAAAAAACGATTTTCTTTATGCGAAATTCCTACAACCATGAATTTTTCTAATTTTTTTCTTTTCGAATGTTCGAGTTAAGGTGGGGGACAAAAAAAAATTTACATTTACGAAAATAAGTCGAAAGCTCACGAAAATTATAAATAAAACTGTTTTGCACTACAAAAAAAACCACCTTTCATATGACACCACACATGACATGATCAAAAACAATTTTTTTTTTAAATTTCTACTTTAGGGGAGGGGGGTCCAATGAACATTTGAATTTATAACAACCAAAAAAAATTTTAGTTTCGATTTAGCAAAATTCCTATACCCGTGAATTTTTTTAATTTTTTTCTTTTGTAACGTTCGAAGTTACAACACTCTTACACTCTCCCCCCCGAGTTATTAGAGTAACTTATAGTTTATGAGTAAGGCGATTATGTAGAAATTCGGACAGATGAAAGTCTCACCAATAGGGTACCGTTTTTACTTTTTCGAAGTACGGAACCCTAAAAACCCGACAAATGTGTGACCAATGGTATCAGTTGACGTAGAGGGCTCGTTCTCTACGTAACGTGAACCAAATGTAGCTAAGCAAAATTTCGTTCAATTCAACAACTTCGTGGATGATACAGAAAATTAATCAAAATATACTTATTACTTCGGTCTGAAAGGCCTAAGTATTACATTCATGAGCTAAAAGTGAAATTTTTACCCCCACTTTTTTGGCATTTCACGACGTTTTAAAACCTACTGATTCTAAAAAAGCAAAAAAAAATGTATGTCTGTCTGCCAGTCGGCTGGCCGTCACAACCGACGAAATCTAGAAAACGGCTGAAGGGATTTAAAAAATTTTTAATTCTAAAAATAGGTACACTCAATGGTAAGAGCCGAAATGATGATGTGTTCGATAACTGGAAGTGTGTCAAAAAAATCGTCAAGTATGTCAAAACAAGGAAGTATGCATATTTTTTGCTTAAAAAACGTTCATTTTAAGTGATAATTAGGAACAAAGAATGTGGAGAAATCTGGATGGTCGGAATTGGTATATGAGATCGAAAACTAGATTATTGCATAATAAGTTTGTCAAAAAAATGTTGTCAAGTGTGTCAAAAGAAAGGTTTTTATTTATTTTTTTACCCAATTTTTTGGAAAAAAATAAAATTAATTATTTGTTTGACATGGAATTTTATTATTATTATTGAGAATTATGGCATTATAAGTTTGTCAAAAAAATGTTGTCAAGTGTGTCATAAGAAAGATTTTTATTTATTTTTTTACCCAATTTTTGGAAAAAAATAAAATTAATTATTTGTTTGACATGAAATTTTATTATTATTATTGAGAATTATGGCATTATAAGTTTGTCAAAAAAATGTTGTCGAGTGTGTCAAAAGAAAGATCAAGATAAGACATCACGTTACCCTTGCACGAATATTACGGTGACCATACTCGTTGTCGACTGAAGTCAAGAAAGCCTCCACATAAAACTGCCAGCAACCTGTTGGCAACTAATTTTAATATCTTGGATGCCTGGGACACCTCCTGGCATCATTACAATACACTTGGGCTTTCTATTACTAACCCGAATTCTACCCAACCTGGTTTCGATTTGCCACGTCATACCTGGACTACACTAAACCGAATAAGAACGAATCATGGACGTTGTGCTGATTCTTTCTACAAGTGGGGCATTTAAGAGTCCCCTTAATGTGACTGTGGAGCTCCACAACAAACCATAAAACACCTTGCAACTGTGTGTCCAATTCGACGATACAATGGCAAGATCGCAGACATCCATTTGGCAACGCCCGATGTAGTAACATGGATAGACTCACTCGATGTAAACATCTAATGTTCAAATGTATTGCCCAATGTTCAAATATTTTTACTTTTTAACTAAAGACGCGCAATCAAATTTATTGTAAGCTCATTTAATGTGTATTCATGTTTTGTTTTAGGTAGATTTTATGGAAAAATCTACCTTTTTTAAGTTTTATTTTTTAATGTGTCATAAAACCCATACGCTAAATAAATAAAAATTATTATTGAGAATTATGGCATTATAAGTTTGTCAAAAAAATTTTGTCAAGTGTTTCAAAAGAAAGATTTTTATTTATTTTTTTACCCAATTTTCTGGAAAGAAATAAAATTAATTATTTGTATGACATGAAATTTTATTATTATCTTTGAGAATTATGGCATTATAAGTTTGTCACAAAAATGTTGTCAAGTGTGTCAAAAGAAAGATTTTTATTTATTTTTTTACCCAATTTTTTGGAAAAATAAAATTAATTATTTGTACGACATGAAATTTTATTATTATTATTGAGAATTACAGGTTAGTCAAAAAAATAATGTCAAGTGTGTCAAAAGAATGATTTTCGTTTATTTTTTTAGAAAAAAATAAAATTAGTTATTTGTATGAAATGAAATGTATAATGAACATGAAATTATTATTATTGAGAATTTTATTGCATTATAAGTTTGTCAAAAAAATATTGTCAAGTGTGTCAAAAAAATGATTTCATTTATTTTTTTAGATAATTTTTTGGAAAAAAAATAATTGAATTGATTACGTAATAAATATAATTGAACATGGAAATTTTTTAATTTGTTATAGTTTTTGAAATATTTTTGGAATTTTGAAAAAGTTTCAATTTTTGATTTTGTAAGAATTTTTGGAATATTTTTAGAATTTTGAATAATTTGAAATTTCTGATTTAATTATTATTTTGGAAAAAGTTTCAATTTATGATATTGTTATAATTTTTGCAATATTTTTAGAATTTTGGAAAAAGTTTGAAATTCTCGAATAAATTTTTTTGTTGCCGCTGTAACAATTTTCAGCCCTTTCATTTAACAATTTCTAGAGGCCCTATTTATAAAACACTTTTCATTGTTCGAAAACATTTTTTTATGTACACTTAACATCCACAGTCCACTAATTCTATAAATTCCATCAATGTAGGGCGTGACTATGTCTTAACCCTTCGTAAATTCACTAAAGGGTTGCTCTATAGTTGTGAGTATTAATTTTCGTCTGATGGATGAAACGAATTCTGCTGCTTTAAGCATGTCATCCGTAGACAATATTTTGGGATCTTTTGTAATTTTATGTAAACTGTTTGTGGTGTGTGAATTTTTCATGGAGTAAAACTACTGACAGTAGAATATTAATAGAGTGAAAAACACAAAAATAACTAAAATATATAAAAGATGTCTGTCTTAATAAAACCAATATTTTCTTGACCGTTGCGATGTTTGAAATGCTGCTCCGAAGTCCTATATAAAATTGTATAAACTAGCAAACGAAACAAAAATTTTAGAAAAAAACCTCAATATTCAACGACACACCAAATGATTACGAACCATCGAAATATTAGGTTATGAAATTATATTTGGAACGAACTAATCCAAAACTAAAATAACTCACAAGAAGATGGTTTAATGTTTTCTATTATGTGTACGATTAGAAATTTCTAAATCATCCGTATTACTTTTTCCTTTCAAAAGTAGCCTAATTAATATAAATTATAAATGTTCATTGCAATTATAATTACCTTTGGCTTAGATTTATAGATATAAAAAATTGTAATCAATCGAAAAACTTTAATGAAAGACAAAAAAAAATATATACATAATTGCTAAATATTTCTTGTTAATGATAGATAGTTAAAAAGTTGAACAAAAAATGTAAAGGCTTTCATTCTACCATTTATGAAGTGTTAATAAAAATTTGTTAAAAACAAATGTATCAAAACGAAACTCTTTAAAAATTAATTATCTTCGCAAACTATTTAAATTTTTTTAAAGCAATCAATCAACAATCAACTACAAATTTCAATCAATTCGCCTAATAAGTTGTCATTTAATAATAAATCCACGGGTCACGAAAATCTTCACACTTTACGATTCAGGTTGAAAAAGCTTGATGGAACAGCTAATGAAATATGTGTTTTAATGAATTATAAGAAAAGTGCAAACTATGCATATCGTCGCTTTAATAATGAAACAACGTATTCGCAAAAGTGTAGTTTCGAGATAATTGGGTTTAAAGATTTTTCGATTTTCTGATTTTCGTAAACTCGGCAGCACTATTGAATGAATAAAGATATTGGAAAAAAATTTCTACCAATTAATCTTGACTAATTTCTCCACAGCATATTAAAATTTCACATTGGTACCTGCTGGCTTTTCTACCTAAAAAGAGGTGAAAAGTCAATCAGGTACCTTATACGTTATTTCATATTTCATATACGTTATTTCATTTTGCATGGAAGTACAATTAAGTCTAAAACTAATTATTATTGAACTAACGCATAATATTCTTACAATTTTTTATTTATATGAACCGGCATATCATGTGGTAATGAATGATGCTTATAAAATATTTTAGATTTACCATTTCGTGTGGTGATCGTAATGTATGTTAAGTATACGACACTGATTTTACCCAAGTTTTTATTCTGTAGGAATTGAAATATCGTACATGCATTTACGCTGTTTCAATATTTAACCAAATTCAAATTTGCATGTACGTTAATTAACAATATATTAATTTTCACCCCCAGTTATAAAAAAATTGGAAAATGTTAAAATGCCACTTTATAGACATGCTTATGGGGAATGCAGCGCACCCATTATATAATAACAACGTATATATGGCATACGTTATTTCATTATTAAAGCGACGATATGTGTGTAGCTGTAGCATGTAAGGCATTATTTTAAGATTAATTTGTTGATTCAATATCGTTTTACTACAAATTTTATCGTATATTTTTACTAAACTTTTAAGAATTTTGTTGATGTATTACACCTACTAATTGTTTTATTGACTTTGAGCACTAGATTATAGTGTTAATTTTAGCTGTCAAAATTAATTGCTAAATTATTAATTAATTAAATAAAAGTCTTACAAATATAAAAAACTAGCGTATCTTTAACTCAAAATAAGCAACATGTAAGACGGAATCTTTTTAAGCAGAAGCACAAAGAGAAAAAATGTATCATCAGTAATTTATCAGGCTAATAAATCTGCCTGGTATTGATAAATTGAACGAATAATATTGCACATGCGATTTACTAACTAACTAATATTTCAATAACAGAGTTTAGGGATCATCATGAATCAAAATTTTTACGTATTCATTAATCAGAATTTCAAACCAAACAATTTCGAAATTGAATTCAAACTGTTTTTGAGAAATTGATAATTTTGGGATCCAAATTAAAAAATTCGGTCAAGTGCGAATAAAATTCGCTCGCCGAGGGTTCCGTGAACGAAGAATAAAATATCAAAAAGAATTGCCAAAAAGTTGTGTTGAAAAATCTTTATATAGCTGGATGATAGGCACATAAAAATGATTTTTTCCTCGTAATGTCAATAGTAATGAGTTAATGACCATTAAAAACTCGAAATGATACAAAAAATGTTGCATCGGTTTAAATATTATCAGGTGACAGGAAATAATTTTCACATTTTTGAAAATAAGTAGAAAACTGTGCGTTCAAAAACTACAAAAAAAAACTATTGCGACGCTGATGCATGGCTGACTTCACCACAGCTCTGGAAACATAGTGTTCTGGATATATAATGAGCTAATATCCATCAAATACTTTAATTTAAAGCTAACCTATGTTATAGATTTCGCGTAGTTCTAATTATAAAAATATTAAAGAAATCAGTAGTATCCCATCAAACATAAATTCTGTTGTACGAGAAAAAGTAAAAAAAAATTTAACCGGAAGTGGAAAACAGGAAGTTGAGATGCAGAACTGTTGTGAACCGTACTAAATGTTTATGTATCAAGTTTCATCTAATTCGATTATCAGGTACAGATGTTATTGAGCTTTCAAAAAATCAGGTATATGAGACAGCCCCCACTACTTTGTTCACTATCGCTCAAAAACTAATCAGTTTTTTGCCATACATAGTTGCATCTTTTTCCAAAGTGTCATCAAAATTCGTTCACGAACAAATGCTGTGTGCTCCCAACTAACATTGAAAAAATTGTGTACACAGTAAACAGGTGTTCGGGAGGCCCCCCGCCACTTACTTCAATACTGTCCAAAAACTAATCAGTTCTTTGTTATTTAAGTCCACATCTTTTTTCAAAGTGTCATTCAAATAAATTAATGAATGAAGTCTGTATGCTCTCAACAAAGTTTAAAAACAAAGTGTGAAAAGTCAGCATTTGGATGGTAGACCCCCCGCCACTTTGATCAATGTGTCCCAAAAGATGGTAATTACCTTCTCGCACTAATTGGACCCTTAAGCATAAGTTTCATCATAATCACTTCCTTATTGTAGGCTGTAGTGTGCATAAGCACACTGAAAAAACTTCAAAAAAGTACAAAAAAAAATTTTACCGGAAGTGAAAAACCGGAAGTTAGGATGCAGAACTATTGTAATCCGTACTAAATACTCATGTACCAAGCTCCATTCAATTCGATTATCAGGTACAGATGTTATAGAGCTTTCAAAAAAACAGGTGCTCCAGGGACCCCACACCATTTTGTTCACTATCGCTCAAAAACTAATCAGTTCCTTATCATACAAGTTTGCATCTTTTACCAAAGCTTCATCAAAACTCATTCACGAATAAATGTTTGATGCTCCCAACAAACATAAAAACATTGTAGAAAAAACCACCTGTTGTATGGTGGACCCCTCCCCCCCAACCCTATATCCAATGTACTCCAAAAGCTCATAAAATCTTTCTCATGTTACTTGAAAGCTTTTACCAACGTTTCATGAAAATCGATTGGTAATTGTAGGCTACAGTAGGGATAAACACCTGGAAAAAAAACTTTTTAACCGGAAGTGACAAACCGGAAGTTGGTATGCAGAAATATTGGAAACTATACTAAAACCTTATATAGTAAGTTTCAATAAGATCATTGTCTGGGATTAAAAGTTATTCAAGGTTTAAACTTAGAGGTGTTCGGGAGACCCCCGCCATTTTGTTCATATTTGAAATGAATCCAGATCTTCCATTTTCAAGTGAGCCTGTATCATTTGCCAAAGTTTCATCAAGATCCTATGCAGGAAGTACACGCAACCACCCACCCACCCACGCACACACAGACGTACACCAAAATTTTTATTGGCTATTTAGATAGAGGATGGTCCAAAACAAAAGAAAACAAAATTTGGGGTATGCAAGATTTTTTTTTTCACGATAAATTGCATTACTTCACACAATTTAAAATTGTGGTGAAGTAAAAATTGTTTTGGACTAGAAAAAAATTCACCTTTTATATGACATCCCCTTGTCAAGGTCAAAAATAATTTTTTTTTTTCAAAATTTCGACCCTCAACCCTTTCCAAATAACGATTTAAATGATAGTTTTCATTCAATCTTTACAACATTTCCTATAACCGCGTTCGAAACTTACAAAAAAAATTGTTTAAAACTAGAAAAAAAATTCATCTTTCATATGACATCCGCCTCGTCAAGGTCAAAAAATATTTTTTTTCAAAATTTCCACCCTCAACCCCCTCCAAATAACGATTTAAATTATGAGCCGACCGCTAAAGTCTTCATTCGATCTTTACAACATTTCCTATTACCTTCGATGTTTACAACATTTCCTATTAACAGGAAAAAATGTTCACATTTTGGAAAATAAGTCGAAATTCGAAAATTACAAGAAAAATTGTATTGGTCTAGAAAAAAATTCACCTTTCATATGACAACTCGTCAAGGTCAAACATTTTTTTTTTTCAAAATTTAGACCCGCAACCCTTTCCAAATAACAATTTAAATGATGAGTCGACCGCAATAGTTTTCATTCAATCTTTAATAGTCACTGGGGCCTCATCCCTTTCATTTGATGATTGCCACATATTTTAGACTTCGTGAGGCGCCTCTCTTTGACGAAACCGACAGCTTTTTTATCTCCATTTTTCTCGATTTGGCCAACAAACTGAAAAAATGCCGATTTTTTGCACGAGGTCTTGTAAATTTGCTACCACAATTTTGTTTATTGATGGAGGGGGGGGGGGGATTAGATATAGAATCGAGGGTAATCTTGTTCAACAAAAATTTATCGATAAAATAGTTGTAGAACTCAACAAGGAGAGGCGCCTCACGAAGTATAAAATATGTGGTAATCATTAAATGAAAAGGATGAGGGAATGCTGAATATAAAACATTTCCTATAACCGTGGATTTTTTTAAATTTTTTATTTTGTAATGTTCGAAGTTAAGGGGTGAGGGGACAGGAAAAATTTTTCACATTTTTGAAAATAAGTCGAAAACTGTGCTATCGTAAGGTGCTAAATTATACCTTGAACATTTAACAGTTAAATTGAAATATAACTGTCCATCAGATCTTTAAGGTCTCTGTGACGGAGGTCTTTATTGCTTCTTAGGTTCTCTAGGATATCAATATCTCTCTCAAGGAAGGTATGAAATCAACATAAGCGACACAGTTCTATTACATATTTTTAAACAATTTCTGCAATATCGATTTAGGCGAACGGTAAAACCACATGTTATTATAGGTGATATGAAAGAATTTAAAGTAAACTGGTTTCGATTTACAGATTGAGTTTGGGTACGAATTATTTCAAAAGATTGAGTTGTTTAAGCAAAATTCGATGTTTATGTGTATGAATAAAAATATAAACTGATTAACTTTTTGTGTGTTTGTACATTCTTTGTAAAATCTGAAATAATGAACACGGGCAGAAATAAATAATTCAAATCGGATTTTAATGATTTAAAAACTTTTTGGTAATCTAATTTAACCGAATGTGAAACAAGATATCATGGCTAAACAAACGCGGAGCAAAGATAACGAGCTGTGAAAATTAAAGTACATATTTTATTCTATCAATAGAAATGTCAAAACAAACAATAGAATTTACAAAAATTAATAGTATATTGCATATTTAAAGCAGAAAGTGAATCTTTTGTGCTCGGAGGCGAAATTGCCTCCGAGCACAAAAGTCACTTTACGCTTGAAGCATGCATAATTGCATACTATTTTTCCTCCGCCCGCTTCAAATTGATCAAAAGCTAGATAAAAATTTACATTCAATCTCCGTAAAGAATTATTTTTATTTCTATCATATTAGCCTTGCTACATCGTTTCTAAGGAAATTTTGCGTTCCATTTTGTTTTATCAATAAATATTGTATAAATAGTAAACACGTAAGTTTGCAATATAATAAAATTTATTAAAACTATGGATAGCAGTTATGAAAATGAAATAGATTCCACTCCGCCACACATCGTAGAAGCCGCGGAGAGTGTAATTTTAAATTTATTACCAGAAAAATAAAAAACAAGGTATGAAAGAGAATATGACTTGTTCGTTAAATGATGCAAAATGAATAAAGTTGGATCATCATTCATCTTATTCAAAAAATGTCATGCTTGCTTATATATCCGAAATTGTCAAGACCAAGAAATCATCAACGGCGTGGTCTATATATTCGATGGTCAAAACCACTATATCCACCAAACATAATATTGACATTTCAAAATTTAACCGATTGTTTGCATTTCTAAGAGAAGAAATTAATAGGTTTCTGTTAGATGCTCCTGATAAATCTTACTTGATGTTGAAGGTAATATATTTATAAATAAGATATAATATTATAAATTATTCTGAAAATTTTAGGTTGCTTTAGTGTTTGGTATTTCTGGAGCTTGTCGAACTAACAAAAATGACAATAGATGACATAGAAGACAATGGAACTATCCTAATAGTGAAAATCCCCAATACCAAAACCGCAGTACAGCTTACATTTATTGTGTCAATCGGCGGAGAACGAGATCTCAATTATTTAAGCTTTTACCGTAAATATGTGGCTCTTCGCCCGTTAAACTCGACGACGAGGCGATTTTTTTTGAAATGCGAAAATGACAAATGCACAAATCGTATCGTAGGAATGCACACATTTGGGAACGTGCCAAAACGTATAGCAGAATAATTAAATTTGCCTGATTCCGCTTTATACACTTTTTTCGAAGATCCTCGGTAAATTTACTAGCAGATTCTGGGGCCGACATAACTTGTCTAAAACGTCATGGCGGTTGGAAGTCTACTGCAGTAGCAGAGGGATATATTGAAGAATCACTAGAAAATAAAGCTTCATTATCTTATAAAATTCTTGGAAAAAAGCAGCAACCGGATATTATCAGTAATAACCATAGCGTTACAAGTACGTTAGCTAGTAACAAAATAGATCCAGGAATTAAAATTGAAAATGGTCAAAACTGTCCAATAACGTTTAATATTATTCATAATAAATAATTTTTTTACTGTATGTATAAATTTACTTTCAGCTCGGCGAGCGGCCGAGCAACCATCAACTGACAGCTTGAAAAGTCTACTTTCACTATCGGGCGTAGGAAAACCTACGTATTGTTTAGTTACTTCGGTCTGAAAGACCTAAGTATTACATTCATGAGCTCAAAGTGAAATTCTTTCCCCCACTTTTTTTGGCATTTCTCGACGTTTTAGGATCTACTGATTCTAAAAAAAAATGTATGTCTGTCTGTAGGCTGGCCGTCCGTCCGTCATTACCTACGCTGCAGGGAAAACGACTTGAAGGATTTCAAAAATTTTTTTTTCTAAAAATAGGTATTCACAAGGGACAGGTCCGAAAGGACGCTGTGTTCGATAACTGTACCGGAAGTGTTTCAAAAAAATCATTATGTGTGTCAAAAATAGCAATTTTCATATTTTTGGCTTAAAAAACGTTCATTTTAAGTGATTACGAGTAGGAACATTAAATTTGGAGAAATCTTGATGGTCGGAATTGGTATGTGAGATCAAAAACTAGATTATTGCATTATAAGTTTGTCAAAAAAATGTTGTCAAGTGTGTCAAAAGAAAGATTTTTATTTATTTTTTTACCAAATTTTTGGAAAAAAATAAAATTGTTTGTTTGAAATGAAATTTTATTATTATTATTGAGAATTATGGCATTATAAGTTTGTCAAAAAATATTGTCAAGTGTGTCAAAAGAAAGGTTTTTATTTATTTTTTACCCAATTTTTTAGAAAAAAATAAAATTAAAAGTTTGTATGACATGATATTTTATTATTATTATAGAGAATTATGGCATTATAAGTTTGTCAACAAATAATGTCAAGTGTGTCAAAAAATGATTTCATTTATTTTTTTAGCCAATTTTTTGGCAAAAAAAATGTAGCTGTTATGACGTAAATGTAATTGAAAATGAAATTGGACATGGAAATTTTTGAATTTTTCTAGTTTTTGAAATATTTTTGGAATTTTGAAAAAGTTTGTATTTTTGATTTTATAATAATTTTTGCAATATTTTTAGAATTTCGGCAAAAATTTTAATTTTTGATTTTGTAAGAATTTTCGGAATATTTTTAGAATTTTGAAAAATTTTTAATTTTTGATATTATTATAATTTTTGGAATTTTGAAAATATTTTCAATTTTTGATTTTGTAATAATTTTTGCAATATTTTTAGAATTTTGAAAAAAGTTTGAATTTTTAAGAAGTTTTGAAATATTATTGGAATTTAGAAAGAATTTAAATATTTGATTTTATTCTAATTTTTGGAATTTTGAAACAGTTTGATTTTATTTAAATTAACATTATTTTTGGAATTTTGATTATAATTTTCAGGCAACGTATTGATGTTTCGTGTTAGCTTTGTAATAAATTTCTAAACAGAGATTAAAAAAAATACATCGCTGCCCAAAACTAAAAACCATGTCCTCATAAAAGTTTTTTGCCGAAAACTATATCAAAATCCTTAACCCAGACCGAAGTCTTGATATCTCAGAGCTGTGAGATTTCAGCCCCTCCATATTTTACTTATTGTTTTAAATAATTTATTGTTGTATAGACGGAAAGGATGATTTGTGAGATGTTCTTTTATGTTGAAAATCAGTGATATGATTTTTGGTTCTTCATTTAGGATCTTATTCATTAAATTTGTATTGTTGCTAATGTGGTAAGATTCTAATGCATCCAGTTTCCAACGGAGGTGGCTCGTTCTAATTATTTTTGAATTTTAAACATCGATTTTGTGTTTATTCGAGAACATATGTTTTGCGACACTTGACCTACTCGCAGCAAATTGTTTGTGTTCTTTTAATCTTGTGCCGAAATCCCTTGATGTCTGCCCTATTATGTTAAATTACAATCTGCACATTTAATTTCATAAACACAACACTCTGAATTTTTTGCAGATTTCTTCTTAAATTTACAAACTTCTTTTCTTATTTTTGTAGTAGGCCTTGTAGCTAAATCAATTTTGTGTTTTCTGAACAAAATTAATATAGATTTGAAAATTGGTTTAGTTTAGGTTTAATTTGGCATAATTTTGACAATGTCAGGTAAAAGAAGCAACTGATCAAATATTTATCCAAAAAAAATTAACATCTTGCTTATTGAGATAACGTCAGTTTAGTAGTTTTTTGTTATTTTTTCAGAATAGATTCTCGTTTTATGAACACATGAGAAAAGGAATCGATGACTGGATTGTCTCGAAGCGATCAGACTTCTTCTTCGGAGCACTCCGTTTATAAATAACAAAAATTAATAGAGCAGGAGCCTGCGACGGCCAGACCTTCGTTATTTTATAAAAGCTGAAAGTTTTTCTGCACATACCCCCTACTCAGGTAGGAACGAATAGCGACATATGAAGTTTGGAGTAAGTGGTATGCGCAGAGATACTTTCAGCTTTTATAAAATAACGAAGGTCTGGCCGTCGCGGGCTCTTAGTCTATAAGAGAATAGAAAAATAATTAAAACACAAAATTTCATGAGTACACATGAAACGTGTTATTTAATTATTTTTAATTTATTTTTTATTTTATTCCTCTTATTCTTTGAATATCTTAGCATCAATTTGTTATTTCATTACCATTTTAAATGTTTATGTTGTTTTTTTTTTCACTCAACCAATCATATTCTATATTTTGTTCTTCCAACTGTTTATAACACAACTAGAATAACTATTCTTTTTATATATGCATATCAATTATTTGTATTTTACCTAAACTATTCGAAATAAAGCTGACAAAACCGTATATTATATTACAAATATGAACCAGATTGCTTCGTAGGAAATGGGTCAAAAATTCGATACAAATGTATTTTGTTGTATATATTTAATCTTTTATAAAAAGTTCAAAATTTAGTTTTTTTTATCAAAAAACCAAAAATTATCAGTTGTAATTTCCCAAGGGCGGTGATAATTCGAAATAATTTTTTGCCAAAAATTTCGAAAGCAATTATATTGACACAAGCACGAGGCCGTAGACCGATGGCTTTTATCAATACCACTTGCTTGAGGAATTTTTCAAAAAATTATGAGAATTTATCAACGAACGAGGGGAATTCGTTTAGAAAATTTTTTGCCATTTTTCATTTCTTTATATATTTTTTATGAATTATACATTGGCTGCTGGGATATCAGTTAATTATTTCAAAATTAGGCTGATAATTTCTAATATTGCAGTAGGCCAGACGTATAACTATTTGTTATTAGTATAATTCAAATGTTATTGGTGAAATTGAATGATGTCATTACATTTTAGAGAACTTCATTGGTTTAAATTAAAATAAAACTAAGGCAATAAGTTTTCAGTAGTAATATAACAAGTGCAATGAAAATTATCGATAGTTTTTTGGGAAATATGCACGAATGCAAGTTATTTTGAAAAAGAGAACGAGTGCACGTACTGAAGAGTGAAGATTTGTCAAAAATTATAGATACATTTTCACTGCACGAGTTATATTTTATAAGAAAATTTTATGAATCAATTAAATCTTTTAGCTGTTGTTTGTAGCAAAATTAATTCTAATTATAGTTACCCAATTACAAATGTTTAAAAGTGCGTCTTAATCTGTATTTTAAAACCTGATAATTTTCAACTGATAGATCCAAAGAAACAATGTAAGGTTATCATTTTATTGTTAAATAGTCAAATTTAATGGATGAATTAAATTTTCAGAAGTAATTTCCCAAGGGCGGTGATAATTCGAAATAATTTTTTGCCAAAATTTCGAAAGCAAGTATATTGATAATAGCACGAGGCCGTAGGCCGAGGGCTATTATTAATACCAGTTCCTTGAGGAATTTTCCAAAAAATTATGAGAATCTATCACAGAACGAGGGGAATTCGTTTAGAAATTTTTTTGCCATTTTTCATTTCTTTATATATTTTTTATGAATTATACGTCTGGCCTACTGCGATATCAGTTAATTATTTCATAATTATTTGATAACTAACTGATATCGCCGTAGGCCAGACGTAGTTATTTGTTATTAGTATAATTCAAATGTGATTGGTCAAATTGAATGATGTCATTACATTTTACAGAATTTCATTGGGTTAAATTAAAATACACATAAAGCAAAAAAATTTCATTTAGATGAAAGTTTGTCATTAACTCGATCAGTGGTATACACATAAACTTATTTTTGAGAACAATGAATTACAATCAACGTTATTTTATAAAGTAAATATTTACAACTTTAGTAACAAACACTAAATAAACTATCGCGAACTTATATCCAACTAAATAAAACGGACAACACAAATTATATAAATTATGTCTAACGATTATCGCATAAATGCATATTATATTGCAAAATATTATCCTACCACAAAATTGATCCAACAGCAATAATAAATAAACAATAACAAAAATAATATCCATAAATTTCACTGTTAATATTTTTTTCAACATTAATAAGACAATTGACTTTTTTCCTTTGCTTCATGCAGTCTTGCAAATTAAAATTTGTTTCATTTTATGTAAATAGTCGTATTTAATATAAAAACGAAATTTGAATAAAAAAAATTATTACCTGAACATAAAAGCGTATGTGTATGTGTTCCTTCTGGTACCTTCTCTGTTAAATTAGCAGCAGCTAGACCCAGGAATTTTAAAATTGTGTTAACAGCATCTTGCAATGTGTTAACAGCTGATAATGCGTAAGTATCTTCAACTTCAACCCATTCTAAATTGTGCGGTTTAGATAAAATAAAATGAAAAAATGATTAAAATTTATTAAGATTAATTAAGAATATATGTGTTTAGATTAAACGAATGTTGATTGATACAGATACCAAATCATGATTACATTATATGTTTCCATATTATGAATAATAAATTTATGCTTTATTTTAAATTATACCGGGTAAATACATCTATCTGTTCGTTATTCAGATTTCCAAAAATTAGACTATAATAACATTTATCAAAACTTTCAAGAAATTATCCTCTAATGAAAATGTATATGAAAAAATGTGGACTACAAAAATCTTTTATCTCATGTATTTATCTTTGTAAAATTTGTGTACAAAGTCTACTTTTGGACCAATTCGAAAGAAATTACTCATAGATAAGCGAAAGTCGTAAATTATTTCCTACAAGGTTCCAAGAACCCAAGCTCGGAAAAAGTATTTTAGACTCTCAATCATTGATCTTCCTAGCTTGAAAAAACTGTAATTATAAGCGTTGTTATTGCTTCAATCAACTCAGGCTATAGGTGTGAATTAATTCAATCTATTAGTTTTTCATGATGTGGATTAATTCCACTACGATTAGAAATAGACAGAATCTCATAAAAAAACAGAGCTTTGTATAGACAGTGATGATGAAATCCAGTCAACATTCAACATTTAAAATTATATCATAAACTCTTACCGTCTGAATCGGCTGTATCCCAAGCTAGTTGGAAATTATTTTTCTTATTCTTTTTCACTTGATCAGCTACAGAAATTTCTAGATCTTCAAGCATATATTCATCATCATAGCCATCATCAGAATCAGGTAAACCGGTTGCTGGGTCACAATCTTTAACAATAAACTTCAATGTTGCTCCAAATGTAGCTGTTTATATAAAATAAATTACAATAAATTTTTTATTTAAACAAAAATGTTATAATAAAACTTACCAGCCGAGTTTGGAATATCTGCAGGAAACTCAACAATCACATATGTTGAACCAACCTCGCTATATGGTAGCTTAGGACAAGGAACAACAGCTCTTGTTGTGAAACCATCCGGAAGGACTAAATCAACTCTCACATTTTCTAGCAATTGATCGGAAAGTGTATTCACACAATCAAACTGTAAAAAAGTAAAAAAAAAGATTTTGTATAAATAATTTATGAGACACAATCTGTCATTCAAATTCTTATGTACATAGTTTTAATTAGTAATGTTGCTACCAATTAAATATGAAAATATATTTTACATAATAATACTTTTTAATCCTCTTAAATATTTAATTAGAAAGCATCATCGTATTTTCTTCTCAGAGAAAACCTATATTTTATTTGATATTCGTTCTTTGAAGTTTATATTTTAATCATCAAAAGCGGTCAATGAACAACAAAAACATAAAACAAATATTAAATTCCTACTAATTTATGTAATAAATATATACATATGTAATTGGACAGTTTATTGAATTCTCTAATATTCACAACAAGAATAGCAGTTTTTTTTGATGTTTACCAATTAAAAATAATTTAACTAAATGAAATGTATGTATTCTTTCTATTGTTGTTTAGAATTGTGGGAAAAATAAGCGATATAATGGTAAACTATACAGAAAAAAGGCTTAGATTATGAAATGACATACATTTTATTTTATTCTACAGTCTATCTATATACAACATAAATTTTTGCTTATCAAAAATAAGAATCCATCACGTCAATGAGAAAACACATTTATAAAATATATTATAACGCTGATGCATAGGATAACATCACCACAGCGGGACTAAAAACCCGGAAGTTGATGCGCAGAAATATTGGAAACACTACTAAAACCTTATATACCAAGTTTCAATACGATTGAAATCCAGGATTAGAAGTTATTGAAGATTCAAACTTAACGATGTTTGGAAGACCCTCCGCCATTTTGTCCAATTTTGATAAGAATCTAGATTTTCCATTTTTAAGTGGATCCTGGATCATATCTCCCGCAGGAGGGATCGATTTTGATCGATTATGATCAATGTTGATCTACGGGTCTGACTACCCTGCGTACTCCAGTCCCTGCCATTGACATATGAGTTAGCGTGAGATATCACATACCACTGGCAATGAAATCCATTTTTAATAAAACATAAAAAAATAAAATAAACCTTTTCATATATATGGCAGTACAACAGAAAAGATATAAGTCTGCAAGTGGTAAAGCAAATTTGCGCAATCATCCCGCCCATAAAGCGGTACGTCCACGGTATTTGCAGGGACAACACATATATGAATCAATAAAAAATTTTAAAACACATGCTCAAAACATCTGCGGATTGAACGCTAACCATGACCACGTGCAACATCATCTTGAGCACGACAAACCGAACATTCTATTCCTTACAGAAACACAAGTTTCTGAAAATTCTCTGTTTACAGAGTCGCTTAATTCCAAATATAGGCTCGAATCAGCTTTCAAACTCCATCAGGGCGTATGCGCATGCATTCATGAGAGTGTTGCGTATACACGCTTTCCAAATTTTGAACTACACGGTGACGGCTTCAATACAATGGTTTTAAAGATTTGACTTCCAGAAATTACTTTTTTTACAATAGCTGTATACCGGTCCCCCAACAAAAGTAACCCAAACTTTTTTAATTTACAGACAAAAATTGTGAACGAGATTAGAACAAAGTCCCCTAATTGTGAAGTTATCGTTATCGGTGACTTCAACGTCCACAACAAATCATGGTTGGAATTCTCCAAATCGATCGACCATGTTGACAATAGTGGAAAACTGGCAGAAATTTTTGCCGCGTCTCAGGACCTATTCCAAATTGTTAAAAACCAGACTTTCACTCTCCGTAATGGTGGTGATAAAAGTTTTCTTTTATCTTACCACAATGCCAGATATTACGAGTGTCGATGTCGCGAAAGGTAGTATTGGAAATTCTGATCATTATTTAATTTCATCAGTTATCAAAACTGATTTACTTAAAACTACAGCTCCCAGACCCCGTATAATATTTCACTACTCAAAAATGGATAACAGTGGTCTTCAAAATTTTTTCCATGGTTTCCCTTTCGACCGTCATTGTTTTTACACAAACGACAATGTAAATGTTTCTGCTCAAAAGTTTACAGAAACCATCGAATTTGCTATCAATAAATTTGTCCCTTTCTCCATAGTAAAGCCCAAACAAAAATTATGGAGGGGCTGAAATCTCACAGCTCTGAGATATCAAGACTTCGGTCTGGGTTAAGAATATTGATATAGTTTTCGGCAAAAAACTTTTATGGGGAAATGGTTTTTAGTTTTGGGCAGCGATGTATATCAAACATAACTCTTTGTTAAAGTACAAGTATTTTTTTATCTCTGTTAAGAAATTTATTACAAAACTAACAAGAAAAATCAAAAAGTTGCCGGAAAATTATAACAGATCATAAATTAACATGATTTAGTGAAAAGAAGATTCAATCAGCAAACTACTCAAAAACCTCCCATTTAGCGTTTCGAGAAAATATTACAAAATCACAAATTCATATTTCTTTCAAAATTCCAAAAATATTGTAAAAACTAAATAAAATCAAACTTTTTTCAAAATTCTAAAAATATTCTAATAATTATTACAAAATCAAAGATAAAAAACTTTATTCAAAATTCTATCAAAACTACAAGCTTTTTTCATAATTCCAAAAATATTTCAAAAATTATAACAAATTCAAAATTTTCTATGTCCAATTTCATTTTCAATTACATTTACGTCATAAAAACAGCTACATTTTTTTTTCCAAAAAATTGGCTAAAAAAATAAATGAAACCATTTTTTGACGCACTTGACATTATTTTTTTGACTTATAATAACTTATAATGTCATAATTCTCTATAATAATAATAAAATTTCATGTCATACAAATAATTAGTTTTATGTTTTTCCAAAAATTTAGGTAAAAAAATAAATAAAAATCTTTCTTTTGACACACTTGACAAGATATTTTTGACAAACTTATAATGCAATAATAATACGTCGAGAAATGCATTCAACTCTACCAAAACACAGTTGTTGATTGTTGTTTGAAAAACATTCGTTTATTGGGTGTCACAGTTTCAAATGACCTACTCTGGAACGATCATGTAATGGCGATGGCAAAAAGCGCGTCTAAAAAACTCGGCCTCCTAAATAGATGCAAAAAATTTTCACTCCATACCAATTGCTCCATGTTTATAAGTCCTATATTCGTCCCTGTATGGAGTGCTGTTGTCAAGTTTGGGGTGCTGCTTCTGTTTCCATCTTCGTCCTCTTGGACTCTGTTCAAAAGCCGGCTACACAGATTGTGGGTGATCGAGCTTTGATATCAAAACTTGATTCCCTACAACATCGTCGCATTGTTGCTGACCTCGTTGTTTTTTTACAAATATCGTTATCAGCAGTGCTCAGATGAAATAAGCGGCATCATGCCTCAAACTTATTCTTACCCCCGCTCCACTCGGCAATCGGCTACCGGAACCAGTGCAACGGTCGAGATCCCACGCTGTCATACTGGCAGATCGCAGAAAGACTTCTTTGTCCGAACTGCATACAAATGGAATAGTTTGCCGGAATCCTTAGTCTCAGGTGGCTTCAACCCGCAGAGGGTTAAAAAAAGCGTTTATCAACACCTTGGAACGCCAGTTGTTGTGGGACCTAGGTCTTAAAATGTATTTATGTGTTGTTGTGACACATATTCTAAACCCTATTACACAACACTTTTTATTTTAAAAAAAAAAAAATATACCAAAGTTTCATCAAGATCCCATGCGTTTTTGATGAAAATATTAAATAACTAAACGCATTCATTTGCATATATGATAATCAATGTTTATGTTTATATGAATTTGCAAATATTATTTTCTGTGTAGTGTACAAGCGAAGCAAACGTATTTTGAATAGTAAAATGTTACACATAATCTAATATTAACGCTTTTCATTGGTTAGTGACAATATTACGGAAATTTGTGAACAGCACCAAAAAGTTTGCGCATTACGACATATTCAGTTGAGATTCACAAGAACGAACTTTGTGTGATTCGTCCCTCTATGGAGTATTGTTGTCAAGTTTGGGGCGCTGCATCTGTTACTATCCTGGCTCTTTTGGACTCTGTTCAAAAGCGAGCTATACGAATTGTTGGTGATCGAGATTTAACATTAGGTCTTGATTCCCTGCAACATCGTCGCACTGTTGCTGATCTCGTTGTTTTTTATAAATATCGTCACCAGCAGTGCTCGGATGAAATCAGGTCCATAATGCCTCAGACATATGTTTTTCCCCGTTTTACTCGTCAATCGGTGTGTGCGGGCGGGCGAACTTTCGAGATTACTCACTGTCATAGTAATAGAATGCAAAGAGATTTCTTTGTGCGTACATCGTACACATGGAATGCTTTGCCCGAATCAATAGTCTCGAGTGCTTTCAATCCACAAAGATTTAAAAAAAGCGTCCACCTATACCTCAAGACGCATGTTGTTGTGCGACCTACGTCTTAAAAGGTATCTATGTGTTGTTGTGACACATTTTGTAATTCCTACTACACAACACTTCTTATTAAAAAAAAAAAAAAATATTCTAGAGAGCGTTGATGAACAAGATCACACACTGTTTTTCCATACGATTTCATCCAAGCAATGTTGGTGACGATATTTATAAAAAAACGACGAGATCAGATCAGGGCATGCAATCAATGCACCCGCTTCAACAATTTTTTTTTTTAAATAAAAAGAACACGTGCCGCAAAACTATTAAAGTTGATTTTTTGACATCATAAATATCTCATTTATGCAATATGCAGATTTAAAACAAAATCATATAAACATTTTTGAAGAAAATTTAACATGGTGTCTACTTCAAAAATACGAAAATTCAATGACTTTTTAAAAAATAAAACTAATAAATTTGTAAAAAAAAATTAAAATCTATACTTTGCGAGAGAAGTATTATTTTAATTAAAACAAATGTATATAAAGACTGTGTTCCCATCCATGCTATTCAGTACCAAAAATTCTAAATTGTTCTAAAACTGTCAAATTGGTGTTTTCATCGTTCCAATTCAAATATAATCTAAATTGACAGTTAAACATGGTTTTGTTTGTTTTTTTCATTTATTGTAAATTAAGTTTAAAAAGTGGGGATGAAACTAGAATTATATACGGTCCGTCCGGCGAGGAGATTTTAATATAAAATATTGAGTTGCTATATTTGTATATGATTATACGACATGTAAAATTACAAAAAATTACAAATGGAACAACCTCGTCGAAGACTGTTTATGTTGTTTATCATAATAAACATAAAATTGAAACTATGTGCCAAGTTAGTAGAAAATAACAAAAAAATTAATAGAAACAATGACAATTCAAGCAGTTCTGCAATATATTTAAAATATGTCAAAAAACAAATATCTTTCCAAAAATTTATAATGAAAATAGCGGAAATAGTCAACTAAATTTTTGACTATTTCAATTTAGAATGTTTAGTACTAAATAGCGTGGATTGGAACACAGTCAATGGTATACAAAGTTTTGAAAATTCTGACCACTATTTAATCACATCAGTTATCAAAACCGAAGTACTAAAAACTAGAAATAATTCGATGAAATATTTCGCTTTTCCAAAGTGGTCGTTGTAGGTTTTTTCCAGGGTTTCCTTTTGATCGTCACAGTTTTTATACTAGAGATATAAACGTTTCTGAAATATACTGAAACAATTCAATTCGGTATTAATAAAATAAAGAAACATCAACAAAAATATTTATTTTCGACTGTGGCCATATTCGCACATAGAAGTAAACGTAGATTATTTAATATTTTGATTCACCGAAAAAATCTCATAAATCGATCCTATAGTATATAAAAGCCAACAGAATAGCACACCAGATAAACGAAATAGCAGAAATTGACGGAGTGAAAGCGGTAAAAATTTCGACTATGTCATTTTCTGTCAAAAGTTATGAGTGCCATTAAGTCCTAAATTCTAGTAGAAATTATAGAATAACCTATATCATTGACGTGGCGGAGATTTAATTGTCATTGACCGTGCAAAGAAAGCCATTTTGTTCGCGGAACGGTTGGCTTAAAACTCGACTGTTTTGGAACCTCCAAAGGAAATACCTCAAATCCACTCTTTAGGCGTTAATATAAAATAATATTAGGATTTTATATAAAAAAGAACTTCATTTCAATCCGAAAGTTTTCGCAAAACTTTTCAGAAAATTAAATAAAAACAAAGCCGCTTGTCTGGAGAACATTCCTCCTTTTATTCTAAAAACATATTCAATAGAACTTGCAGCCACTCTTTAACTTCAAAATTTTCTGACTGACTGATACATTTCGGTTTCCATTTTATTTCTTTATACAAAGTAAGTCATATTTAGTTGGAATATAATAAATTATAAATTAACGTGTTTGAATACTCGATGATAAAATGCTTTAGGTTCAGGTAAATTTTTTATATGTTTTTGGGGAATTTATTAAAAACCTGGGCATGCTGATCACGTTGATTTTTATAAATATCATTTTTTAAATATTCAACAGTAGTCGGTAGAAATCTTCTATTTGGGTGCTCCAAACATATTCTTTTACCCGGATTAATTGTCAGTCGGTTAGTACCGTACCTAAAAAATCCTATAAAAAGGTTGAAACTAACACTGAAAAGGAATTCGAAAAAAATGTAACCCTAGGATCTTCAAAAATGACTAGGTATCTACATAGCCATTTTTGAATAACGTAGGATCGCATTTTTTTAATAAATAACCATAAGGAACATTAGTTTTTTCAGTTAATTTAGTATTTTACAATAAACTCCTATAAAGGAGATATAAGTAAATTATTAAAAACATATGAAAAAGGTAGGTATTGTCTAGAAATTTAATGCAGGGAATCCCATATAATGTAAAAACATTTCCATAATATGGAGTCTAATGACAGTGAAAAAACTCAGCTTAAGTATAAAAAATAAATAAGCGATGAAGAAGTTTCAACTTTGAAATTGTCATCGCCTCGGCGGCGTAATCGATAGCGTGTCTGCCCAAGGATTCGAGCCGGGCACTGACGAGGGTAGGTTCGAATCCCATCCGAAACACGAAAAATGTATTGAAGTTTTTTCCTGAGAAACTTCAAACCATACCTTTGAATTGAAAAAATTCCAATTACTTCTTTACTTACTTGAGTTTAATTGATCTCAAAAATCCAAAATATGAAAAATATTTTTATAAAAAAGTTTTTGTTAAAATAAAAATGTTCCAGAGAAATAACTAAAATTTCCTGACTTTCAACGACTTTCCCTGACCAAAAAAAAAGTCCTCTGACTTTGCAGAATTCTATACCTGGTGGATACCATGTTTAATTCTCTACAAAAAAGGTTCTTTCTGATGTTTAAAAAAAACTCGAAATTCTTCGTAACTCGTAAAAACAAATGACGAAAAAGTACCAATTTTGTTTCTTGTTTTCACGATTGTATTTTTATTCCATAGCAGAAAGAAAATTAGTACTTATTCGCCATCCTTATTATTTATGCTTTTTATCAGAAATGAAGATTTACAAGTTTCTTTTTTCCAAAATGCTATCAGATATATACATTTAGGAAAAAATGACTAGGACCTTTTTTGCAGAGAATTTAATTTCCTACAAAAACTATTTTACGATTTTATTTATAAATCTGCATATTCCATGTGATATTTAAAAAAATCTACGATTTTATCAAAAAATCAACTTAGATGATTTTGCGGCGTGTTATTTTAATTGAAAAAAAAATACAGTCGTTTTTTCACCAAAAAGATTTTTTTAGGGGGCATCTGAGAAAATTTAATTTTCAACGACTAGTCTAATATTTATAAATAAAAAACAGAATAAAAGATTTACATTAAATCTGGACTAATATTTGAATCACCCACAATTTGTAAGGCACGCTTTTGACCAGTGTCCAAAAGAGCCAAGATGGAAAGATACAGCGGCAAAAGCTTGACAATACAGGGGAAAGTATAGAACTTAAATATGGAGTAATTGAAAGAAAGTGTAGCATTTTTTAAATCAATTGACGAGGTTCAGTTGTCTAGACACGCTCTTTGTTATTCTCACTTCTTTTGTCTTTTGTCACTCCTTCATTATCTTTCCATTAAAGAAGCGCTACTTTTTGGAAACCGTCCAGACGCCAGAGCTTCTCAAGAAACAAAAATAGTCCCTGACGTTTATTTTGCATATAGCCGTCAGATCATGAGAGGTGTGTACCCCCAGAAACCTGAGTATGGTCTGAGTCAGATCAGAACACGACCAGAGAAGGTTGGAGAATCATTTCCCCCTCCTCACCGTCATTCCAGTAGCGACAGTAGCCATGGGAGAAGACCTCCAGACTGGTCGCATTGTTCCCAATAATACTATCCCGTAATGACACCCACTACCATGCTGATATCTCTGCGATTTATTGATTGGTCAGACTTGGAGCGGAGATCTGCATGAAAATCACACATATGGTCCCCTCTGACCATTTTAAATTTGTTCGCGTATGTGTCTCGTTTTGCAGTAGCAAATTGCATGAAGCCTACAATTTCCCCGTTATACTGAAATATCCTAGCAGCACCAAACAAGGTGGATGTTAAATTCATCAGTCATCTCGTGAAGCGATGCCGACAGTTACGCGCTACTTTTAACGAGGCAAGGCTCGACTCTTTTACTTCAAACAATCTTAGCCTCTTTTATAGGTGCAAGCTCAGCTTAAAGAAACTACGGTGATCAGGCAGGCGAAAAGACAGGTTTAAATTTAGTTGTTTGCAGAAAACTCCACAACCGACTTTCCCATAAATTTTCGTTAACTAGGTTAACGATGCAAAGTCGCCGGCAACCGAAAGACAAAACATAAAGCTACGCAATTCAACCGAAACAAACATAGAGGAATAACCTTCCAAAAATATATCGATATCTGGATCCGTTGAGGTGTAGCAACATTCATTCCACGATTTTTGCTCAGAATTAAGAGGGTGGGTGAACTAAACCTCTATGTAAGGGACTGCTAACAATCAAAACAAACCCATTCAAATAAAATGTTTATAAATGTCCATTAAGATTTACGAAGCCATTTCATTTTGCTCCAGCAAAGCGCAGGGAAATGGAAGAGACCATAGGTGGTCGAATTTCATCCCACACCATGTTTAATCAAACTTAATTAATATCGACAAATCAATTATTTTAAAATAATTCACGTACTGGCAATTAAGTCATTTACGTTAGTTTTGTGTTATAAATTTTTCAACCAGTACGCCGATCCAAATAATTGTAGTATAATAAATTTCTGCGATTCTAGAATGTCAAACAATTATTTTATAAAAACAAAAAATTTAGACGCGAAAATTTGAAACTGAGCTACAATATCTAATCAGTTGCGACGAAGAAAAAACGGCATATTTTCCACCTGGTACAACTTGTCCATGTGCATGGAATTTGGTTTGATAACAACACTAGCAAGATTTTTGATATTACGAATAAGCAAAGTTGTTAATGCAGGTGTTTAGCTTTGCGCTTACGTCCATCATGTCACTTATGTCGGTTTCTTTATACCAGAGAAGGTCCAGTGATAAAATAAAAAGGACCGGTTCAAGAGAGATGTGAGGCTTTTTAGTTACCGACAGAGGTGTAACCGCAGGGCAGGTAATAGTTGAGATGCTTTGCATAGGTGTTAATTCTGGCGGATCCGAAAAAGGTTCTGAATCGGAAATAGAACACACCAATCGCTATCCACTGAAGCAGTAAACAAGGAACGAACCAGAGACTGCATATCTGCCACTGGAGAACGAGCTACGATCAAGAAAGCCAAGCGAAAATAAACATTACTGTTTAAATTCGGGCACCAGTTATGCAGGTGCAAAAGTCTATAAATCTGGCAACGGCTTATTCAAAGACCACGCTGAGCACAAAAAATCTGGATGAGTTCACCTCGGTACCAAGTGACGAAAAGCTGGAACCGGAGTACATGTTAGTGTGGTCAAGAGCATACATTTAATTGATTGGTGATAGTCCCCGTGGAGGTATGCATTCACTTGTAACAAAATTGAGACGAGATTTCGACGTCAAAGACTTTTCTATTTTCCTCTTTTGAAGTGCTGGGAAGGCTTACAATTCATAAAATCTGGAGTCTGAATAAACCTTTTTTGTCGGACCATAGAACTATTATGTTTAAACAAGACAAAACAACTGAGAAAGGAGGCTCTGTTCAAAACCGAAGGAACACAACGTGGAATTTATTTAAGGTTATCTTTAGGTTAAGAACGGAATTTCGGCGGCTCTTCAGTTAAGTTAAAATATTCGGAAAGTGGGAGGACTACACGATCCCTCGAACACACCTGAAATATGGAAATCACGAGATCGCAGATAAATAACTTTGGGATCTTCTATGATAAAATCTGTGGAATACCCGTGGTAACTAGGCTCACTAGGCACAAGACTCTGACGACAGACGGTGCTGCAATTTTTACGTCAAATGCCGTTTTCAGAAGACAACCATCAGAACACACTTCAGGAAATTTGCTTCTCAGATCTCATTAGTGCATACATAGTAAATGTGAGTAATAGAATGAAAATAAGATAAAAGTTCACAAATCGGAAAACATCTAACTAGAGAAGACTGTATTAGGTGGCCTTTTTATACTTATAAAATGAGAAGTGGCTTCATTTCACATTATTGTGATCTCCAGACAGAAGCAGACAGCACTCGTACATATTTGCATGCCATAGAGACCGATCACTCCGAAAGTGGCGATGACAAATATCATACAACCGAAGTCTAGTAGACCCATAGGTATAGCCAAAGGAAGATAGAGAATCACTTCAATATACACCACATGCAATATGTCCATACACAAAAACTAGAAAATATCATTTAACAATTTATAAATATCATTACGCCAATAAATATTAATCCAATAAATTCCAAGTTTTAAATTTTTACCTGAAATACTACATGCTGTGCATAGCAATGTTTAATACAAGATACTGTATATTCCGTTTCACTCTCTGTTAATTGGACACTGTTGGATGATGTATGAATTGGACCTAATCTTTGTATTCCTGGAATTTGAGACAATTTTTCGGCGTTTGCTTCTTCTCTTGTAATCTTCAGTACTTTTGGAATTGCTGAAAGAAAAAAACATAAATAATAAAACATTTTTGTTAATTCGTATAAGAACTAATCATACTATTTGTCATTATCATAGCATCATTTGTTGTTTCTATTTCAACAGGTACTGTATTTGGAACAGTTGATATGTCAAATATTTCAGTTGATTGTCCATTTAAGTGTTCCTTCAATGCACGCTCTAATAATGGTAGCGAAATTTGTTGTATTTCCGTAATATAAGATTTATTTAAAATTGCATTTGCAGCTTGAAGAATCGTTAGATAATATGTTGCACGATCTCGTACTTCATCATCTGTATCCATTTGGCAACGATTTAACAAAACAAGTATATTTTGTAAAAGATCCGGACAAGCAGCACCGAATTGTGCCATCGCAGAAACAGCAGCAGCACGAACGGTTGCATTTTCGAGTATAACGCGATTATATATAAAACGAATATAGCGTGAGGGAGTTTTGGATAAAGGCCCTTCTCTCCCCAACAAATGTAAAATTCGGACAGCCAATGATGTGTGTTCACAATCTTCAATAAATTCACATAAATGAGACAATCCAGCTTCTTTAGCTTCTGGATTTTCTTCAATAATCGTAATTATTGTATCAACAATCGAAGTTTTATATTCCAGACCACCATCTTCACGGAGCATTGCACTTAAAAAGCTCATTAATACTGAATGCTTACGTGGAAACTTTGTACAAAGTGCACGTATTGCTTGTACTACAACAACTTTGAATTCATCGGAAATTTCCGCAACAAATGTTGCAATTTGTTTCATTAGCCTTTCTACTGAGCTCTCAGCTCCAGTTTTTAATAAAGTTGTGATAGCTAATGTAGCCACAGAACGATTAGGATCTGTAATTAATCCTTCCAAATCTAAATTACATGCAGTTACGGCAGCTGGATGTGCCATCGCTACCTTATTCATTGTACGCACTGCAGCAAAACGTAATGTTGCTTTTGGTGAACCACAAAATAGTTGCAATATACTAACAGCTGGTGCTAATTCCCTAGCACTTGTACGTTTAAGATTTACAATAGCATGTGCTGCTTCATATATAACCATTTCACTTTTATGACGCAAACATGATTCAACGAATTCGAATAGTTGATTTTCTGTATTTCCAGTTCCGGACGCATCTTCTTCTTCAATTAATTTACATGCAATACGTATCTAAAGAAATTTAAAATGAAATGACAATTACATAAAATATAAATCTTATTTTAAATATTAAAAATACTAACCAACAAGCAAACGGCATATGGACTCTTTGTACTTGCTCTTGTCAACTTATTAACCAGTTTTGAAACAGCCAATCTATCAGTTTTGCGAATATGGTACAGAAGACCTAACGCATGGTATTGAACCATAACATTATCACTATTTAATGCTTCTTGGGCTTCATTTGCCCATCTTTTAACAACATCGTTTGCGGTTGATGCTAAATGTAGGGAGCTTACCAAAGCTGCACATGAAACGGCTGCATTACGATCCACGATGCATTGTTTCATATACCTTTCAACTCCTTGTAACATCGTAGAATCCATTATGCTGCATAAAGCTCGAATAGCGGATGGTCTATATAGATCTTCCTTTCCAGTCATATCCTTTGTTAAAGATGATGTTACTATGATAACATCCTCTGCAGTTGTGCTCAATTCTTTAATACCTAAATAAACCATTCGGCGTAACACAACATCTTTTGATTGAAATAATTTGGTCATCGCAAAAAAACATTCCGTTGCTTCTCTTGCAACTAATGGCTCTCCCTAAAAAAAATTTCACAATAAGAGCCATATATGCAACCATTACACTATTCTTACTTGATAAATTAAATACAATATTTTTGTCAATATATGAGTACATTTTCTTGCATTAACTGGAGTTTCATTGAATGTTCTTGTTTCTTGCAATACCGATGTTTTCTCCAGATTTTGAAAAGGATTCCCACCTCCTAAATTAAAGTAAAAAGAAAATTCGTATCACAACATCCACATCATTGTTTTATTGTTATTAAGAATCACAAAGGAAATTTTACATTTAATCAACTTACCATCCTCTTCTTCTTTTTTATCACGTTTGAATGAACTCATACCGACAGTGAGAAAATATTGTTTTAATTAAAATATAATCAATTATTTAGGAATTCACTCGACAGTCAATTCTTTACACGTCACCGGATAATAAAAAATGGTTTCAAATGTCACTATTTTCAAAAAGTACTGCCAGCGTTGAATTAAAACATATTTGTTTATGTCAAAAATTATACACTGAACGTAAAAACTAATTTCGAAATTCGAAATATATGTTTTTCAAATCAATTTTGCATAAATTCGGTTTGAAATTATGATGAACGATGAAAAACGAAATTTAAAAACAATTGTCTATTTATGTTGTTGTAACAATTTGCCAATCATTGTTCTTATGCAGCCCATCCACTTTGAAACATGTTCCAAAACTTGGTTTGTGTTTATAGAATGTTTTATAGTGTATGGTGAAGTTTGCAAACCAATTTGACGGTTTTCGAATTGGTTTTAGTAAAATCAAAACGCTTTGATTTTAAGTAGGCGGAGCTAAGGGTTTGTAAACATGTTTTACTGTGTATGGAAGAGTTTAATAAAATAACTATAGAAATTGACATTTATAATTTTAACTTTATCAACCAAGTTTTCAAACACGTTTAATAATGTATGGTAAACATACAACCAAGTTTGTGTCATTGAATTCAACAGCCCAATGCAAAAGCTTTGAATTTGCTCATGCAGATAATTCTTGATAATTTTTTCTTACTGTAGATTCAGAATTGAAATTCGAACTGGATTTGGCCCTTTCTGCAATCTTTTTTTTGAGATTCTACTGCACGGATATCTTTACTGATACCATCCTGTTAGTATTGTGTCGGGTTAACCTAGTCGAGGAGCATCAGTTATTTGTTGTTGAGACACTTTTTTACACTCTTCCAAACGGAGACCTTCAACGTGATCCCTAAAGCTTGTTTGATTAAGATAAACCGAATTATATCGCAGCCGTGTGGCCTTCGTGTAGTTATCGTATTATTTTTTCAGATTTCAGGATACAAAATAAATTGTTTTGCGGCTTTTCATGAACCATGAATTGTTCATATAACCTTCTGAGTTGATCAAATCAGTTTTATCTGAGATTGCATGCTTCTGCCGGGCTGCAGCAGAGATCCAAGTTGTTGCTGTTCAAAAAGTGCTAAACTGTTGTTTTCAGTGTGATATTTTACCACAGTCTTGTATCTTTAGAATTTTTCATATGTGTGGTTATTTCCTAAAATATTAATCATCAAAATTTGGGTAGTGTAGCAACAGGCGGTCATTCCACGACTTTAACTTAGAGTTGGGCGGAGTTAAGGTACACGTATCTCCTCGATGTAGGGGATTGTCATATAAGAAATTAAACAGATGCAATTCATTTCGCACGGACAAGTAACCGTAGGGAACCATACGGTAAACATATCTGGTTTTTGTTGTTGATTGTTGTGTTTTGTTTATATTGTAATAAACTTCGACCAGAATGGGTTAATTTAATTTACTCATACATAACCAACACATTCTGCATAAATGTTTTCCACATTCAAACTATTGCAAAGATGGATTAAAGAATGAGTTAACTAATACATTTTGCATAAATTAATGCAAATTAAATTTGTTATAGAATGAGTTCGCTAATACAAATGTTTATATTAATACAAGTATGAATTAAAGGAGGTGTGGCCAATTATTCAGGTACTTCGAATATTGTTTTCTAGAAAACAGTGGGAAACAACATCTGATTAGCAGAAGTTTCTACTTATTTATTTTTGGATATAAATAAGCGAACAAAATATCAGATAGGCAGTTTATTTTTGCAATTAATAGTGTTTATAAATATTCGCAAGTATAAGGAATAATCGGGTGGTACTTGAGCCTGGGTACTAATAGTGAAAGAATTTGAACCTAGTGGAATAGTAAATACAGATTTTACGATTCCGAATATTATTGATTCAAATTGTGGAAAAGCGGTGAAATTTATCGTACATAAATTGGAGACCCTAGAATTTATTGTAATTAAAATCGGAAGTTGCTGTAATTGGTTGATAAATAAAGTTTGAGATTTTGTTAACTAAAGATCCATCTTTTTACTGTCGTATTTGCTCAATAATCGAAAAGAACCAACGCAGAGTCGTTACAATATATAAAAATTTTCTTTATGTAGCCCAGAAAATTTCGTTGTTGTATTTGTTGTATTAGACGTATGCTGCACATCGATCTGTTATTCTTGTTTTTATTTCTATTTGTTGTCTTCTTAAATGTGACCTAGTAGATTCTTTCGGTTCGTTGTTCTTTAGGTCTCCTGGCAAGGTCGAAGGCAGGGCAAAGGAATCTTCTGGCAAGGTCGCCATATGGTGGACGAATCTGGTTGATCTGCCGTGATGTCATGTCCACTTGACTTCTTTTTAATATTTTTTTTTTTTTTAAATAAAATGTGTTGTGTAATTGGGTTTAGAATATGTGTCACAACAACACATAAATACCTTTTAAGACCTAGGTCTAGACCTGGGTCCCACAACAACTGGCGTTCTGAGGTATAGATTAACGCTTTTTTTAAACATCTGTGGGTTGAAGCCACCTGAGACTAAGTGTTCCGGCAAACTATTCCAATTGTACGCAGTTCGGACAAAGAAGTCTCTCTGCGATCTGCCAGTATGACAGCGCGGGATCTTTACCGTTTCACCGGTTGCGGCAGCCGATTGCCGAGTGGAACGGGGGTAAGAATAAGTTTGAGGCATGATGCCGCTGATTTCATCTGAGCACTGCTGATGACGATATTTGTAAAAAACAACGAGGTCAGCAACAGTGCGACGATGTTGTAGGGAATCAAGTTTTGATGTCAAAGTTCGATCACCCACAATTCGTATAGCCCGCTTTTGAACAGAGTCCAAGAGGGCCAAGATGGAAACAGAGGCAGCACCCCAAACTTGACAGCAGTACTCCATACAGGGACGAATATAGGACTTATAAACATGGAGCAATTGGTATGGAGTGAAATTTTTTTTGCATCTATTTAGGAGGCCGAGTTTTTTAGACGCGCTTTTTGCCATCGCCATTACATGATCGTTCCAGAGTAGGTCATTTGAAACTGTGACACCCAATAAACGAAAGTTTTTACATTCACCTATTGGTTCATTACACATACTGAATAAAATATCTTTGGGGAACTCGGTCTTTGATCTGGAAACAATCAACAGCTGTATTTTGGTAGGGTTGAAATTGACAAGGTTTTGGTCACCCCAGTCAGCGACTTTATTCAGTTCTTTGTTCACGTTTATGGCAGCGTCTCTCCTGGCGAGATGAATTCGTTCGTGCATTTTATCTATTGAATCTATCGAACGACTTGTGCAGAGTACTATCATCTGCAAAACTATTTATTGGGTTGCTGGTGATTTTCAACAATTCGTTGATATAAATCAAAAATAGGGTTCGGGACAATAGTGAGCCTTGAAGTACACCAGCGTTAATTAGTTAAGACTCATAAGAAAATCCGTCTAAGGATATACATGATGAAAAGAAAGTCTTTATGCTGGAGAGCCCATGCTAACCCGTAGTCTAAGGCCTATTGGACAGACTTTCTTCCAGTTAAAGGTTTAAATAAAACTAAACTTTAAACTTTTAGATAAGTTTATTGATTGATTTTTAATTACAATTTTCCTTTAATATATAGTACGATTGGTGTATGATTTCTCCGCTATATTTTATAAAAATCCCCTCCCAGGTTTGTATTTATTTTAATAAATTAATCGATTACCAATTGACGATCGATCTATTATATAAAGGTAATATCGGTCAACTATATATGAAATAAAAATATTTACCTTATTCAGCGGAAATTATATTTATTTTCATAAATTTAATATTATTTTCATTTTGTAATATTTTAGGTTGTAGTCATCAAATTTAATATAATTTTATATAAATTAAATTGCATCATTTAAAAATACATTATGAGAATTTAGATATCTGAGCTAAGTTGAATATACTTAGTTTGTTCTATATTATTTATTATTATTTTTTGGTTGATGACTTGCTTAATTATTTAAGTTAATTTAATGGGGAGAATAATATATGTATTGTATGTTAATTTGATTAGTCATACATATGTTACATAGGAAAATGTGGAGGGTTTCTCAAGACCTCACCTCCCACCAGAATTAACAAATTAGAACATTATTAATTCATAATAACACAAGAAATAACATTGTAAGCTAACCATTAATTTAATTTAAAACTAAGAAAAACTCAAACCTCAATTACGCCACTTTAGTGATGACCGGTTACGAGGCAATTTACTTTTGATAGATGTGTTCTGTATTTAGTAGAGTAATTTGAAGCGCACCAAGTCATTGAGCAAATGACTTTCTTTGATTCGATCAAATTTCTTCGAATTATTTTATTAAACATATAAATTTGAAATAAATTTTGAAGACGTTAATTAGGATTTGAAAAAGCATTTCGATTGAGATAGAATTGGGAAATTGTAACGAAAAATAAGGGCGGAGGATAGAATCTCTCTTTTTCGCCACCACATAGGATAATATAATTCAGAATTCTATAGCGATCGTGCGTATCTGATTGTTACGCACCAGGGGTTGAGTATAGAAAGTATTGGATCTTTTTAAAATTAGTGTGACGTTTGTTGTTCGATATATTACGAAATATTACTAAAACTCTCTGTTCTTGCTGTGTAAACTTTATTAAATATTTATCCATTTATTTATATTGTAACAAATATCGCATAGTTAGTCTCTAATTTATGTAGTTTTCGTTTTTAATATTTTGACAAAAAAAGCAATTAAATAATTTGAACGGCATACTAAATCATAAAATTTGTTTAATGTATAATTTGTAGAAAAAAAAAGATCCAAAAGATCATTATAAACCCTAACACTTTAGACTGTATTCTAAACGACGACTAAATTGTACTAAACTGCTAAATTGTACTAAACTGCTAAATCTAAATTAAGACTGGGTTCCAATTAGCTGCTAAATTGTACTAAACTGCTAAATCTAAATTTAGTTTTACAAAATTACCGAATTTTGATTCAAATTAATATAATCAAGTTGTCAGATATTGTTTAACGTATGAATTTCTTCCAAATTATTTAGAAACAAAATATTGATTTAGTCAAATAAAATAGTTGACTAAATTGATTTAGCACGTTTAGTACAATTTAGCATCAATTGGAACGCAGTCTTAATTTTATAAAATTACCGAATTTTAATTTAAACTAATATAATCAAGTTGTTAGATATTGTTTAACGTATGAATTTCTTCCAAATTATTTAGAAAAAAAATGTCAATTTAGTCAAATAAAATAGTAGATTAAATTGATCTAGCACGTTTAGTACAATTTAGCATCAATTGGAACGCAGTCATAAAGCGCGACGGTTGAATCAAATAGCAATGCACGGCCCCTATATATTCTAAGACAATATTTTATAATTAATTATAATGATAAAGCCCCAAAAATAAGACCAACTTTGAATAAAATAAAATTATTAGCACTTGGAGTATTGTATATTACTATATGGAAAACCGAACACAAATAATAGAAACATTATTTCTCAACTGTCGTGTTAAACAATTACAGGTTTTTAAAGACATTTCAACATAAAGTTTAGCTGTTATGTTATCTACTGTTAAAATAAAATGAAAGCAAATCAACATTCAGGCAAACTTTCCACAATTTTTAGTACAAACATTTTTCATATCATGAAAATTGTTCACCACCAAAGGAAAATTCGTAAAAATTTTCCCTTATGCGTACAACACCAAAAATAGAAAATAAAACATACAAAAAGAAAATCTGTCAAAAGAAAAAAACTATTCAATCTCCATCGTTTTGTTGTTATTATAATTTTTCTCTAATTATATATAAATAAATATTTCCTTATAAATAAATTGGAATATATTTAAATATTTTTCTTAAAACTTTTCTTATCTTATTTATTCATAATAAAACATCGAATTGATCATTAATTTCTTGTTATATCTTTAAAAAAATAGTAATTGTTCTTAAACTTAAGGAAGGCAAAACATAATAAAATGTCATAAAGTTGAATTTATTATTATTGAAATATAATAAAAAGAATTAAAAATAAAGTGAAATATAAATTTAAACTACAAATTAAAAGCTTTAATAATTAATTAATTAAATAAAATATAAAATAAAACTATTTAAAAATATAATTTTTAAATAGTTTAACTAAGAAAAATTTAATTGAAATAATAAAACCAGTTTAAATAAAATTAGTAAAAATTGATATCAAAATGCCAGAACAAAGTAACGATTATAGGGTTGTAGTTTTTGGGGCTGGCGGGGTCGGTAAAAGTTCCTTGGTGCTACGTTTTATAAAAGGAACTTTTCGTGAAAGTTATATACCCACAATTGAAGATACATATCGGCAGGTAAAATTTAAGATTTGTTTTTGGAACATTTTACTATCAATATATTAATATTTAATTTGATTTGACTTTGATTCATAATTTATTTTTGTTTTTTACTGTTGCTTGATAAAAATGAAACCTACAATTGTTTTTTGTGTGGGATTTTCTCATATATAAATTATTAATTTTGTATTGCGTGGGCGGTAGTGGGACATTAATATAATTTATATTATAAAATCATAATTCAAAAATACGTACATAATGCATGAAGGTATTAAACTGAACAACCGTTTTAATGTTAAAAAGTTTTTCACGGGTTTCTAGTACAAATTGGATTTTGGCGAAAAATGAGTGTTGACTAAAGTTTTACAGAAAAAGTTTCGACCTACGTAGGAGGCATTATTCTTTATTTAGTCGACTGGCAAACTAAGGTATCTTTGACATTATGAAATCATCTTATTTCTTTTATGTTTCCTAAACTATCATGTGACATTATAAAAACCAAAAATAAATCATTTTCATGACGTTATGGTAATATTATGTCAATATTTTTAATTTATGATTCATATGGTTTCCACCAACTTAGTTTTTAATGTTTAATTTATTTAGCTGCTTTGCATTTACAATTTTACAACATAAACTTTCGTTTTATGGTAATTACTGCTAAATTTGTATAGCGTATACGTACTTTGTTTGTTTATTAAGTAATAATGTTTGTTTTAAATTTTCTTATAATTTAAAAACATAATTCTGATGATGACTCTTAAAATTTTATTTAAAGAGGGGGGAGAAGTTTCTTACTTATTTCATTCATACAATTTTGGTTCATTCTTATTTTTCTGAAGAAAATGAAAGAAATAAGAAAAACACCCCACAATGAGTATGGGTGAAACTTCTGTGAAATGGAATGTAATCATATTTTTATTTTGACGATTATATAAAAGCTGCAGACAATTTTTTTTTATTATAAATCCGAATATGAATTAATCTGAGCTATATCGTTAGTCTTGAAATAATTTAAGATATATTTATATATTTCATAGCCCAGGCGATGAATGAATATTAATTATGAAGGGAAAAATCTGTGTCACTGTCAATATTGTAGTTTCACACAGATTAAAAAGATATAGGTTCCTAATATACTGATAACACTCCATGGTGGTTTTTACATACAACCCTGATTTCCTTAAGATTTTCAAAATGGAGAGGATTCTAAGACTACAGTTTCTTCTGGCAGATTCACTTAACATTTACGAAAGATTCAGTAAACATAAGAAGGGGTAATGCGGGATACTGCAATACTGCGAGGTACTGCGATACCCACTTATTTACACTATAAGTGGATTAGGAAAATCTATACTTAACTCAAATACTAAACTGAATTGTGAATTTAACTTTTCTTAACTCGTTTCTAATGAAAATGTGTAAATTATATTTATTTTATTTATGTTTCATTTCAATCTTTTAATCATTGAATATTTTAGCATAAACTACTTTTTGATTTCCATAATGTTGTTACTTTTCACTGAACCAATTAAATTCTTTCATTTTGTACTTACAACGATTCCGTCAAAAACTGTACACATATTTATAATTAATGAAATTCAATAAGCGCGTTCCATTGAAGATCAAACTTACTCAAATTTGCTTTGATCTACTCTACCTCGAACAAGTTGTGTAGTTGAAAAGCAGTTTATTTTTCGATTTTATTTAGATCGGAAATAATTTTGTTTTGGTATTTTTAACAATAAAATGGAACAGTCAGATCTAAATATCAGCCCAAAATAAAAAATTTTGATAATAATAAAATTGTGTGGCTGTATTTGAAAAATTTTCAAATTTTCGGCTATCCATTGGTGATGATCTTCTCAAAATCTGCTTTGAGTAGCTATTTTTTTCCAAAGGAACGCATGTATTGAATTCGATGGTTTCAGTATAGTATCGAAACCTAAGCAATCGAGACACGATTTGCACGTTACTAGTCTCAATGAATGCGATCCCAAATTTTACTAATCTCTAATTATATATCAAAATAAATTAGAAAAATAAAAATAATTTAATAAAAATAATAAAAAACATATATAATAATATGTTAAAAATATTAAGAACAAAATAAAGTCATGCCCAAACATGTAAGAAAAATGCCAACAGCACACATAGTTCTACATTATATATCAAAATATTCCTAGTGGAAAAAATTGAATGCGTTTCTTTGCTCTGTGCCTTTTGTTCATATTTGTAATTTAAATTTTGTAAGTAGGCCATTTCTGTCGACAGTGAAAGTTGGAATTGTTTTTCCTCTCCATAAATTTAAAGTCAAGAAAAAAGCTGAAAAATCGTCCAACATTCTTGCTGTTTATTTCTCTAGATCTTTTTGGCTATAATCTCTGAAATTGTATTGCATACGCATCTTTCACAACTTTCAATGAATCCATTAAAATTGCGCCATAAAAAAATGGAAATACAAAATTTTACTGAAAGTGACAAAAAGGAAGTTAGTATGCAGAATTATTGGAAAACTTTACAAAAATCTAATATACCAAGTTTCAACAACATTGAATGCTATAGGACCTGATTCCGACTAACATTTTGTTCAGGCATGGCCTATTATGATCCGGCCCGATCAGGGTGTAACAAGGTAAGACCTAATGGGCCATTTACATCCAACCCCTATCAGAAATCATACATAATTTCACTAATAGGGCACCCTATTTGTCCTGATCCGGCCTGGACTGCAAAAGCCTATCTATATCCCTACTAGTAAATGCCGGTATTTAGTTCGATCAAAATAACATTTGATTTTTTAATTAAGGCATGCCCTATTTGTCCTGATCCGAGTCCTATTTCAGTTGAATAAATTTAATTTGGATATACTTCACTAGAGTATTATCCATTTTAGATATCTATGTAGCTTGCGAACTTTCATTTATACTTTAGTTTTGCTTCTTTGCGTTTTGTCATGATGACATATGTCATATAGATAAGTATAAAGTTATAATATTTTATAAGCGAATTTATTGGACATTTTTAAATTAACGTATTTACAAAAATTGTACATTTTGTCATTTACTTACAAATATATGCCCTATTTGAACTGATCCGGTTCTGGTCCAGTTCTATTAGAGCTGTCTGATTCGGTTTGGATAGTTTGAGGTGCTACATTACTGATCAGGACCTGTTCAAGGTGCTTGATCGGAACCCTATCAGTCGTATGGAGAGCGAGACCTGGCCCAGATCTGAGCCTTTACATAATGCTAGTCGGGATGTCATTGAAATTTAAAATAAATTTAGGTGTTGCCTGTTAGCAAGGTTGGGGCTAATCCGTTTATGACTGGTGATTTAATATTTATATAATTGGAACCACCCTCCCTTCGTAAAAGATCGTAACAAGTGGAAAAAAGTTTTATTCTCACCCTTACAAATTTGCAAACTGCCTTCTCTCTCTCCATAAAGCATTTAAACAATTTTTATACATACGATATTCTGATATAGAGAGTGGCAACTATACGCTTCTGGTTGTTGGATCTAGTCTGAAATTCTTTCTTATTTCTAAATTATAATTGAAAATATATTCTTTATATATTTACTGTAACAGTATTTCTATAGTAACGTTTGTTACGTATTGTAACGTTTTTCCAACCTTACTTCAAATTGGTCTTGCTCACAATTCGATAAACGCAATTACTAAATCTCTTCCGAGTTCGATCACTGATTAGTAAGCACAAACACCACTCTTAATTGTTGCACAACAACAGGAAAACAATACAGCAAACAATATTCCTAACTAGAATATTCTGCTGTTCAGAAACTCCAACGGTTAATTGTAGAAATTTCCAGTAACACTTTTAAAATAATACACAAAATATTTCTTCTCAATAACACTTAAAACTTTATTCACAAAAACTAATTTAAAAATCATTTTATAATTTTAACTTTACTATCGCAGGTTTAATATAAAAATAATTAAAAACTACAAGAGGCAATTTGCTTATATACAATTTTGCGAAATTTCTAGATAATTCGGGGTCACTTTTTAGAAACCTTGAGATTAGAATATACAATTATTTTACGTTATGTTGATTTGATTGATAAAATCGTTCAATCTTATTTATTGTTGACCAAAATTTCACGAAATACAACAACAACACTATTCATTTCATTAATTTGTTGTTGTATTTTGATGTGATTTTATTTTTCTGGAATTGACTGTAATCGTCTGGATTTTTCTGTAGTCGTTAGAAGTTAGAAGAATCAAATAGTTAAATTCGGGAGAGAATCGAAAATAAAATTTGTCCATGGTAAATTCGCGTGAGAAAGAATCAAATTTTTCGATTCTCCAAACTCTGCCATATTTATGTTTTGTGTTCTGGGGAGCTACCTCAGGGTTATGTTATAATAGCATCTATAAGGATTAAAATGTCACATGCTATTCACTTAGATATTGTTATTTCGAGTTGATATTACATTATGTGTCCAAAGTTTCATTCATCACAACTACTTCTGGAGGAAAAAAGGTCCACTGGAGTACTAGATCGTTCTGAAAAAATCTTTCTTCCTCTATCTTTGAATTCGGGGCGATTCGTGAAAATTTTAAGCCATGCCTTTGTGCCACAAGTTTTTCTATGTCGGAGTCCTAGAAGACCTTTCAAGTTATTTGTTAGGTCCAGTCTGAAGCAATGTGATACTCTTTCACATTGTCCTCCGCCATGGGTATCTCCTTCATACTTTCCTAGAGGTCATTTAAGGAAAAGATGCAGTTAAGATTTTTTCGGTTACGTTCGCTCGTTGGAGTGCTTGTTACGGCTGCAGATCCACTATCACGTGACACTGAGTCGAAGAAGTGTGTTGAAAGATATGTATATCTAACATTCCGAGAGGTATAGAGTCGATATCTGCCTGATGCCACTTTTCCCGATACACTATTCAGAAAATGTTTTTTCAGACTTTTTGTTTATGCCATTATGTTCCATGTAGGAATGTAGTTTTCAACAAGTGTCTCCTGTCCCCTTCACCTGTTTTAATATTATTAATTCACTCAATTTTATGGTCGAGTTTCACTTGAAGACTTAATTCAATCGATTAGTTTTATATGGGTGATCAACCCATAGTATTTCCAATTTATCAAATATATTAGTGTATTGATGTTTTTTAATGTTTTTGCTTTAAAACAATTTGACCTAGATGGTTCCGGTTCCTCCAAGTTTGACGTACAGCGTGCTACCATTAGGCCACTTAACACATACCTGGGCATTAAATTTGTCAACTATGGAAACATATTGAGGGGTTTACTTAAAACTTACCACATTTTATGGTTTTTATTAATTATGTTTGTCTAAAAAATGAGAAGTTAAATCTATCATGTAGAAGATTGTATGCACGTTTTGGTCAAACACCATATGTTTACTTTAATTTTGTTGCATCTGCTTAAAAGCACTATAAACTAATATAACGATTTATTACAAGAGACTAGCCGTCTAGACTATTATTATAATAAAAAAGTTTCAATAAGAAACCAACCGTACAAACTATTAACATTAAAAACTAACAAAAAGAATTACTGTATGAAACATGCCGCCGTAAAATTATCATTATGAAATATTTTCTGCAACAAACCAGCCACCTCCACTATTGTCATTATGAAATAGTTTTCTATAAGGAACCAGTTGCCCCCACTATTAACATTAAAAACTAAAAATAGAATTGTTTCAAGAAACCAGTCGCATCCACTATTATCATTATGAAATATTTTCTATAAGAAACCCGCCACCTCCTCTACTATCATTATGAAGTAGTTCTCTATAAAGAACCAGTCGTCCCCACTATTAATATTAAAAACTGAAAAAAGAATTATTACAAGAAACCAGTCACCTCTACTATTATCAGTATAAAATATTTTCTATGAGAAACCAGTCGCCTCCACTATTATCATTATGAAATATTTTCTATAAGAAACGCGCCACCTCCACTATTATCATTATGAAATATTTTTATTTATAAGGAACCAGTCGACTCCACTGTTAGCATTATGAAATATTTTCTATGAGAAACCAGTCGCCTCCACTATTATCATTATGAAATATTTTCCATAAGAAACCCGCCACCTCCACTATTATCATTATGAAATATTTTCTATAAGGAACCAGTCGTCTCCACTATTAATATTAAAAATTTTAAAAAGAATTATTACAAGAAACCAGTCGCCTCCATTATTATCATTATGAAATATTTTCTATAAGAAACGCGCCACCTCCACTATTATCATTATGAAATATTTTTATTTATAAGGAACCAGTCGACTCCACTGTTGGCATTATGAAATATTTTCTATGAGAAACCAGTCGCCTCCACTATTATCATTATGAAATATTTTCTATAAGAAACCCGCCACCTCCACTATTATCATTATGAAATATTTTCTATAAGGAACCAGTCGTCCCCACTATTAATATTAAAAACTGAAAAAAGAATTATTACAAGAAACCAGTCGCCTCCATTATTATCATTATCAAATATTTTTTGAAAGAAACCCACCACCTCCGTTTTCTTCTGCACTCACTATCTCTTCGCAATCTTTTTTCGTTTAGTTGTTAGTAGTGAATTGTGAAGCCACGTTTTATTCTTAATATATTAGACATAAAACAAAGATGCTTGTTACTTTTCTGAACGGCCTCCAATAGGTATTTGATTAATCTTGCCTTGTTCGATGAAACCATTTATTGATTGTTTTTGTGGGAACAAGTTTTCCTACAAAAACAACATTTGGAACGTTTTTTTCTGACTCTTTAAATTCCTTAAGTTTACCGTTGTTTTATGACTTTTATTCTTATTCATTCTTACCTCAGTAAGAACCAAAGTATTATACAGATAACGTCAGTTTAATTCCAAAGACAAAAGGGACTCAGTTACATTGTTTGTGATTTAGCTGTTTCGTTACGTTTTACCACTTACCATAAACTACAATTAAGATTCCATCCCAGCAAACCCCAGGAATTAAAAATTTTATTATCAAAAAAAAATGACAAATGAAACAAATTGACATTTAACTGATATACTTATACTTAATATTTATTGAAGATTCAAATCACTATAGTAGCTCTATTTATCTAAATTATCTGAACAGTTTTTCAATTATCTAAATGTCGAAGTTAATTCAATGAAATTGAAGGCGTATATATCGAACACATCCGCCTGAGCTTTTGCAAGAGTAACTTTTTTATTATTTGAATATTATCATAGGTTTATTTTTTTATCCAGTTAAATACAGTTGAACGCGCCTTGAACTCACTTTAAGATTTCTGCCAATCTTACTGGTAGGTCAATCTCTACTGTCTGGTTTTTTGGATTAGCTTTCGCGACAGCCACAAACTTTTTTATTGAAATTTATCATCTTGAAAAACTTCCTTTTTGGTTATAAATCATTAACCTACAATCATAGTTTTTGGAATGAAATTGGTACTCGTATTGTATAATCTTCATGAATGAACCACAAACAGTTTAATACAGAAAGCGATAATGTCCACAACGATTTAATTAAATGTAGGTGAAATGCTGTGTAGTGTACATCAAATAGTGTAAATTGAATTCGAGTGATTTTTAATAGTGGAATTGAAATAAAAGCTAGAAGCCTTATAAAATATAAATTAGCCCGGAAGCCCAGAAGCCCCGTTCGAAAGAGAGACAAAGGTGACAATATAAACAACTAATGATTATTTTTGTTTTCTTTTTTTATTTCGTATACATATTTCTTAATTAATGACAATTCTTTAAGTTTTTTTTCTTAATAAATTTGTTTCTTTTTTAAACATAATTTTTGGATAACAAATTGGTTTTTGTATATAGTTGCAAGTTTCCTTTTTGATTTTACGTTAAAAAACTATTTTTCAAAATTCAAAACAAATATATTTTTATTTTATTTTAAATATATATTTTAATCTAACTTCTAAAAAACAATTTTAATTTTCTTATTTCTCTTAAACGTATTTCAATCTTTCGATCATCCTCAGAGAGAAAATATTTACAATTCAACAACTTGAGTTGTAAATATTTTCTTTCTGAGGATGATCGAAAAATTGAAACACGTTTAAGAGAAATAAGAAAATTAAAATTGTTTTTTAGAAATTAGATTAAAATATATATTTAAAATAAAATAAAAATATATTTGTTTTGAATTTTGAAAAATAGTTTTTTAATGTAAAATCAAAAAGGAAACTTGCAACTATATACAAAAACCAATTTGTTATACTATAGTGATTTTACCGCACTCCAAAACCAAAAATTAAATTTTAATTATAATTTTTGGACCCTGAATTGGAATTTGGAATTTTGAATTTCTGTTTTCATTTTAGTTTTGCTGTATTAATGTTATAATATTAATATTGTTAAAAACAAAAATTATATTTACAAATAAAAAAATATTAGTATGTATATTATTTTATGAAGTTTTTAAGGTTGTTTTTTTTAATTAAATTTAATGTATATAATATATAATTTTTTTTGCGGGGATTTTTGAGATCAATTAAACTCAAGTAAGTAAAGAAATAATTGGAATTTTTTCATTTCAAAGGTATGGTTTGAAGTTTCTCAGAAAAAAACTCCAATTCACATTTTTTGTGTTTTGGATGGGATTCGAACCTACCCTCGTCAGTGCCCGGCTCGAATTCTTGTGCAGACACGCTATCGATTACGCCGTTGAGGCGATGACAATTTCAAAGTTGAAACTTCTTCATCACTTATTTATTTTACTTAAATTGAATTTTTCCACTGTCATTAGACTCCATATTATGGAAATGTTTTTACATTATATGGAATTTTTTGCATTCAATTTCTAGACAATACTTTGTGTGAATTCATAGAATGGGGAACATTTCTATTCTAATTAACATCCTAAGTCACGTTTGTATAGTCATTATTGATTGTTTCCAATCAATGTGAAATCAATGGCTGACACTTGGTCAATTTGTAGTCCTATATGTATTAACATTAGACTACATTAAGGGAATTCAAATTTATTTTGGATTATATAATTTTTTTATTTTGACTAGTATTAAATATAAATTTAATGATAATTGTGATTTTTATGTAATTATTGTAAATTCTTTATTTTCTTTATTATATATTTTATATTCGGTTGTACATAAATAATTATATACTTTTTTGTGTTGATGTTAGAACTATTTTACTTCGGTCTGAAAGAACTTTAGATGATGCTGCGTTGAGTGGAGATAGATTTTAATATAGAGGTTGGCTGTTAGTGGCGTTGAATTTTACAGGAGATGAATATGATGATACGAGATGATGTTGGAGATGTTGTATCCAATATAATGAGTTACTTTGAATGCATTGATTAAGCTGAATCTTCATTATGATTTAACATTATAATGTTCACGTAAAGTAAACACAAAAGCCAGCAGATAAAATGTTGTTTTATCAACCATATAATAAATTCAATTTATTTCCCAAAATCTTCAGGTACAGTAGCTTCCACATTCACTAATGGTCTTGATCCATCATTAAGTAGCCCGAATATTAATTAGATTCACTCAAAACACAATAACATTTTAGAATTTATTTGTATTTATACGAAATAGATAAAATTTGCCTTATTGTATTTATCAAATTAATGGCGAGGCGATGCAATATAATTTATATAGAGAATTACATTTTTAATTTAACACGAAAAATAAGAACTTAAAACTATTTGAAAAAAAACAAAATCCGAACAATAAAAAATATATGTTTTGTTTTTTTAATAAATGTTAACGAAATCATCGCCTGCTAAATTTTAAATTTTTTTGAGAAATGATTTTAGTTTTGATGTTCACCACAGACCTAAGTATTACATTCATCAGCCAAAAGTGAAATTCTTACCCCTACTGTTTTTGGCATTTCTCGACGTTGTAGGACCTACTGATTCTAAAAGAGCAAAAAAAATGTATGTCTGCCTGCCGGCCGGCAGGCCATCCGTTATTACCTACGAAATCTAGAAAACCGCTGGAGGGATTTCAAAATTTTTTCTAAAAATAGGTATACTCAATAGACAGGTTACAAAGGACGCTGTGTTCGATAACTGTACCGGAAGTGTGTCGAAAAAATCATTATGTGTGTCAAAAAAAGCAGCTATTCATATTTTTGGCTTAAAAAACGTTCGTTTAAGTGATAATGAGGAGGAACAAAGAATGTGGAAAAATCTTGATAGTCGGGATTGGTATGTGAGATCAAAAACTAGATTATTGCATTAGAAGTTTGTCAAAAAAATATTGTCAAGTCTGTCAAAAAATCATTTCATTTATTTTTTAGCAAATTGTTTTGAAAAAAAAATTTAGCTATTGTATGACTTAAATGTAAATTTACATGAAATTGGACATGAAAATTTTTGAATTTGTTATAGTTTTTAAAATAATTTTGGAATTTTGAAAAAAGTTCGTATTTTTGATTTTGTTATAATTTTTGCAATATTTTTAGAATTTTGAAACAAATAGAATTTTTGAATTTTATATATTTTTTAGAATTTTGAAAAAAGTTTTAACTTTTGATTTTGTAAGAATTTTTGGAATATTTTTAGAATTATGAAAGAAGTTTGATTTTATTTAATTTTTACAATATTTTTGAATTCAAGAATGGTGTGAGGTCAACGTTGTAATTCGTTGTTTCTAAGTATTAAAAAGTGTATGTCCTTATCTTTTTTCACGTAAGAGCCAAAATATTTTGTTTGATTATGAAATTAATAAAGTCAAGCTTGTTCGGGTGAGCACTATAAAAGATTTAGGTGTCATATTCGTTCGTTTTATTTATAGAAGATGTAGAGAATTTTGTGATCCTAAAGTTCTAAAGGTACTTTTCAATAGCTCTATACGTAGTACTCTGGAGTATGGTTGTCAAATCTAGCATCCTTACTATGATTATTACTCTAATCTAATTGAAGCAATACAAAGAAGATTTACTAAACTGGTCTGTTATAACTGCATTCCATTCTCAAACAAACTATCATACTGCGTCAGACTTAATAAGTTACAAATGATATCTCTAGAGTCTAGAGATAGAAAAAGATATCTCTAGATGAATTCCTTCTATATAAAATTGTAAATTCTTTGATGGATACTGAAGTACTAGCTCACATTAACTTTTATGCATCATTCTATAGAACTCGTTAAAATCAACTCTTCATGCCATCAGCATCTCGAACAAATATAGGAGTTTCTTCGCCAATTTTTAGACTTCAAATGTTTCACAATGAAAGTTTTCCCTTAAACATTGATTTGTTTTCGCTTTCGTTAAATATTTTTAAGTCAAAATGTCACGTTATATTGAAGGATCAAAGTTTATATCCTGATAAGTTTTTGTATATCTAATGTAGTTTTTTTTAATGTAATTTTGTTAATATTTTTTCTGTTTTTAAGTCTCCTGAAAGTCGATAAAAAAATTATTTTTTTTTATTTAATTTTATATTTTTAGATTTAATTAGCAATAAGTTAACGCGTTTGGTTATTAATAATTTTCAAACTATATGAATTAAACTAGGCACTTTATTAATTTTAATTTAGTAGTTAATATTAACTTGAATTAATGTAATATCAACTTTATAAATAAGAATATTTGGTGTAACTTGTACTATTCAAAAGGTCCACATGTAACTTTGTTTTGTAGTATTGAAGCAGCATATAATTGGGAAACTGTTTGCTGCTCTTGTCAAATAAATAAATAAATCTAAATAATCCTTATAAAGAATTAACATTTTTCTAAGTAATAGCATAAATAATTTTTAATGTATTTAATTTTTAATAACAAGTTGGATAACAAACAATTAATAGAAGAGTGTTTATAAGGTTGTGTTTGTGTTTGTATGTAATTGGTCTAGACATCAATTAAATTAGATTTAATGTTGTATACAAACACGCTTCTGAGGACTAAGGACTGACTAGGAATAATAAAGACTGATTGACGCGATGCAAAAAAAACGGAACGAAAGGGGAAAGGAGATTGGAAAACGAAAAGGATGAGTTTAATAAGTAATCGATGTCATAAATACGAAATTTTATTATTATTTCGACCGTGTGATTAGATTTTGAAAATAAGTACTTTAGTTTTTAATTATATTAGTGAGTCATTTACATTTGTGATTCTAAATTGTAACACTCGTATTTTAAATATAGTGGAAAATATACAGTTTACATAAACTACAATTTTACAACAATTTAATTGATATACGTACATTTCTATTATGAAATCCCCCATACAAGGTTGTACAACTGGTCCAGTAATAGTTTATTACTGGCCACAAGTAACGCAGCAATGGCCGAATACTGGCAGCCATGACTGGGACATTAACATAATTTTACTTGATGATAACTTCGGAAAATAAACGGCTACCATTCATGGCCCAGAGAAAAAATAAGCAATGTCTCAAACAAGGTTGTACGGTTGGCCGAGTAACGAACCAATAATTATGATCCACAGTGTTGCAGTAAAGACCGAGTACTGGCAACCATGATTGGTTCATTAAAAAAGATATAAAATAATATCATACGCAAATTTAAATAAATTAAATACAAAATAATTTAAAATAAAATAAAAACGTCTATTGAAAGAAAATCTACAACTTATTTCAAGCCAAACAATATTATCATAGTCTTTTTGCCGAGATAAAGATTTAGCTAAAATGGACATTACTCTAGTGAAATTTAACCAAATGACATAGATCGGCTAATTCTTGGTTACAGTACTAAGCCAATAATAACAGACAAATAATGTTAACCATTGTTTGGCCATTCAAAGTAAACTGTACTGGCCCTTTAAACCAACAACAAAGGTCAAGTATTGTTTACCATTCACGGGCCAATACTTGGCCATTCAAAGGTAACTATATACTGGCTATTTTCTGTAAACCATAGATCGGCCGATGAATGGTTCTAGTTCTGACCCAATAACAATAACCAAATACTGTTAACCATTAATGGGCCAGCGCTTGGCCTTATTTCAAAGCCTGGCAAGCCCTGCCTGTACCATATTCATATTTAAATTTTCCTTGCATATTCGGCGAAAAATATCTTCAGCCATGTACCATTTACATATCTCCCATAAAAATGTTGGAAATGATGGAGAGCATACAAAGAAAAAAATTACAAAGATCGAAATTAATTTTGATATGACTTATTGCACGCATAAATAATGCATACATCTCAGTATCGGCTATTTTACAATAAATTCAGAGCTTAACACTCAAGCCACTGCAGAAAGTGGCATGTGTCATCGTGTTGACAATTATCAATGTTTGAAATACGTTGAGCGGGTACATTTGTGGATAAATACGTAGAGAGTAGTTAGCCAATTCCAGACGTTAGTGATATTAGTGTTGATTGATGAGACTTAGTTTTGAAATTTAATTTAAATGTTCGCCACACATTTACTAATAACATGCGATAAGCATTCATCTTGATTGCAATGCATGCCAGGTTGTCTGTTGACCTTCTTCTTTCGTTTGTGTAGTTCAAATGATTTTCTAATCGCATTCGATGTGTAATACATAGGTACTGCCAGATACAGCATTTCGGAAGCGCGTTATTTTGACACAACGTAAAAAAAGTAGTTAAAGTTGTAGGTAGTGGATTCAGGAATATTTGTTGTGCATTTACATTTGTGAAATAAATGGGTTATACATTTTCAAGATGTACTGCCAAGTAAACAAAAACTGAACTTCGTTTATGTATGGTAAAAGAAAGAATTCGCCATACAACTAACACTTGCTTAATTATGTTTCTTTCAGCCCGATAATGTGCCATATTATCCATATTTATGGCCGCATTACTATCACTTCTTTCTAATTGCACGCCAAAAACTGACATACTACAGCCCTTACAATATTGAATTTATTATGTTAATTTTTGTTATTGTATTTGATTGATTGAACACAGTAAGAGTATTCCGTTTAAGTGCGCTTTGAATGTTTTTGATCGCAAAGGCGAATACGCCCATCACAACTAGCCCACAACAGCCCATCACAACTAAAACTTTTAAAAATTTTCCGGAGAAAATTTAATGCGTGAACCACGTTGAAAAAATAAAATTTTTCTCTAAAAATAAAAACTTGAAAAATCTCGATATATAAATTTTTCAAAGCATTCTTGATTTTTAACAAATGAAAATAAAAGGTGTGTTACCAACACAAAATAAATGTTAAAATTGTTCTACCAGTGTTCGCCACAAGTCTATCCAGCCTTCATCTCGAATGCTTTGGTATTTCAATAGATGTAATTGGCGGAAGTCTTAATCAATTTTACAATGACTAGCGTTTATTTCTGCAGGATAAAAATACTAACCAAGCAAATGTATTGGTCACGTTCGTTATTCTGGAAATGAACATTTATATTTGAATCAGTATTGTGAAAATTTTACGATCCTCTAAAGGCAAAGGGGCGTACTGGAACTTAATCCAAGAGGTTGGCAAATACTTTATCAAATCGTCTATTCCACCATTAATGGAAAACCAAGGCAACTCTGTACCATGGATAACCCAAGGCAACCCGAAACCAAAGCGAAGGTAGATCTACTTGCAGCAAATTTTTGTCCTAATTCTACATTAATGGTTCCGGTAAATATCTGCCGAACATTCCACCTATCCAATCTTCAATGAAAAAAATTTCCTTTCGTCCAATTGCGGTCAACACTGCTTAATCTAGATTTTAGCAATTCTGCTGGTCCGGACAATATACCGCCTATTGCACTCAAACGTTACACTGATGCCCTGGTTTATCCACTTGTTAGTCTCTTTCATTTATCCCTAAGCTCGGGTCTTTATCCATCAAAGTGGAAACTGACTGATGTTCGACCAGTCCCGAAAGAGGTCAGCAAGCCTGACCCATCAAACCATCGTCCCAAACTTGATGCTTGCTAAAGTTATGGAAAAAATTATTAGTTATAAACTAATGGCATATCTCGAAAACAACAATCTTCTGCACACTGAAAGAAAAATTCGGTCACTGCAGTCTATAACCTCTTTTGTGCCACCCGTGTCACAATAACCTCAAATTCGGTTGTTTTTTCTTCAAAAACCAAATTTGAAGAAAAGACAACCGAATTTGAGGTTATTGTGATATAAAACTTTCGGTTGGCACAAAACAGGTTGCAACACCCAATTTTTTTCTTCCGTAGTGCATGGTATAAAGCAGCTCATAACTTGGATGAGTCTAATATCATTTCTCTTGACATATCGAAGACATTTGACAGAGCTTGGCATCCGGCTTTTAACAATAAATTAATTTCATTATGGAGTCTGTTAGACCTTATGATTTGTTAACTAGAAGATTTTTTATCCCAGAGATCTATCAAAGTAGTATGGATGGTGCTATGTCGGCTAAATTTTCAATTAACGCCAGTGCGCGTCAGGATTCAGTTCTATCCCCGTTTTTTGATCTTTATCAACGATTTGTTATCTATCACCACAAACCCAATATATAGCTTTTCTGACGACAGTACTATCTTCCATTCCTATTCTTTTAAAAAAACAGCCCGAACTACTAATAATCATCGTAGAAAAATGCTTGAATCCTTGGATGTAGATCTTGAATTTATACTGGACTGGGGTAAACGGAATCTTGTGACATTTAAACCTCAGCATACAGCGGCTCAGAGCTGCAAAATGGGTGTATTATGCACCAGTTCTATAGAGAAAAGCAACACTTTAATCAATGTATATATCTTAGGTTTTTCGTCTAATTGAATACACGAGAATTGCTAGTACCGTTTTTTATTTTGAACGAACCATGAAGCACACTAGAATATCCTTCAAAAGTTCTCAAGTTTAGGAATAATATTAAATAACAATACGCATACAACGTAATTAAAAAAATAGCTTTTTTCCTTGAATATTTCTATTTCCGTCATATAGAGTTACATTTTATAGCAGTTTGACTTAAGGCGTACAAAATAAACCTAAATGAGATTTATGTATATCTCTTGAAAAATTCAAAATACTTAATTTAAAATTTTTAACTTTGACATCCCACGTTATAAAATATTAATTTTGCCATACAATTGTTATGAATTTACTCATACAGTAGTAGGTACTAATCGTTTCGTGTTTTCCTGTAAATCATTTTCATATATCAAAATTTGTTATTTTAGGTATTATAAAACATACATTAAAATATATAAATAAAATTAGCTTTCATGGAAAGGAAAAAAAATTGAAAGTTTTTCATCGAAAATTCAATATTAAGGTTGATGCTATATAGTAATGTTTTGCAGTGAAATAACTATTTCAAAAAGCTTTTTAACTTATCTTTTTTCTTTTCATAAATCTACATTCAGTTTCATTTAAAATAATCAAAGCTTTTGAATATAGATTTTCCTCAAAATATAATAACCATTACCGAGACAATATAATAAACTTTTTATTATGTATTATGATTAAATATGTATCTTATCGTAATAAGTTACATAGAAATAAAAAAAAGTATGTTGTGAAAAGCGGTTAAGTAAAACACACAGATCATTTATAGTATAGTTGCTTAAAGCTTATTCACAATTTAAGCAACTTTTTGCTTACAAAAAAGTTGCTTAAATCAAGGGTTGTTTTAACTCATTGAAAAAAATATTATTCTTTGGAGGAAGGTTACGATGAAAACGTTCTACCATTCCGTTTGGTTGTAGATGGTATGTCGATGTTCAAAGACCAATGTTTAAAGTTTTCTCACTTCCTCCCAAATAAAACTGGAGCTTTTGTGGAGTGCGCCCTCTACACGTCTGGTTTTGGCTAGTGGAAAAGATGTTTGAGATTCAAAATATCAAAGCAGATATAGAAAAATATTTGCACGTGTTACACTACACGCCTTTATACATCTGAATTATATAAAGTTATCTCAGACGTGATTGATTCAAGTTTTTGGATCAGTTAGCGCATTCAGATAAGGCATGCCTGGAAAAATGCTTGCTGGCCTGTAGTTTGATAGCCGAATTCCTTACGGGGCGCTGTGACAAACAAATCAAAGACTGAAGCAACCGTGTAATGGTATCGTGTATTCAGCTGATCGTTTACCGTTTGGTTCAACTGGAATTTGAAGAATTTTCACGAGAGTGATACTGTGGTGCGTTTAAAGAATTAAGCTCTGCAAACATAAATGATCACTTAATCACTTACTCGTGACACTCACCGACTGAAGAATCGATCTTGTTCCACAAGTAGATGATGCTTTCCATTTTCGAACGAGAAATTAATTAATTAGTTTATTCAACATAACCAAATCTCAAAAATCGAATTCGGTTTATTGAGATGATTTTTCAACTTTTGGTTGCCGCTAAAATTAAGTTATTGTAAAAACTTCAAAACCTAAAATGGAGGTTCACTCCAAAACACTACATTTCCATTATTACATTTTTGGTACCAAATTTAAGAAAATATAATTATATCATTACATTGATTACATCATGTAATCATGTAAAAAAGCAAGCTATATTCCACAATGGCAAACAACAATTCTAGTTTAATTTAAGCATAGATAAAATATCGGGTTTTCGACATAATTCAGTAATCGGAACCGATCTAAGTATACAATGTACTTTCCAAAGAACATAGAAAATGTAGCGTTTTGGTGGGAACCTCTATATTAATGTCCTTGAACTAGAGACGGGCCAATTTGTAAAAAATAGATTAGAAAGGTTGTGCTGTATTGTGTCACAATTGTGCTACCCATAAAAAATTTCTAACCACTAATAAAAAAAAATTGCCAAGCTAAAACAATTTTTCGAGTAGAAGTTAGCCACGCCATTTTGGAAAAACAAAAAACGAGGGTGTATAGGTTGTGCTGGTTCTATGAAATTTTTCTAAGTTAGCTGCTTAGAAAGAAATTCTATATCACTATAATGGAAAATCTGTTTACCCTATCATCATTTTTTCTTGCAAAAATCAGTGTTAGCACTAATCACTTAGTACTAATAATATATCTTCGATAGCATAAACAGTCTACATTTGATGTATATTTAATTAGGGGAATCTTCAAAATAAATAAAATAACAAATTGTTACGTATTTTTTAACTTTCAATAACGAATAATAATATTAAACCGGAAAAACTGAATCTATGACAAACAGATTACACTTGCAATTCACTTATCACCGAATCACATATTGAATAATGTAATAAAACTATCAGTTGACTAACAGAGAATAGTAGATTCTTGTATGAGCTTAGAATGAAGGCAATTCTTCACGAGGATGAAGTTTCCTGAAACGAGCGTAGCGAGTGGAGGGAATCATCCGAGTGAAGAATTGCCATCATCCTAAGCGAATACAAGATGTTATTTTATCCACGACTATAAAATATTTCGTTTAATTTCCAGTTTTCATGCAAAGATTTGTATCGCCATATTGAAATAAAAACATCAAAGATAGCGAAAAAACAAAACAAGTTTGTTGTTTAATTTGTTAGGGGAATATTTAATAAACTATAGAGCTGTTAAAGAATTTTAATCAAATTCACTAGTTGTGGAATGAATACAATTACAATGGAAGACATACGCATGGAAAGCATATATTCTTTAGTAGTCTTTATCCACGACTACTAAAGAATATATGCTAATTTAGCAGTATAAAAAAATAAGTCACAAAAATTATATAAATCAAAATACAAAAAAAAATACAAAAAAAGGCTTACATTAATTTATTTCTTGAATGTTGTCTTCTTCCAAAAACCAGTCCATAAAACAAATGTTGATTGTATAGACTGTAATTCATCTTACTAAACCTGATTTTATTAAAAGCACCATGAAATGACAAAGCCAAACTAGGTTTGCCAATTTAAAATGCATCTCTCATAATATGATCAAACTTATCCACACGCCAACAATTATTTATATTTCGAAGCTAGCAATATCATAAACTTTTTTAGTTGCTTGCTGATTGACATCAAATTTCTGAATATTTGCATTTGACATGTAACGGATTGGATTGAAGCGATTACCGTAGCCATTGGGTATAAAAAGTGTGTTGGACGGTTTCGTTATCACTTTACTTGAATAAATATTTCCACGCTTTTGTATTTGAACTGTGATTTTTTTAAGATTAATTTTTTTCATTCTCATTACTAAATGATTCGTCAAACAACTTTCCTTTTTTAAAAATTGTTTTTAATTTATTACTTAATTTCCCTGCGTATTTGAATCTATATCATATTTTTTTTTTCAATAAAAAAAATGATATAGATTTGGTTTACTCGAATCAAAATAAATTAAGTAATTTACTCGGCAACCCAAAAGACAAATTAATTTATATTAAAAAATCTGGCATTTACCAAATATTATGTAATGAATGTGATAAAATTTACGTAGGTCAAACGAAAAGAGCTATTGATATAAGATTCAAAGAACACATAGCTCATATTAAATACAACAGACCAAAAAATTCTGCAGTGGCTCATCATGTCATCGAAACAGGCCACTCTAATATTGATTTGAAGATTTTAAAACAAATTAACAACAATAAAGAGTTAGATGGTTGGGAAAGTTATTTCATAAACAAATATAAAAATATTTTAATGAATATTGAAGCGGAACCAATTCATTCAATTTTATTTAATTTTATAACTTAATTTTTGATATTGTTTTTCTTTCTTTTTGTTTTTCATTTATTGTTAAAATTTAGTTTTCCTTTTTTGTTAAAAGTTTTATTTTTTTTTTCATTTTTCTTTATTTAGTATACACTTGATAATGATATGTAAACATATCGAAATGCATAGTGTTGAAATAAATTATTTTTAATTTATATGTTTATAATACCATTATTGGTGGAAATAAAATTTAATTAAAATATTAATTTAATTAAGGCATTACGGTTTTTACGTTCAAAATAAATTATTATAAGATTTAGGAGATTTAAGCTTAGAGGCCATTTTGTCCGAATATGAAATGAATCCAGATTTTCCATTTTCAAGTGAACCTGTATCATTTGCCAAAGTGTCATCAAGATCCTATGCGGAAAATAGAGATTTTTCTGTAATCGTCTAGATTTTTCTGTAATCGTAACAATATTCTTTTAATGTGTGATCTACGGATGTGATACTCCCACCTACACGCAGTCCCTGCTATATACGAGTATTTTTTCTTTAGAAGTACTGGCGAATGAATTCTATTCAGTCAGTGGCAGGACTCGTAACCTTAGTTATGGAGTATTCCTTGGTGGTGCCACGCTATTGCTTGCTCACATAAATAAACCTCCATATAACTCTAAATGTGGGGTTATCATTGAGAAAGACAATGTGTCAGATGTTCGGGGAATATGCTACTAACCGGCTTATTAGCAATCACATTTTAGTTTTGTTTCGGTAATTTTTAAAAATATAGTTTTTACCTATTTTTTTATTTTTATTTGCCTTATTATAACTAGACAAGTTATGTCAAAAGTTACTAGCAAGATGATAGTCCAGTTTCCAGGTATTATGAGTCAATAAAATATTTTTCTACTTGCAGATGATTCCTTAATTATTTTCAAACAATTCCGTTTTGAATACATATCGGTGGCATACATAGAACTATTTCTAAATTCTAAGGATACATGTATCAGTATTTAGTTCAAAGTTTTTATTTTATTTCGTTAAATATTAAAACAAAAAACTTCGTGATTATAATTTTTTTTCCTTAAATAAAATTTGCTACAAACAAATTCATAGCTACAATAAACATATAATCAAAATTTTAAATTACATTTCGTTTTGGAATTTTTTTCCGAAAATGACAGTTTTTAGATTTTGTTGTCAAGAGAAACATTAAAAAACATTAAAATGCCATTTTAGAACCTTTTTTAACATAAATACATATTTATGTACATACTACATATTTAAAGACAATATTGTGTTTAATAGATGTTTATTGATCGATAAATCATCTTATATTCACTACACGTATTAGTTAGGTGTTTTTTTAAAAAAAAATATATGTAATTATGTACATATATTATTTTGTCTTTTATTTTGCAAAAATTTAATATGTATGCTAATCACTCTAATACAATATTAATGTATTTTTTATTTTTAGGTTATCAGTTGTAACAAGAATATATGCACGTTACAAATAACAGACACCACAGGATCACATCAATTTCCAGCAATGCAAAGGTTATCTATTACAAAGGGACATGCATTTATTTTAGTTTATTCAGTTTGTTCAAAACAAAGTTTAGAGGAATTGCGTCCAATATGGGGGACAATTAAAGAATTGAAAGGTGCCGATATCACACAAATTCCAGTTATGCTTGTAGGTAATAAATGTGACGAAAGTGCTGAACTGAGAGAGGTAACACACAGTGAAGGACAAGCAGAAGCAGCATCATGGGGTGTCTCATTTATGGAAACATCCGCCAAAACAAATCATAATGTTACCGAATTATTTCAAGTAAGATGAATTTTTGTTTTTAAAAAAATATGTTGGATCGTAGGATTTACAGGGCTTCCAACCTATCACTATTTTTCACTATTGTCACTATTTTAATTTTTGTCACTATTTGTCACTATAATCCTAAAGTTTCACTATTTGTCACTTTCTGAACAATTTCCGGAATGAAAATAAAAATATAACTAACACGCGTATGGTGTTTGCCGCTCAAACTCACTCAAATTCGAACCTCGCATCTTCAAACCTTTTTTGTCGGTACAGCCACTAGAAAGGATATCGTTAATAAAATATTTGAAGCTTTGGATTATAAAGAAATAATGCTAGCTAGGGTGGTAAACCTATCTTGCGATGGACCAAACGTAAATAAAACGATGTATAGACTTATGAATGAACAAATAAAAGCCAAGAGAGGATATGGACTTGCAAAACTGGAACCTGCAATATACACCATTTGCATAACTCGTTTTAATACAGATTGAATTCGTTTGGCACTGAAGTTGCTGCTCTTGTCACAAACATATATAACTTTTTTCATTCAAATTCAGCAAAATGGTCCAAATATTGCCCACTCTTAAAGGGAAAACAAATAAAAGTTCTAAGATGGAGCTGGAACACTGTTCCGTCAGATGGAACACTGTTTCGTCAAATGGGTGAGTCTAGGACCAGCGTTGAAAATAGTTTTATCACAATGCTCAGCTTTAAAAAAATTTATCTAAAAGAAAAGAAAGAGAATGAAAACAAATTCAACGTAATCTATAATACGTTGAAAAGCAAAACTATGCTATGAAAAATTATATTCATTCAATATTGTACTACTTTATACGGTGGGAAAATGCGGCTCTCCATGGAGTAAACTGCGACTCTCGTTAAAAATTGATATCGAATTACATATTTCAGAATTCTTCCCACTGAATTATTTATTTCAGAATTTTTTCTCCGAAGGATTTTTGATTCAAGAATATTTTTCGCTGAATTTTTTTCAGAAACTTTCTTGTTCATAATTATCTTTCTCTCTCTCTCTGGCGTTTACATCCCATGAAGGGATTTTGCCGTCTGTGCCACCAGCTTCCAATCATCTCGTTCCATGACCAGTTGACCCCAGTTTCGACATCCTATATCACGAAGGTCTTGGATGATGTCATCACGCCAGCGTTGTCTAGGTCTTCCTCTTCGACGAACACCAGCTGGTTGTTGTTGGGACGCTTTTTTTATCATTCTTTCCAATGGAGCCCTTTCTACATGACCAAACCATCTAATCCGGTTGGATTTAATGAATCCGATTACATCGCAGCCTCCAAGAAGCTGTCTGATTTCATGATTCATTCGGATTCTATACTGATTTTCAGCAACTTTACATGGACCATAAATTGTTCGTATGACTTTCCTCTCGAATGTTGATAGAATTCTACAATCGGAGGAAGTCAGTGTCCAGCTTTCACTTCCAAATGTAAGCACAGGTCGTATCAATGCTTTGTAAAGTGTGAGTTTACACGACCGCGAAAGATGTTTTGATCGCAGAAGTTTTGAGTATGCGTAGAAAACTCTGTATGCGGCAGAGACACGGGCTTTGATATCTGCCTGCATGTCATTTGACGATGTTATTACAGACCCGAGGTATTTGAAGTTTTCCACGCGTTCCACTTCATAGTCGCCAGTATCCAGATTTCCGGGAGGTATGTTCTTAGATGTTGTTAACACTTTAGTTTTGCTGGTGTTGATGCATAATCCAAGCCGTTTAGCATTTCTTTCAAGCTGAGAGAGACTATCCTTAATATCGCTTGTTCTACGTCCAAGAAGCACAATATCATCTGCGTAGCCAAGAACTTGACTAGATTTGTTATATATGCAGTTTTGTGTCTCAATTCGGCTTTTTCTTATCGCGTACTCCAGCGCCAAATTAAAGAGTACGGGCGCGAGTGCATCACCTTGTCGAACACCTGATGTTATATCGAAAGGATCAGAAACTGACCCTTCGATTACTATTCTACAATTTGATCCCGATGTTGTGAGTTTACACAGAGAAACAAGTTTCTCTGGGATACCAAGGCATATGAGTGCGGACCAGAGGTTGTCGCGGATGATACTATCATATGCTTGCCTGAAATCAACGTAGAGCTGGTGAATGCTGATGTTGTACTCCCAACATTTTTCCAGAATCATCCTTAATGTAAAACATTGATCTGTGGTTGAGCGGTTGGGACGAAAACCACACTGATAGTCACCGATGATAGATTCGGCGAACGGGATGAGTCGAGCAAGTACAACATTAGCTAGTATTTTATATGCAGTGTTCAACAGTGCGATGCCACGATAATTTTCACACTTTAATTACTTCATAATTATCTTGAACAGAACAAATTTTATCCACGACTACTAAAGAATATATGCTTTCCATGCGTATGTCTTCCATTGTAATTGTATCCATTCCACAACTAGTGAATTTGATTAAAATTCTTTAACAGCTCTATAGTTTATTAAATATTCCCCTAACATATTAAACAACAAACTCGTTTTGTTTTTCGCTATCTTTGATGTTTTTATTTCAATATGGCGATACAAATCTTTCCATGAAAACTGGAAATTAAACGAAATATTTTACAGTCGTGGATAAAATAGCATCTTGTATTCGCTTAGGATGATGGCAATTCTACACTCGGATGATTCCCTCCACTCGCTACGCTCGTTTCGGGAAACTTCATCCTCGTGAAGAATTGCCTTCATTCTAAGCTCATACAAGAATCTACTATTATCAGAACAAATACCAAAACAAATTTATATTTTTTTTTTTAAGAATAACTATTAAATGATGAAACAGATGAATTGTCCAATAATGTATCCTTATGAAGTGTTGTTAGAATTAGAACGCTGTCAGTTTACAATGTTTTGAGCTATTTTGTTGAACTACTAAATCCTATCACATCACTTACGGCTTACCAAAGAAAAAGGAATAACATACCCAGAATTAGAAAACGAAACTTTGTTTTCTGACTTAATGTTCATTACAGACATGAAAATAAAAAATAAGTTTTGATTTGTCACAAATGTTATTTAGTTTTGAAACTCTTAACTTAACTTAAGAAAGTATAAAGAAAAAACTAGTCCTTTAGGGTTATAATAGCCAAAATTTGAAAAAATAACGATTTTTTTGCGGTTTTTTCGATTTTTGACAAAGTTGCGTTCGGCGCTCGAGGTCACAAACTTTGATTATTCATTAGGCCAACATCATAAACAAGTCTGCAAAAAATCAGAACTACCGAATTTGACGCATACTATGATTTATAGTTACTGGACTAGAAATAAAAATAATTTTTTCTTTACAGTGTTCTGCCTTCGAAATTAGAGTTTTTATGGTGAGATAAAAGGTGTTTTGTAAGATTTATTAAGACCATTCAAACCGAAGATTATAGAATTATAAATTAAGTTTCTATAAAGAATGCATTGGTCTTGAAATTTTGGAGCTTAAAAATTAGCAGAAAAAAACCGCTCAGATTAGAAATGCCAGAGATGAGAAATTTTATTTAAAAAATCACGCTGTTGGCTTTGTGCCCATTTGAATGCTTCAGTCACATTCACATTTTTTTTCGCTTCAATTAGATTTGATTAAAAAAATTTATGGAGACAATATAAATTGTAATGTTGACTTGAAGCATAATACAACTGTAAATAGTATGACTCAGTTTTGAAATATTAATATTTTATTCCATGGTATAAAGTGCTTGTCTGCAACAAATTAGTTGTAATCCGGTTATTTTGAAGTTCAATTTTTACTATAGTACATAATTAAGAAACCGTACCAAACCAATACTTTTATATTCAAAACTGTACTAACAATTTTGTATGTTTTACATTGTTACAGGAATTATTAAATATGGAAAAAAGCAGAAACGTTTCTTTACAGTTTGATGGTAAAAAAAATAAAAAGCCTAAACCAAAAAAAGTCAAAGATGTGTCAAACGGAGCTGTTAGTGGTGGACAAAGTGCTGGTGAAGGTAGTAGTGGTAATGCAAAAGAAAAATGTCATGTTATGTAAATTAAATTTCAACAAGTAGATATAGTTTTAAATCCTAAAAACTTATTAGTAATTATTTTTTTGATTATTATTAATATAAATTTTTGAAATTTTAAAACTTTCTATTTTAATCTATGTTTCTACAAATGGCTGTTTTAATTTTTATTTAAAAACAAAATACAAAAACACTAACAATATAATAATTCAAAATAACACGAAGGTAACGAAATTTATTTATCAAATATAATTAGTGTTTATTTTTAATTATTGATTTAAATTTTATATCAGTATATGTGATAAATCATAGTTTATTGGTAATATAGTTGAAAAATTTCTGTTATTCTCAAATAAAAGATTTTCGTATTTTAATTATTATTATCTAAGAACTTCACAAAAATTTAGTCATATTATTTTTGTATTAATTTCAAATTTATTTAAAATTCATTTTTATTTCGCATACTCATATCGCGTTCCATATAGAATTGTTTTATAAAAAATTCCTTATAAAACAATTTTTAATAGTACAAAAAACTGCTAGAATTTTATTTTTTTTCATTCTATCATTATTATGAAGTATAAATACAATAAACTACATATATCCAAAAATTAGAGATACCGAAATCAAAATATTAGTTTTTTTGAGAATCAACCAAAAAATGTTTATGTCACGGGTCTACAACCAAGGTCTACAACCTAGTTTAAGTTTGGAAAATAATAATAATTAAAATAAAAGAATAACAGCAAAACCAATTTTCTTATTAATTAATATTTTGCTCTATATAAACAATTTTATTTATTAAAAGCTATCATTTATTATTATTTGATACTTTTTAAATATTGTTAAGAAATTCTAATATATTTATTATTAATTTTCAAAATCTTTAGAGATTATGTGCTTATATTTAATTTTTTAAGAATAATTTTATTTAAGACAGTTACAAACGAAACAATTTTCAAAATATTGAAAATAGAATTAGCCTTTAAAATACTTTTGATCTTACTTATCAATAAAACTTTCTTCTATTTTTTCTTAATTTTTTTCTATTAAACTTTGATGAAAACTTCAAATAAATATATATAGAAAACTAAATAAACTCTAATCCAATATCACAATAATTCGAAAGCAAAAAAGTTTACTTCTCTAGCACTAATTTTTAATTATTCATTTTTCCAAATCTAAAAAAATAAGTTTCCTAAATTTTGTTCCAATTTTTATTAAAATGTAGATAAAGTTAAAAATTTTGAATTATATAAATAATAGTAGGAAACTATTCAGAAATCGTCAAACACATTAAAAATCTAATGTTCTGGAACTACTTTTGGCTGGATAAAGAAATTTGTTTCCTTTCAAGAATACTCCAGTAAAAACCAACATCATGACGTAAAATTTAATCCCACTAATATTTATCTGATCAAAATAGAAAACATATTTTTTTAATATGAGAGACCAATTAGATATTTAATTAAGATGAAAAAACAAAATTATAGAAATTTGTTTAAATAAATTAAAAATATCGCACAAATTTTATTTATTTTTTATAATCTGTAATAAACTTTCATTAAAGTCCTTAATTATAACAACAGAGATTGGGCAATAAGTAGGCACGACGGGTGGGTCATATCCATTCCCAGAAAGCAAAATTTAAATTAATGTTTGGCTCGAGATTAAGAAATTTCTGGACCGAATTTTAAAAATGCTATGCTTGTTTCATTTTTGGTTGATTTTATGCTTTTTCCTAATTATGTATTTGCATTTTACAACGATATTATCTTTTATTTACTTACAATTCAATACAAAATTAAAAAATTGCAGTCCAGCCCACTCTGTGTTTTATTAATTTTTTATTTTAAATAATCCTAAAGAGATTTAAAACAACTACAGTAAAACATCGTTTTGTGCACAAATAAATAGTTGCAGTTTACAAAAAATGCAGGTCAATAGAAGAAATCTCAACTTTTATAATGTGTTGCACAAATCGAACCTAAAACGTCTTTCATAACAAAACGTTTTAATTTTAAATTATTTTCCAATAATTACATATCAAATTACAAAAAAAACCCTAAACATAACTAAAAACATATATATTTAATTAATATTTTATTTATTTTTTTAGAACAAAAACAAACTTATAAATAAATAAAACGAAAAGTTGAATTTAACAATAATAAGGTAATATAACAAAAATTTAGAAACGATAAATATTCGATTTAAAATAGAGACAAGCAAAATGATATTAAATTATTTAATTAAAATTATAATTAAAATGAATTTAAATAACATTAAATATAGTTAATTTGTTGCTAAATTTTTAAATAATTTCATAATAAAATCTTGTTAAATATATAGAAAAATTCAAACTATATTTTGGTATGTGGTACTCAGAAAAAATGTTACCAACTGCACCAGTTCGATGTAAAGTAAGGCATTTTCTAATTAAATATAACCGGGCTTATAACCCGGTTATCCTAATAAATTAGGAAATGAAGGTTTTGAAATAAGATTTTTATATAGCTTATAATTTTAATTTATTTGAGCATTCTTAAAAATTTAATTTAAAAGTAAATTTTTTTTATTTCATTCCTACTCCTGATAGTGAAATTTGTGTTCTTTTAATTTCAATCCATTAGAAACGACAGTATTTTTGCATTTTTGCTATGATGATGTTATAGCTTTTCATTGACGCTATATAATCTGGCATTCTCAGATACAGAAGTAACCGATCCGGAGGTGTTAATGCAGATATTTTATCTAATATATGGAGAATTTGTTGTTCGACACTATCTGATATCCATGATTCAACTAAATGTTGCATTGTCCGGTATTTTTCACTATTATCTTTAACAGTTATCGAATCACTTAATTCATTATCTTTTTCTAAAGTATTCATCTTAAATAATGTCAGAATCTATATAATGAAAATTGTGTAAATGAATCTGATGAAATGGTTAAAGTTAAAGATATTGAAGAACTTGAATATTTGACATCATCAATGGTTCTGTTTTCTCATTATAATTAATTAATGACGTGTCTGGATTTGATTTCCATAAATTTATTTTATTAGATTTTGTCTTTAATAATCTTGTTAACAGTAAAATATTTATTATATTATGTAAAATTTAGAATAGTAAAAAATAAAATTTAAAACAAATTTATTACACAAACATTTTTTTACATAACGAAAATCAAGAATTTTAATGTCGAATTCTTTTCGTCCAGAGTGATTTTTTTTTCATAAAAAGAACATGCAAAAATATGATCCAGTTTTGTAGTTGTATTTGTGAACTGTCATTGAATATTTTTGTAATTAATTGTATTTAATTAATTAGTTTATTATTAATTTTTAATTTAAAACACGATTTGAACAATATTTTATTTAAAAAGTAACTATTTCACTATTAAAAAAATAATAAGTAAATGGCGTTTTGTTTGTTTACTAATTTTGACAGATTTTTTTAAATGTATTTGTATTCTTTATTGTATTATATGCTTGCTCTAGCTAAAAATCTAGATTCAAACAAAAGTTTTTAGGGCAAAAAAAAATCACTTTTTTTTGTCAAATAGAATACGTTATGTCAAAAAAACTTGATCTAGATCAAAAATGGGCGTGTTTAGAGCAATTTTTTGGCAAAAAGAATTCGACATAAAAAAAACTATTTGGAAAAAACAAAATCCGAATAATAAAAATATATTTTTTGTTCTTTTAATAAATGTTAACGAAATCATCGCCTGCTAAACTTTATAGAGCGATTTTTCTGTTCTGGCGTTTTCCGCAATGGCGCTGCAAAAGGGGAATAAAAAACAAAATTCAAAAAAGTTTATATGAAATTTCATACAAAACACAACTTAAATAATTTTACAAATTGTCTATGAAATTTCTCATTTTACTACAATTAAATAATTTAAATTTGTTTATGAAGTATTATTGACTATATATTAAGCATAATATATAAAATATTTATTTTCTTCTGTCCGTAAAACAAATACGAAAATAAGCTAAATTTTTCATACAACTGTATATGGGAAATTTTCGTAATTTTTATGTTTCTTTTTTGAGCGACTTAAGGATAATATTTTATATATTACGCTTAATATATAGTCAATAATACTTCATAAGCAAATTAAAATTGTTCATTTGTGGTAAAATGAGAAATTTCATAGATAGTTTTTAAAATTATTCAAATTGTGTTTTGTATGTAATTCCATATACAATTTTTGTGATTTTTTAGCTTATCCCCCTTTTGCAGCGCCATTACGGTAAACACCGGAACAGAAAAATCGCTCTATAGGGCGATTTTTCTGTTCCGGTGTTTACCGCAATGGCGCTGCAAAAGGGGGATAAGAGAAAATATTACAAAAATTTTATATGGGATTTCATACAAAACACAACTTGAATAATTTTAAAAATTATCTATGAAATTTCTCATTTTACCACAATTGAACAATTTTAATTTGCTTATGGAGTATTATTGACTATATTTTAAACGTAATATATAAAACATTATCCGTAAGTCGCTCAAAAAAGAAACATAAAAATTGCCAAAATTACCCATACAAAGTTGTATGAAAAATTTAACCTATTTTAGTATTTGTTTTACGAACATAATAAATAAAATATTTTATATATTATGCTTAATATATAGTCAATAATAGTTCATAAACAAATTTAAATTATTTAATTGTAGTAAAATGAGAAATTTCATAGATAACTTTTAAAATTATTCAAATTGTGTTTTGTATGGAATTCCATATAAAATTTTTGTGATTTTGTCTCTTATCCCCTTTTTGCAGCGCCATTGCGGTAAACACAGGAACAGAAAAATCGCTCTATAGGGCGATTTTTCTGTTCCGGTGTTTACCGCAATGGCGCTGCAAAAAGGGGATAAGAGAAAAAATCACAAAAATTTTATATGGAATTCCATACAAAACACAATTTGAATAATCTTAAAAGTTGTCTATGAAATTTCTCATTTTACTACATATAAACAATTTAAATATGTTTATGAACTATTATTGACTATATATTAAGCTTAATATATAAAATATTTTCTTTTCTTCTGTCCGTAAAACAAATACTAAAATAGGTTAAATTTGTCATACAACTTTGTATGGGAAATTTCGGCAATTTTTATGTTTCTTTTTTGAGCGACTTAAGAATAATATTTTATATATTACGCTTAAAATATAGTCAATAATACTCCATAAGCAATTTAAAATTGTTCAATTGTGGTAAAATGAGAAATTTCATAGATAATTTTTAAAATTATTCAAGTTGTGTTTTGAATGAAATCCCATATAAAAGTTTTTGAATTTTTTCTCTTATCCCCCTTTTGCAGCGCCATTGCGGTAAACACCAGAACAGAAAAATCGCCCTATAAGGCGATTTTTTTGTTCCGGTGTTTACCGCAATGGCGCTGCAAAAAGGGGATAAGAGACAAAATCACAAAAATTTTATATGGAATTCCATACAAAACACAATTTGAATAATTTTAAAAGTTATCTATGAAATTTCTCATTTTACTACAATTAAATATTTTAAATTTGTTTATGAAGTATTATTGACTATATATTAAGCTTAATATATAAAATATTTTCTTTTCTTCTGTCCGTAAAACAAATACGAAAATAGGTTAAATTTTTCATACAACTTTGTATGGGAAATTTTGGCAATTTTTATGTTTCTTTTTTGAGCGACTTAAGAATAATATTTTATATATTACGTTTAAAATATAGTCAATAATACTCCATAAGCAAATTAAAATTGTTCAATTGTGGTAAAATGAGAAATTTCATAGATAATTTTTAAAATTATTCAAGTTGTGTTTTGTATGAAATCCCATATAAAAGTTTTTGAATTTATTCTCTTATCCCCCTTTTGCAGCGCCATTGCGGTAAACACCAGAACAGAAAAATCGCCCTATAGGAATTCCATACAAAACACAATTTGAATAGTTTAAAAGTTATGTATGAAATTTCTCATTTTACTACAATTAAATATTTTAAATTTATTTATGAAGTATTATTGACAATATATTAAGCATGATATATAACATATATTCTTTTCTTCTGTCCGTAAAACAAATACGAAAATAGTTTAAATTTTTCATACAACTTTGTAAGGGAAATTTAGGCAATTTTTATGTTTCTTTTTTGAGCGACTTAAGAATGATATTTTATATATTACAATTAAAATATAGACAATAATACTCCATAAGAAAATTAAAATTGTTCAATTGTGGTAAGATGAGAAATTTCATAGATAATTTTTAAAAAGATTCAAGTTGTGTTTTGTATGGAATCCCATATAAAATTTTTTGAATTTTTTCTCCTATCCCCTTTTTGCAGCGCCATTGCGGTAAACACCGGAACAGAAAAATCGCCCTATATTTTTTTGAGAAATTATTTTAGTTTTGATGTTCGCCACAATGTAACAACTCTATATAAGTAGTTTAGTTTAGTAAAACTATTTTTAGTTTTTTATACCAAGAAATCAAAACATTTATGCCATTTTAATTTCTTCGTACTTCGAATTTTATTTTTGTTATATGACCATCCAAAACTAAAAACAATTACACAATATCCTGTCAAAAACTATAACTAAAAACCTTAATACAAACCGAAGTCTTGAAACCTGTAAGCCTGAGGGTTAGTCCCTTTATGTTTTCCTTTTACATATTTTTCTCAGAGAAAAATTCCATTTATCTTATACGTGTTTCGGACCCTTCATCAGTGCCACGATTCAAATTATTTATATATTATATTATATTATATTGGCAGACACACTATCCAACTACGAAGTCGAAATATCATAATTATTTACCTACTTAAGTTGAGTTTTTAATTTTTGTTTTTTATGTAATTTTCAATTCTAGTGTATTTCTCAGATCTCTGATTTCAAAACTCTACGAACACATATTTTACTATTTCTCATACTCTAATTATGTTAGCATTAAATGAATAGCTATGTGATATTCCTTCATTCTCATTCCAGCTAAAGCTATCTCTCGTTTTACAGCCTCTCGAGTTAAAACAAAATTTTCGTTAAAAAAAATTCTTCAAATTTAAAAAAAAATAATTTTTGATATTCTATTAGTCCACTCCCCGTTAAGTGATATTTGTGCATGTGTTTTATTTGTTGTTGTTGAATCTTTCTTTCTAAGAAGTTTTGTAAAAACACATTTTTGATGACGATGACTTGGTTTTAGTTTCCCATTAGGAAATATGATATAATTCGTCATTTTGTGTCAGGTTCCACGTTTTTTATCCATAGAGCATCATCGTTGATCTAAAATCAATATGAAAGCTTGGGTGTTATAATGGAGGCAAATATCAGGTATCAGAACTTAGTGTGTTTTTCTAAAACTGTTTTTCAAACATACATTTTATTTATATTAAGTATAAAATCTAGCTGGTTCATTTGATCACATAAACTCAAAAACCTACAACATACTAAAATATAGATGTTTAATATTTATAAAATCATATTTATCTTTGTTGGCAACAAATTTTAGTTTACTTTTTCATAACCACAATTAGAAAGAAATTATTATAAATAAAAAAAATCAACAACTTAAAGTTAAGTCGTTGGTTTTTGTTAATATTATTAAAATAATTAATGCTAATAATAAATAATGATTAACAAATTGCTTAAAACATTTTATACAATTAATAGAATTAAAAAATAGCTTTATTTTGTTATTTTAAAATTATAAAAACAAACTATATTAAAAATTACAATTATGTTTCTGTAAATATTTTTTTATATATATTACATATATAAACTGTTAAATGTCAGTTGAGTAATTATTGATTAAACTTAAACTTATATTTCATTTAGGATTTTAGACTGTTATTTTTAATGATTCCAGTGGTGGTCGGTAATCCCTTGGTGATATAGCTTAGCTTTTCAATTTTATTAATGTTATTAATTTTTAATTAGCTTTATCGCTGTCAAAATAATCGCATTCCGTATTAAACTATTTGTTATTCAGCAAAGAATGAATCATTTCAATCTAGAAAAATTGCACGAAATTTTTTAATCATGAATATTCATTATAACGAGTAGCAAGAATTTCTAATTAATATTTTTGTTTCTTCTTTAAGTACATAAACATATTTTCGTTAAGTACACAATATTTGCTGTGTTGGTTGAGAGGTTGGTTTAGATATTTTGTCGGTTGAGGTTTCAACATACTTCGAGGCCACAGCTGGATACTGTTATTTATCTAGTTGATGGGCCACAGGAATTCCATTAACAACCTACGTGCATCGATGTTTGAAAATTAAATAATTGCAATACACAAAATTAATTTCCATACAGAATTAAGTAATGATAAACATCTGATGGTCTTCGTAAGAACGAAAAACGTTTCTTGAGACTTAATTGCAGTAATAGAAGTTTTTTCTGCCTTGCAAACAGCTATGATTGATAGAATAGTTCAAAACTTGACTAAATTTGCCAATGTTAACCACGAATTCATCATCAAAATTCATTTAATTCAAAACTACTGCATAATGCTAGATCCGGCTCGATGGACCATTTACAAACTTTTAGTAATTGCTCCTTAATTGCAGTAATAGAATTTTCTGCCATGAGGAGTATTATGATTGATAGAATAGTTCAAAACTCGACTAAAGTTGTTGTTGTTGAACCCGAATTCATCGTCAAAATCCCTTTGATTCAAAATTACTGCATAATGGTAAATCCGGCTCGAAGGACCATTTACAAACTTTTGATAATTGACTTACCCGATTTTCACTGTTGTGGGCTTGACAATAATTTATTTTATTTATTTAATTATTGACCCCTGTAGGAAGTTTTAGCTGAACAGCTGAACACAAATATGAACCGGCAAATGCCAAAGAGTGGATTAAACAATACTTTAAAAATAATAATTTTAATTAAATAAACATCCAGAAAAGAAACTAAATATTTATTTAATGATAAATTTAAAATTAATTTTGATATTTTATATACTAAAATATTGATATTGTTAATTTTACAATACAGATTTAAATAATTATTTACAATCAATAAATAAAATATATGAGAAGTTTTGGCTAAAAAAAATTAATAATTATAAAATAGCAAATATATTGTACTATAATAATTAAAATATTATAAATATTATACATATATGAAACATAATATAAAAAATACAACGAATAAACAGAATATTTACAAAATTAAATTAACTATTTGTAATGATTATATTATGTATATCAAATAAATATTCGCAAAACATCTTTTTATTTAAAAAGTTTTTATTAACAAATAAAACAAAATTGTATTGTATAAATTATTTTTTAAAAATAAAGTAAATATTTTTCTTAATTAATTCAATTATTACCGATTTAAGATTGATTTTTTTTTTAATTTATTAATATATTAGAACATATTGACAATATCCTTAAATCAAAATACACTAAATAAAATTTGCAAAAAATAAATTATAGTTTTAATTGGGATAGTTTATATGTAAATGGGTTTCCATTTTTTTAGATATACCCGTTGCCAATGTTTCCAGCCAATTTTTTATTCAAAATATTAAAAGAACTTTTGCAATCCCAAAGAAAACAGACGTGTTAGTTAGATATAATAATAATGGAGCATGACATTGAATATTAAAACGTGTTAACTTCACTACTAATTCTTTTTTTATTGAAGTCTAGGCGTTACTAACTATATAGCAAAAATTTATTAATGCTATGTTCGCCACAACACTCCTCCCCTAGTGTCGAAGATGGGACGAACTAAAAGTAAGAATTAAAGAAATGTTTTAGTGTGGCAGAACACTAAAAAAGCGATCGGGAGTTTTAGTTGCTCTACCGGCTCGTGTAATTTTGGGTGTTGTTGGAACATCTATTGTTGAGGAATAGAATTAAATCTAACCCTTTTAGATGATAAAGTAGTTTTTGCGTCGCGTTACCTGGTCTGTTGAGGTAGACGGAGAAGAAAAGGATGTCCGAAGGAGTGGAATGGACATTTTCTTAAAAAGACGAAGTCTCGTTGAGATACTACCTTAGAACAAGGTTTTAATCTGTCGATAGAAACTCGAATTCGTTGACCTTTACTGTCAATAACGAAATTGTTATTATCGCGGCTAATGACTCGGAAGGGAGCTTCGTATGGTGCTTGGAGCGATTTACGTAGTATATCCGTACGTAAGAAGACATACGAACAAGACTCAAAAGACTTTGCCAATGAAAACTTTAAAAGAAATGTGAATTGAAGCAATAGAGGAACAAAAGTGATTAAAATGTTGGTTAACTCCTGAAACGAAATCAGACTGAGAAGGGAGTTAGAACTTTGGCAAAAACATTCTACAGAGAGACGTATATTAGTACCGTAGACTAGCTCTGCCAACGAAAAATGAAAATTTTCACGGAAAATAGTTCGTAAACCGAGTAATATTGACGTTAGTATACGTGTCCGGTCTTCGGGCATGATAGCTGTTTTGTGGATTCGGTGCCAACGTTCGATGAGTCCATTACATTTTGGATTGTAATTTGTAGTTCGTTTACGTTCGAAACCGATAAGTTTGGACAACTCACTGAAAAGGTGGGATTCGAATTGGGAGAACTGATCAGTGGCGATCCGAAACGAGCAATCAAATTGGAGTAAAGAGTCGAAGCTTGATAGAACTTTGAACTCCTGAGTGAGATAAACTGTGCAGACTATCGAAAACAAACTGACGAAATTGTTTTGGAATAAAAGGTCGTTGATTACCAGAAGAGGTACCACATAAAATAGTTGTGGAACTAGAATTGCCAAACGATATGGGAACAGATCGGCACTGAAGTGTTGGACTAGTTTCCACTAATTCTTTGAGTTCGAGATAATTGAGCTGGTCATCGGCAATTTCGTCATTGTTAATGTTTTCTAGGATTGAAATTTGCTCGATATGAGAAAGTGATGTCAGCAACTACATTATTAATTCCAGAAATGTGCTGAATATCAGTCGTAAATTGACTGATGAAATATAAATGCCTGTATTGGCGAGAACTTATTTTGACAGGACTTCGCGACATGGCGTCGATGAGAGGCTTTCACATGATCGGTGAAAAGAGTGAAGATTCTACCTTCAAGGAGATACCCAAAGTGTTGTAGAATAAACTGCTGGGCGTTCGCGATCATAAGCGATATATTGCTGTTACGACTAGTTAAAACGGACATATAAGCAACTGAGGTGTGTCCAACAATCGTTAATTTTTTGTTGGACAGCTGCGCCAAGTATCTTGTCGGAAGCGTCGACCATTACGGCAAGTTGGGCAGGGTGTGAGGGATAAACGACGAAAATTTCGATTCCGAAAATCGTTTTGATCCTTGGATCTACTCCGACCATGATGAGCAGTTTGGGAGAATTTTTGCTTCTGAATGGCATTCAGCAGCTGCAAGTTTTGTGCTTCCCATTTTTTAGAATTTTCCAGCAAGTTCCATAACTGTAAAGAAGCGGTAGAACTATAAACCACAAGAAGTTAAGATAACCTTAGGGAATCGAGGATATTGACTGCTTTCTTGGCTGTTTTCTGTTAATCAGTATTAAGTACCACGATAGCAGAACGAACAGTATGTCGGTGTTTTACCTCCCAAAGGAGTTTTCTCTTGAAATGAATTCTGGGACTCAGATGTCATATCCCTTAAGAGCTGCGATAGCTTTTTATCACCAGAGACCATATCGCTCAGAATATGGCGTATGCGCTCTGAAGTGCTGCTGGATAAGTGGGCTCTTTAAGTTTATCATGAGGGTGTTGATCAGGCTTTACCAAGATATCACTGACTAACGACGCCAGTGTGGGCGGGTTCATACTACTTGGTATTTGATATTCCAAAACAAAAATTTCCCTTTAAAAGTGATGAACCAGTCCGGTTTATCGGACCAGAAAGGGGGATCTTGGGTTATGCTTGATTAATTTTAGGCGTAGTCATCGAAGAAGTTGTACCTGGAGCTGGTGAAAAACAGGCAGCAGGATTTGGAGATGGTGGACGGTTTTGAGAAGATGTTGTACATCCAGAATTCATTTCTGGAAGAACAGTTTTGACCTGCTCTGTGACCAGTGCCTTAAGCTGGTCTTCAATAACCGTCTAGGTTTTGGGTTCGGAAGATGCAGCAGTTTCCTCATTTTCTGGTGAAACTGCTAAGAACAAGCATCTGCGGCGGAGAAGCTTAGTTTTGAAGGCAACTAGGTGCATAAGTATTGCGGCGCATAACAATCACAAAAGCGCAGATTGCGACCAACAAAGTAATAATCACAAAAAAAAATATTTTATTACATGCATTGCGTTTTATAAAAACAAATATGGATTTAAAAGCAAATAAATCCCGGCTAAGAAAAATAAAAAGTTACAGGATTTTTTTCTTTGTTGTTGTTGTTGTCACCAGTTTGGTAGCTAGAGTTGTCCAAAAGCTGTTGAGTGGTCCGGTGACAAGGAAGATTAGATGTACTGCTGGTGACGAAATGCTATTTGATGGAGTTGAGGTAGTATTAATGGCTTTTTGAATGTCTTTAAATTCTTCCGCTTTAAGCTACAGATTTATTTTGTTTCTTTTTTTGGTAGATATCAAGAACATATATAATCCATTAAATGAATGAGGAAATTTCTTTATCTGAAGTAAATCATTCCTTTCTTATATTCAACAGAACAACATGACTCGAAATATAGCATTTCAGATTCAACAGGATTCAACAGTACAACCGGCAGCTAAATTCCAAACAGAAATCTCTCGAATATATTTTAATCAATCACAAATTACTCAAAAACTGATTTATCTTGAATGTTATGTTATTTTTCTTATTGTCATCCTGAACATTAAAATTTTTTTTAATTGATTGTAAAAGCAAACATCATCTATTTTTTAAACCTATCGTAATTTTTGGAACAATTACTTATTATTTTTTGGAGAAAAATTACTTTTTTAATACTATGAAAATGGCGTATTTTGCAATTCAAATAAAAATGGAGAATCTCTAGCATTAATCATGGTATAACGAATATAAGGTATTCTTGACAGCTAATCGAAAATTTTGTGTGACGTCATCCGGCGTAAATATAAAGAAACAAAAAATGTTTTAATTTGAAAATTAGAGAAAACATAATTTTTACGTTATGGTTTTCCTTATTTTTTTCATTAACAATTTGTTTATTAAGTTTTCTAACTCTAAAGAACATTTTACAGGGTAGGAAATTCGACGTCCACGCCATGCTGCAGGTGTAATGCAGACAGAATTAGGTTGGTGTATCGGAGACAAGCAGAGAAAAACTGCTTAGTCTATTACGCTACATCACGGCGAATTGGTGCCCTAAAAGTTCTTATAACCTTAACATCATAACAACCATTAACGAAAATTTGGGTTGGGACTGAGGTTAATACCATCACTCCGAAAAAAAAGCTTTGTTAAATTTGATAACCAAAAAAAGAATACCAGACACTAACAAAACAACAGAAGTTTTACCTGAACGTAAGAAAGAACCAAACTGCCGAATCGGAACGTGAAACGTGTGCAGCCTGATCGCTCATGATGCTTTAATAAGCCTAGAAATAGAGGCTGAGAGGCATAGGATGGATATCATTTCTCTGCAAGAAATTAGACAGCCAATAATCGGAAAACAAAACTCGAATAGTCACTCTTTATGCAGTAGTGGTCATTCTTCTCGAAATGAATTTAGTACTGGTTTCCTTGTTGGTGTACGCATACAAGAAGCCGTGTTGGAATTCATCCTGGTCAATGAGAGGATTTGCTACTTAGGGGACGCGGTACATAAAACAATATTTCTCTTATTGCCTTGCATGTTGTAACGATCGCAATAATCGCAAAACAATAATAAAATCAAATTCCTCTTTGTCTTCAATTCAATAGAAATGTATTACATTAATTTCCGTTCATTTTTACATTAATAGTACTTTTAAAATTTTCCCAACTTAACTGCTAATTGAGTTTGAATATATTATAAAAAGCCAACGAACGTACTAAATTTTTATTTCCAATACTAATGAACAGATGTCGTGTTAATCATTGCTGAATTTTGAAGATTACCCGATTTTGTTTTGACATCATAAGATGTCAAAAGCAAAATCAGATTTTGCAATTTAAAAAAGATTCATTCCATTTTTGCTTTTCAAAAGAAAATGTTCAATTGTTTTTGTTATTAAACATTAAATCAAACAAAAAAGTTAACACTGTTTTCATTAGTGTGTGATTTGGATTACATATATACATTTTTTCTGAAGTTTTTCATTCTTGTTTTCATTAAGTTTTTTTACTTAATTTATCTTAAAAGAAATCTTCTTTATAAAATGTGGCAGTACATGAAGATAAAGTATCCAATGATGTTATCGAAAGTGTGAATAGCAAGGATAACAGTGATCGAAGCTATTACCACAGTTAGAGACAATCGTTTGTTTGATGGTTTTTTTCCGGTTGTTGAAACCGCATGGATTCAAAGGCAGATATATAAATGAAAAGTTAAAGGATCAAATGCAATGTTCAATTGGGCATTTCGAACAACGAAGGTGTAATTCAACAGCAGCAACTGATGTTCACAAATTAGTTCATCCAATATAATTAGTTGATCAAACGCTAGTCAAGGGAATTGAAAATTAGAACCAGATCATCAATCAACAGTTAATAATTTAAGGTATTTATTGTAAATATATATATTAATTTTAGTTTAATTATTCTCTTTGGAATGTCAGGCTAATTATATAAAATTTAAGAGATTCCCAAATTTACGATTCGATTTTATCCCGGGTAAATTCCTTTTAAATATATTAGTTAACAAAGGTCCAGATAATAGCTGGCGCCGAAACAGGGACCCGTTAGGTTAATTACAGTTATATTTCTTGTATTTTTTTTAGATATATATATATAAATAATTTGGTGGGAAAATATTTTCCAGGTTGGGCGTTGGCAAGCCGGTTTTTTTTTTTGTGAAAAAACTTTTTTTGTGTGGAACATCTTATATTATTATATTTATATATTTATATATTATTTGATTATTTCAATTCAGATTAATAGTTTGTTTTTCGCGTCGGTTTATTTAGCTAAATTTTGTTAAAAAGCTAGAGGAAAAAAATAAAGGTTTAGTTTCTAAGGTGTTCATGTGTATATTTATCATAAGTACTCTAAATTTATATTTTCAAAAATTTAAAGAATTCCGCGTTTCTCTTTGTAAGTTTTAGGATAAACCAGTTGTGGTTTTTTTTGGTAATAGGGTGGTGGCAATCGGTTTGGGCCGTGGTTGTCAATCAGCTTTTTGTGTATCTTGAAATAAACCAGTTATTGGTTTCGTTTTGATTAGGAAATTATATATTTTGAATTTTGATAAGAATGTATACAATTATGAGGGGTCAGGGGTTGATAAGGAGGTGTCGGCCAGGTGGGTTTGAGCCCTGGATGAATGAGGTGGATGGGAGAGCGAATGAGGAGAGAAAAGAGAGAATGGTTGAGGCGAGGAATGTAGTGGATGGAATGATAAATGTGATTCTGGATGAGGTAAAACATAAAATATTTTTGGAATTGATGGATGATATTTACGAAGAAAAATATGATGAGTTTCTGGATGATTTGATTTGTGAGATAGTGGATGAGGAGCTGAATGGAGTGGATGAGGAAGTGAATGTGGGCTGGCGTGAGAGGAGACGGGTCAAGAGAAACAGGAGCTCACACCTGAAGAGAAAGGAGAGGAGGAAGAAGGAGAAGGAGAGTCGCTTGGTCGTGGAGCTGGGAGCTTCCTCGACCAAGAGTACTCAAATAGAGGAGCTGGTTGAGGTGGTTCCCATCTCACCGACCATGCGACAGGTAGAGGAGTGGATTGGTCCACAGGAGGCCCCTGTCCCTCACTGTATAATTAGTTAAGTGGTTGCTTGTTTGAAAAAAAACCGTTTTGGGACAGCAATTTTTTTTGGAGATTGTTTTTTTGTGCTGTCATTTGCTTTTAGTAATACTAATTGTTTTTTTAATTTGGGGAAAAAAAAAAAACCGCTTTGGGGAAGCAGCTTTTTTTTGAATTTTTTTTATGCTACCATGTACATATTGTACATATATTTGTTTATATATTGTACATATTTTTGGATGATGCAATTAATTTATATATGAAATTAATCGTATGTTTTTCTGATTGTGGTTAAGTCATGTTTCTATGAGTTTTAGGATGTTATTAACGTAATAAAGGTTAACATTGACCAAACAGCTTTTCAACAGTTTTGTATAAGTTTAAATCTTTCGTCACTACTTTCAAAGTATTATTGGTCTATGTTTATGGAAGTACAATTGAAAATAATTAATTCCCATCAACTTTATAGAGTGAGCCGGATCCAAATCAATATCTCTACATTTGTCATCATATTGATCCGCTAATGTACGTATACAGATCTCGTATGAGTCCATTTTAGCTACCACCATTTTTTTTTTAGAATTATTTTTTCATTGCGATTAATTTTAAAAAGTGGTATAAATATAGAAATAATTGTTTTTAGCTAACATTTATTTTTGTTTTGGATACAATAAATAAAGCGAAAGATTTAACCTAAACAAATATATTAGAGTTAATAACTTAAAAATTAGTAAGCTTAGTTTTGAATTTAAAATAATCGTAATTTTTTTTTTAAATTACCAATTTATTATTTAGTCTGAAGATTAAATTTAATTAATTTCATGTAAAACTTTATTAACACATATTATGTATTTCATGTTTCGATTTAGCATTTTTAAATAAGAAATTATTTAGATTATGGATAAGTTATATATTATTTAGGTTTATTGATTCACCTTTCTCAGCGGTAGGCCTAACAAGCCATCCATGGGGCTTATCCCCTTAACATTAATGTCGTTCTTAGATCGCCTATGGCCATCGGGGTTATGCGATCGAAGAACATTGGTTTCTTCTCTTCATTCGGCGAGGAAGTTCTCAGGGACGAGGAGTGGTGTTGCTGTGTTTGTACTTGGGTGCAAACCAGTGGTACCATTCCTTGCTCAGAGGCTTCTTCGGTGTAATGAAGAGAAGAACCAATTGTACTTTTGCTTTCAGGATCAGAGGCTTCACCTCATACAAATTCAAAAAACTTTTCCATTTTTCCACTTAGCTTTTACAATAAAACAATTTTTTTCATGGAGTTTAGGTTTTGAGGTCTGGTGCTCGGGAGCGTTCTTCAACTTTCGCATTAGGGTTAGTTGTAATTTATTTTTAGGTTAAACAAGCACAACTGGGTCAGTAGAAATGGACCTAGTGTCTAATCGTGACAGTTGTGATTGTTTTATTAGGTTGGGGAGAAACTGTTCTGTAGAATCTGGTCGTTAGGGGCTTTTCTAGTCAGTTCTCACATGCATTGTTGGAGTGGGCTCGCGAACGCGATATTTCAAATTTAAACAATATGAATATTGTAGCCATACTTACTTTTTAAATTGTCTCCAGACGAATCTTGATTTTGGGAATCTCTTATATTATAAAATAAAAATAAAATAAATCAAACAAATTTTTCAATTAACTAAATAAAATTTTTATTAAATAAATAATTTTTTTTAAAATTTAAGTTAATTTTAGGTAACTAAATAAATAAATTTTCTTAATTAAGCTTTACGTCAAGATATAAATAAATATTTTTTATTTTTTTAAAAAAATAAATCAATATTTCAAGTTAGGACGGTGCATCCAATAAATAAACATTCTTTTGAATATTTTTTATTTTTCAATTTTTTTTAAAAAATAAATAAATATTTTTAGGGGTGCTATCGTCAATAACTAATTTTAGGTATATATATATATTTCAGTATATCTGGAATTAAATAAATAAATTATATTTTTACACATACAATATTTTAGGAACTTTTGTAAAAGATTCAGTAAGGATTGGCGGCGACAGCGGTTTTTTTTTGTTCTTGTACAAGGTTGTTTTTACAAAAAGGTTTTTGTGTTTTTTTTTGAATTGGGGCGTTCGTTGTTTTTTTTCTCATTTCTTTGCGTTTTAAAACTTCCATCGGACGAATTTTTCCGGGCGAATTAACTCCACCTTTTTTCTTGTTGGGAATTGGTTTTAGTGTTGTTGTTAGCGAGTTCATAATTTTTCGGGTTTTACCATCAGAATGTCAAACCAACTAGACGCTGACCATCCGTTCTATGGTTTGGAACCCACCGAACTACAGATCGAATGTCTGGTTCGGGGTGTGAACTTCAGGGGGAACAATTGGGCAGAGGACTTTGCAATACCACAATTGGGTCCATCACTCCAAGCTGAACACATACACAATAGTCCAGCATTAGTACAACCGCAATTATCATTAAATTATCCATCAGTACCACAGGTACAACCACCACCATTATATCCACAAGCTCCACTTACAGCACCACCACCATACAACCAACCTCCTCAGGTATGGCGTGACGCGGCTCCAGCGTTAGCACCAGTGGAGTACCGAGGGGTTCGTGGGAACAATTTGAGTCGTTATGACTCAAATTGGGTTCCAACCTTCACAGGAGATGGTCACTCTCCTGATGTTCATGAGTTCGTTCACAGAGTTGAGGCGGCTGCCAGGAGGGACCGTGTGAATTGGGACGACCTTAGGTCTATCGTTCCACGGTATCTCAAGGGGGCTGCCGACAGATACTATTTGAACTTAACTCATGAACATGAGGTGGTGACCTATCCAGTGCTAAGGGAGGGACTCCTACAAACCTTCGGTACGCTCACTGATGATAAGGCGATCTTGCGCGTTCTTCTGAACCGCAAACAAAAGTCAAAGGAGAGCGTATACGAGTATCTAGTGGAGATTGGTTCGTTAAATCGTCGTTTAGCACGTTCATTTGCTGACCGTGAAATGCTAGAAATTGCTCGGGAGGGACTGAGTGTGGAGCTCCAAAACGCTACTCTAGCTGCAACAATACATTCAATTGATGAACTTCGGACTTTATGTCAGAAGTTTGAACGGTTGTGGTCCACACCAGTTCCGACCAGAACATCAAATTTAAGAACTAGCAAGCTACAGCAGGTGGATGATTATGAGGTGGATGTGGAACTAGATCGAGATGGATATATTGAAACGATGGATTCAAAACAGCCCGAACAACAGCACGAAGAAGGCGACGAGAGATGTAGCAACGCAGGACGATCGATCACCACTCAGGAAACCAGAATAAAATCACCCAGTACATTTAATTTCCCATCATTACATCGAACATATTTTAGACGTCTTGAACGTAACATTAGATATTGGAGGATGAGGAAATTATTTCGTAAAGCTTGTATTTCATCTATCCTTTCAGAAACAAAGGATCCTCGGCCGCGACTAACAATAAAAATTTTGGACAAACATATTTCAGGTCTATTGGATAGTGGAGCGTCAATCACTATACTTGGAAGAAATTCCTTGGAATTATTGGAATCAGCAGGTACAACTTACCGTAAGTACACTTCGTGTATTCGTACGGCAGATGGTACTGCAAATAAAATTTTGGGTTACATCGAAATTCCAATAACTGTGAATGGCTCCACTAAACCAATGCGGTTCCATATAGTCCCGGGATTACGAGAGGAGCTCTACCTGGGCATAGATTTCTGGGAGAAATTCGGTATTGTTCCTTCTTTTGTTAATGAACTGACTCGCTGAGAGCTACAAACCTTTAATACACATAACCTCACCACTGATCAGCAACATGAACTGGATATGATCAAGGATTCTTTCCCGTCATTTGAAGTGTCTGGGCTCGGAAAGACTTCTTTGGTTGAACATGTCATCGATGTTGGTGATAGTGCACCTGTTAAACAGAGGCACTATCCCACATCGCCGGCTGTTCAACTAAAGGTTTATGCCGAACTCAACCGAATGCTTCAAATGGGCGTGATCGAAGAGAGTAACAGTTCTTGGTGCTCGCCAGTGGTTTTGGTACAAAAAGAATCTGGTAAAAACAGATTATGTATTGATAGCCGTCGTGTCAATTCACTAACTAAAAAGGACGCTTACCCACTTCCCTTGATTGATGGCTTACTAGGTCGTCTAAATAGCACAAAGTACATTTCCAGTATTGATCTCAAAGATGCTTTCTGGCAGATTCCTCTGGCAGAAGCATCTAGAGACAAGACAGCCTTCACAGTGCCTGGTCGTCCATTGTATCAATTCCGGGTTATGCCCTTTGGATTGTGCAATGCTCCCCAGACAATGTGTCGGCTAATGCACAAAGTGATACCACATCAATATCACGAAAATGTCTTTGTTTATTTAGATGATCTATTGGTAGTCTCTTCCACGTTCCAGGAACATATGGAATTGCTGTCCAAAGTCTCTTCATTGTTAAGAGCGGCTGGGTTAACAATAAACCTCAAAAAAAGTAAATTTGTTCTGAGAGAGGTGAAATACTTAGGATTTTTGGTTGGTGAAGATGGTCTTCGAACAGACCCTGACAAGGTAAGAGCTGTAGCAGAGTATCCAGCTCCATCTACAGTAAAACAAATACGTAGCCTATTGGGAATGGCTGGTTGGTACCAACGTTTCATACCAAATTATGCAAGCGTGGTATCACCAATTACAGATTTATTGAAGAAGAGTTCGGGGAAACTGAAATGGACATTAGAAGCGCAAGCCGCTTTCGAAAATTTAAAACGATTGCTGACTACAGCACCAGTATTAGTGAACCCTGATTATAATAAAGAGTTCTTTATTAGATGCGATGCAAGTCTGACAGGGATAGGTAGTGTGTTGTATCAGGTTGATACTGACGGACAGGAGTGTCCGATAGCCTTCATGTCGAAGAAACTTAACAAAGCTCAGAGAAATTACTCAGTTTCTGAGCTTGAATGTCTTGCGGCAATTCTGAGTGTGAAGAAATTCAGGGGCTATGTTGAAGGTCACCGATTTACAATTGTGACTGATCACTCAAGTCTGAAGTGGCTTATGTCACAGAAAGACTTGAGTGGCCGTCTGGCTAGGTGGAGCCTAAAACTCCAACATATGGATTTTACCATTGTCCACCAAAAAGGTACCCAAAATATAGTCCCTGATGCTCTATCTCGTCTTTATGACGATACACACGAGGAATTGACGGAAGCATTAGTACATCACATCAGTGAAATTAAAATCGGCAATGAAGGTTATCGGCACAAGGAATATACGGATATGATAGCTAAAGTTCAATCATCTCCTAAGGACTTTCCATCAGTTAAAGTCGTGGATGATAAGCTATACATACGTATTGAGCCAAGACCTGATGCAATACCCAACGATGTTCCTGTGTGGAAACTCTGGGTACCAAAACCGATGACTTCCAACATGATTCAGAAACATCATGATGATAGTACTGCTGCTCATGGAGGTGTTAAAAAGACTTTAGAATTACTTCGACGTCTTTATTATTGGCCGGGCATGGCGTCACAGGTACACAACTATGTTGTGTCCTGCGACACATGTAAACAAACAAAAGCCACGAATCAGATATTGCGTCCTCCGATGCAATATCAATTCGAAACAGCACGTCCATGGCAGAGAGTCTATATAGATTTTTTGGGACCGTACCCTCGTTCTACACTTGGGAATACGGTATTACTGATAGTTCTGGATCATGCTACGAAGTTTGTACTACTGAAACCACTTAGAAACGCAACTTCACCGAAGGTGAATGCTTTTCTGAGGAACGAAGTGTTTCTTACATATGGGGTACCAGAGTTTCTACACAGTGACAATGGCAAACAGTTCACTAGTAGGAACTTTCAAAGTCTTTTGTCAGATTTCGGCATTAAACACATTAGGACCGGTGTCTATAGTCCTCAAAGCAACGCGTCAGAGCGGGTCAATAGGTCAGTCCTGGCAGCAATTCGAGCGTTCATTAAAGGTCAACATACCAAGTGGGATTCACAAATTGGTGAAATCGCTTATGCACTGCGGGCTGCAGTACATTCTGCTACCAAGTACTCACCGTACTATTTATTATTTGGTCAACATCCAATCTCGGATGGAAATACTTACCATTTGTTGAGAGCACTACACCAGCTTGGTGAAGATGCTGGTGAGGAAATGGAACGCACTGATCATTTGACTCTGCTTAGGAACCGGGTTCAACAAAATTTAAAAGCAGCTTTCAAGAAATCGCAACATCAGTACAACCTGCGATCTAAACTACGGACTTTTCAACCACAACAACGTGTGTTTGTACGGCAACATCATTTGAGTGACGCTACCAAAAAATTCTCGGCAAAATTGGCTCCAAAGTTCTTACCTGCAATGATTAAGACTAAGATTGGAAATGTTCTCTACGAGTGCATAGATATGAGCGGTAAGAGTCTTGGAGTCCATCACGCGAAAGACATCAGGGAATGATATCTTTTCGTTAGGTAGGGTTGTTCCTCTGGCTGATTGTCGTCTCTGGGGTTCACATCTTCAGGTCATACTTACTGGTTGTATCGGGGTGTCCATGGTGCTGACGTTCGGATGGATGGTCGGTCTCAATACTCAGTGAAGTCCTTAAGGACTTCATGAGTGTTGGAACCGGTCATCGGTCTTGACGCCAGTGACGGTGGGTATCTCGATCCCAGATACAATTTAATAAGTGGAAGTAGTTCGGTGGTTTTCTGTCATGGAGGGGATGGCGACGTTTTTGTGATTTCAAGAGTAGAAATCTTGATTTTTACCTTGAATTCATGGTGTAACGATCGCAATAATCGCAAAATAATAATAAAACCAAATTCCTCTTTGTTTTCAATTCAATAGAAATGTATTTCATTAGTTTCCGTTCATTTTTACATTAATAATAATTTTAAAATTTTCTAAAACTTAACTGCTAGTTAAATTTTGAATATACTATAAAAAGCAAACGAACGTACTCAATTTTATTTCCAATTCTAGCGAACAGATGTCGTTGTCGTTATTAATCTTTACTGAATTTTCGATGTTACCCGATTTATTTTGACATCGGAAGATGTCAAAAAGGAAAATCAGATTTCATTTTTGATTTTTACATTTTCGATTCCGATTTTGTGATTCAAAAAAGACACATGTTTTTTTCTGGTCAGACTGATTCAAGTCTTGTCATGGAAATAGTAAAAAGTTGACAGAAAAATTACTTTATTTTAACATTTGTATCTCGTATAAATATTACATATGATTTAGTTGCAAATAAATAATTTGTGTTACAAAAAAATAAAATAGATATCAAATATTTTGTAGTGAATTTTAACTTGGCAAATAAAATTTTCGTTTAAATAAAAAAAATAAATAAAATGTTGTGATACCATATTTAAGCACAAATCAATATTTTAAAGATCTGTTAATCGTCAATAGCAATTAACAAAGAAAAATTCTTATGGATCGACAGGAATAAATAGGCCTGTTAATCTGGAAGAGGGAATAATGCGATGAATTTAAAATCCTGTAAGAATAAATACTTAATAGCTTAAATAAGTTGAATGAGGAGAAAAACAACGTTTTGTTAATTGGAAAATTGAGATCATCATCTACTGCCACGTCATCAGAAGGAGAATCATCAACATCGTCAATGGCGATTATTCACACAAATATTGGAAGTACCTGAAAATTAATACTGGAGATGAAACAGCTTCAACAAGAGAAATAAATAAAATAAGGTTTTTATACGATTCTATGTTAATATTTTTTATACATAATTGAAGACGCTGTAGGCACTTGGCGAAACATTTTAATATTATTTTAAATATTTTATTTTACTTGTTATAAGTTTCGCAAAACTTATAACAAGTAAAATAAAATATTTAAAATAATATTAATATTTTTTATATATATATATATATATATTATATTCCGTTTTTTTCATTGAATTCCAAATTTTAATTTCCTTCGGGAAATGTTGGGTTAAGGCCTTTATTCTGAATAAGAGATTCCCATTTTTTTTAAGATTCTTCCGGACCAGTTGGGTTTTTCCGGCGTATTATTAATTAGTTTTAAATCGTTCATTTACGATACAAAATTTTTGTTGCAAAAGGTCCAGGATATTATAATGTACCTACTGAAGCTAAGACCGTCAATATTTTCTACATAGCACTGGAGGAGGTTATGAAATCAACACCAACAATGATAATGGTGAGAGAATGACTGAGTTTGCATTATCAAATAATTTCAGAATTGCCAGTACTTTCTTTTCGCATCGATCGATTCATAAGCAGACTTATGTTTTTAAACCGAATGGAAACTCTTGAAGTCAAATTGATCAAGTACTAGCAATAGCACGTTTCTTTTCGAGCGATTTGGATGTGCGTTCCCTTAGATGTGCAAATATTGGAAGTAACCACTTCCTTGTATGTTCTAAGATAAGGTTTCACTTTCAACGATCAATTCAACGATCTTTTACTCATTAGAGTATTTAAAAGTTTGTCTTTTAAAGTCCAATCATTTTCAGTGAAGTGTAAGGAACAAACTATCTTATAATAAATACGAACATTTTCTTTTTCCACATGATCCCTATCCAGTGATCCACTACAAATTGATTTATTTTTCTGGAAATTAAAAAACCTTATATTTTGAGTATATGATTTTTCACATTTGTTGAAAACTTTTGCAGGTTTTAACGTAGTTCGGCATTTAACTTTGTATATGTTTTAAATTTTAATAGTAAAACAAATACTAAAGTTAATTAATTAATGAATGAATTAATTTCAATCATTTCATAAACTAATAAATTAACTTATAAATCATTCTAAATATATTTTTAATTTAAAAACAATAGCTTTTCTCATTGATAATAACAACAAACGTATTATATAAAACTCCGAATGACGTCAATCAAAATCAAAATGGCATCGCTGTCACTCTAGTGAGAATACCTTATTTTCATTTTACCATGAGCATTAATGTATTAATAACGAGGATGACAACAAATGTGTTATTCATAAAAAGCGTAATTAAAACAGAATGTCAAAATAAATAATGGATAATAATCTTAAAATACTAATCTGAAGTATATGACAATTGACAATATACAATACCGGCAACTTTTCTATCTCTTTTGGTAGGAATTATTTTATTTATGTTAGGCTGGTTCACAATTATAGTTAGATAAAATATATATAACGCAATATGTGGAGCCTAAGAAAATTTTATTTGTAATTACAAATTTATTTATTGGTATAAAACTACATAACTATTATTGTCGGACTTAAGTCACCAGAGTAAATATTTTAGTAAAATCTACATTTGTCCTCAAAAACCATCGTTATGAAAATCCACAATATTAACAATTTATTAATATATTTTATTTAACAAATATTTTTGATTACAATTAATTATTACTAATCATAACAATTTATATAACCAAAATCAATTTTATAAAAATAACAATTTTTTAAGCAAAAAAATATGGAGGGGCTGAAATCTCAAGCTCTGATATATCAAGACTTCGGTCTGGGTTAAGGATTTTGCAGTGGCGTAAGTTGGTGGTCGCTGGGTCGTGCACTGCACAAGGGCCTATGGTCGACCAGGGGCCCTTTGTTGAGATTAGTAAAAATTTTTTTGGTATTTTTTATTTATTTGTGTAATAAGAAAATTATTTGCATACATTTTTGAAGTATAGACGCACAAAATTTTTTTGCTATTGTTCAAGAATTATATTGTTTTTTCGGAAATAGTATCAAACGTTGGGATCTTTTAGCAAAATTCACTGTTGAATCTGAAGTGACTCTAAAAAAATTAAATCCTACGAGATGGTCAAGTAGAATTTTCGCGATATCTGCAATTAAAATTCGATTTTTCGACATATTAAAAGCACTATCAGCAATAACGTTAAAAATTACAAACAAAGATGAACGTAATGAAGCAAAAATGTTGGAAAAAAAGATTTTAAATTTTGAATTTATCCTTCTAGTTGAATTTTTTTTTATTATTTTGAATGACATAAATTTAGTTTCAAACCTTTACAACATATTGACATTGATTTGGATAAAGCCTGTATAGCATTAAAAAGTGCCAATGAAAAATTAAATACATACAGAACGGATTTCGTTTCTTTTAAAATGAAGGCAATAAATGTGTGTAACGAATATGGCATCAATCCCAACTTTCCAATCAAAAGACAGAGAAAAGTTAAAAAGTTCGTTGATGAATTAGCTGAAGACTATAGTTTTACTAACTATGAAGAGTTTTTTAAAATGAATGTTTTTAATATTATACTTGATATACTTACTACTCAATTGAGTAAACGTTTTGCAGGTATGAATTCAATTTGTGGTATATTTGATATATTTAATCCAAGAGTTTTACTTCAAATTAACGAATCAGATTTAATACAGAAATGCGATAACTTTCAGCGAAAATATGTTGAAATAATAGACCGAAACTTCACTCATCAGTTCCTTAGTATGTACAATCTTGTTTTGCCGGAAATAACAGTTGAGCATAAAATGCATCAATTTTTTCAAAAAATAATAACAAATTTTAGCGCAATTGAATGTGACATGACGGAAGTCTTCACAGCAATACTATTCTTTTACACAATTCCAGTGACCTCAGCAAGTGCTGAAATATCATTTAGTAAATTAAAAATAATTAAAAATTATTTGAGGTACAAAATAGGACAATCCAGATTAAACAACCTGGCAATGATTGCCATAGAAAACGAAGAGGCTTCAAAATTAGATGTAACAAAATTAATACAAAATTTTGCAAATGTGAAAGCACGTAATAGTAGTTTATGTAACAACACACAGAAAAAAAACCGTGTAAGCGAAATCAAGAAATTCGTCTAATAATAAAACGAAAAGATTTGTTTAAAATTAAAACTAAAATTCTTTTGCTAAATATTTTTATTTTAATCATTTGTGAAGAATATCTTAATATAATGTAACAACGTTTATAATATACCTTTCATCGCTTCAATATTTCCATAAAACAAAAATTTCAAATGTTCCAAAAATCGTCTTGCTTTAACAGGTTAAAGCGATATCGCTTTCCAATAAGTACAAAAAAGAGTAAGAGAAAAGATTATGTCAAAGCTATTTCGCTTTATTGTTAAATGCATGTAATTGAAACAAAATTAATTGTTTTATCCTATCCACTCTTTCGCTATAAAACGGATATTCATAAATATCACGTGTCGAGTGTAAAGAGATGAGAACAAGGAAAAAACTATTGTCTCAAAGCGAATCGTTTTAACGTTCAAATTTTTCTCTAAAATGACTATATAGTTTGCCAGTGTATTAAAAATATTCAGTTACCAATATTATTTAAATTTTTTATTGTTGTATGCAACAAGTGTGTATAAACTACTGTAACAACAACAAGTTTTCAGATACTTTTTTAAAATGAACAACATATATAGTGAATTGGTTCAGTTCGACGAAGTTGAGGAGTATCAATATATGCAACCAACAACGTCTACTACTCTGACAACTCTGCAGTGTCCTTACCAGGAATCAGCACATATAGAAGAATATCTTGTGACTCGTAATGCCTGCTTTAATACGCCACTTGCACAATCAGTTGCAGATAAACGTGGTTGTGATGGGGATTTGAAGAAACTGATTGAGAGCTGGAATCTAACCAACCCGGAAGTAATTTACAAAAGTTTAAATGGTATGTAATTATATTCGTGCTTAGTATAAAATGATTTAATAGTTAATTATAATTAACGTTAATGATTATCTTTTCAAACAGAAAAGGGGTTAAAAATTAAGCATTTACGAATGCTCCAAAAACACCATATTGATGCTTTAATACCTGATGCTGCGTCAGTTGATCGCATAGAGTTTGATGAAGCAATTTTAGTTTGGAAAAGGTCAAACTACTCCTACTCCGAGCGTTCCGTTGGTTCTCAGAGTGATTGTTCATCAGAAATTTGTACTGCTGGTGATAGTGACGGTTCCATTTCACCCACTATAGAAGTAAGTTTCGTTATTTCCTTTTTTTGATTTTTATTGATTTTATTGTACATTTTGCTATAAGTAATATATTTCAACGTATGATTCCTTTTTTTTGTTGCAAAGTAAAATGCCATAAATCAAAAACGAAACGAAAAGCCCGAAATTTATATTCTTGGGGCTGTATCGGAAAATCTTTTCATCCTCTGCATTTTTATAGGAAACAGTAACTCTATCTAAAACCAATTAAAGATATGATGATGAACATTTTTAATTCGTGTTTTCATATTTTTAATTAATGAGAGCTTAGAACTTAAATTAAATATTTTGAATTGAATTTTGGAGATTTCATCAATGAAAAATCCGATCCGTCCGATAAATTATATTTATTAAGCCATCTTACAATTGAATTTCTTGATTGCAACATTTATTTTCATTGGGTTACTGTGTTTGTTTGTTAACCTTATTTTTGTACCTAATTAGAAATTAGACGACATATTAAAAAGAACCAAAATCGGACGTGTATTATTTGAGCTAAGATGCCCAATTTTCGCCGATATTTCCAAATTAAATGAACTACAACAGAAGATGATGTGTGACGTTATAATAGAGCATTATGCAAACAACAACCAAAAGCTAAAACATTGTGACATGAAATATTTTGCCGAAGAAATTCATCGTCTTTTTGATGGAGAGTCTGCAGTAAGTTTAATTAATTTTACAACAACTGGAGGGATTATTCTATTCATTCTTATATTTTGCAATAAATGATCCGCATGTTTCAATTTATTTTAATGTTATATTAAAGTTTTGTTTTAAGTTATTTTAAAGGTTAACATATTTGTTTAGCATTTGTTAATTACCAAATTGTTATATTTCTCAGGATACATATTATCAACGAAGGATATCAGGAAATCCTAAAGGGAAATTGTTTATTAAACAAAGAAATTTACTACATTCCCTTAGACGAAATTCAGGATCACAATTGAATAAGCCATTAAAAAACTCTTCAAGCAAAGAAAACACCCTATCTTCAGATATACTCAACTCTTCTGTTTTAGAGGAGAAAATTTTTTTACAACGCCACAAAGAGCCGTGGGACAAAATTGAAGTATTGTGGGATAAAACGGCAGATTTAAGAATAGCATCCATTAATCAAATATCTTTAACTAAAGTATTTGACGAATGGCCAATTTTAACAGATGCAAGAGCACCATCGCTAGTAAGCTTACTAAATTATTTCTTTAATTGATTGAAATTTAAATTTTTAAATTTATTTTATAGTATGATATAGATTTCGAGAAGCGTCATCCCACCAAAAAAAAATAACTTGTTTAAAAATTGGAAACCTTTTGCAAAAACAGCTATCGAAAAAATGAAACCGATTATTAAAGATCACCCCACAAAACAACTTCTAGGACAAATTCGGGATGATACTGGAGAAGGTTAAACCTATTTAAATATAACCAATTCGTTCTCATTTTTTAAATATATATTTATGTTTTCAGATGAACGAGATAAGATAATTCTCTTAAGTTTGCACGCAATAATAAAGCCATCAGCAAGAATAAACTGTGGAAATAAAATCTGGAAGCCCAGTATAAAAGATTCACAGCAAGGTCAGTTGCAAATTGTGGACACTTTAAATAACCTAGAAAATGAAATCGACCAGAGAGTAGCGAAATACTCAAGTAAAGGGTTGAAGTTGCAGCCATTCATATGCGGCGTAATGGTTGAAGAAAAGACCACATATTACGTTTATGTTGATAGAAATGTTTACTATGTTGACCTTTGTTTTAAAGTATTTATGACTCTAAACTTGCAGTATAGCAAGGACTGTGAACAAATCTGGGAGTTTTTTCAAAAACACTTTTATAATATTGAAACCCCATATGATAACTATCCACAGTCTTCTGATTACAAACATTTTTTTGATTGACCATTAGCCAGTTATATATATAACTGTTGTAGTTGTGTTGATAATTTTGACAGTGTTAATTTATTGATAAACCACTTTAAAAAGCGACACAAATATTTAAATTACTTTATTTGCAAACAAAATAGATGCTATCAATCGTTTTCTGATATCAATAAGTTGAAAAGACATTTAAATACAGTTCACAGCAATGATGATTTTAGCCTCCTTCAAGTTATTGATACCAATATATTGCAGCCGGTTAATACAAATCATTTTACTCAGTCATCAAACGACAGCGATGTCTCAAATTATCAAAATGAAACATTATCTTATAGAAATATTATTATTCCTAAAATTTCTAAGTTAAATGATGATTTTTATAAAAATATATTGTCTGCTGTTATTGAGTTACACTATAAGGACAATTTTAATAGAAAGGATATTGTGTTCATTCAAAACTTACTTCTTGACTCGGTTAGATTATCTATAGGTACAATTTGTGAGATATTAAAATGTAATCAGGTTTTCACTGACGCTAAAGCTATTGAAAGTGAAATTTCAAATTTGCAAACTAATTGTTTAAAAGTTCTTGAGCATTTTAAAACTGAGCATAAATTTTTCAAGCATTTGATTGATATTGACTTATTTTGTTTCCCTAAAGTCTTTACAATAAACAATCAAATTAGTGAAATTACACTAAATAATATGTCTGTATTGGGCGAAGAAAAAATATCTGGCATTATAATGCCACTTAAATTTCAACTACGAAAATATTTTGAAAGCACGGGAATGCTCGAGCAAACTCTAATTCGATTAAAAGCTCTTGAGGCATCGGAACAATTAACTAATATTGTAAATGGCTTAGTGTGGAAAAGTATTCATAGTTCTCCAGATTGTATTACTCTACCGTTGATTTTATACACAGATGACTTTGGAATAAATAATGTTCTTGGGCCTCATGCAAAATCAATGTGTGCGGTGTATTATTCCATCCCTGTTGTAGCAGAACAATGTGTTTCAAAACTAAACCACATTTTTTTGGCATGCATTTTTAAATCTGAAGATCTTAAAACATTTGGTAATGAAAAATGCATTTTACCATTTATAGAACAATTAAATTTATTATATGAAGAGGGAATTAAGTAATGAAAACAGACTTTGTTGAATATAACACCTTTTTAAGAACTGAGCATGACTATAATAAAAAAGTATTAACACTGAATAAGGTGGAACTACAAAAAACAGCTGGAATTAAGGAAACTTCCGTTTTAAATAATATCGTAAATTTTCATGTTACTAATAATTTTACATTCGATATTATGCACGACATATTCGAAGGCGTATGTCATTATGATATATCTAAAATTTTGTTGTATTTTATTATCGAAAAAAAGTATTTTTCAATTGATTTCTTAAATTATCGTAAACAGCATTTTTCATATGGAATAACCGAAATGAGTAATAAAGGAGTACCAATAGAAATAGATCATTTGAAAAATAAACATTTGAAAATGACTGCACGTGAAATGCAAACCTTTGTATTTCATTTACCACTAATGATAGGTGATAAAGTGCCACCCAAAAATGCGGTTTGGGTTTTTTTGGGTATTTTATTAGATTTGATAGATACAGTTCTTTCACCTTATTTTAATTCCGGATTGTTGATTCAATTAGAAAATCTTGTTTCAGAACACAATAAACAGTACCAAATTCTATTTTCCGATGATCTAAAACCTAAATTTCACTTTTTAGTTCATTATGTTAGATCGATTAAGAAATTTGGTCCTTTGAAATTTTTGTCATCAATGAGATTTGAAGCAAAGCACCAACAACTTAAATCATATGCTAATACAACCAAATCACGCCGAAATATATCATTAAGCCTAGCTTTGAAGTGTGCTCTAAAATTTACAAAACCCGTGTCAAATAATTCTTTTGTAGAATCAGAAATGTATTTTGAATGTAAAGATCATAATAAAATTGATCAAACAAGCTTAAGTTATTTTGAATATATAAAAATAAATAAGCTACAACCATGTAAACCTATTAATTGTGTTTCCGATTGCTTTTATAAAGGTACAATATATAAAATAGGATTTCTTTTAAATAAAGTATCGAATGAAAATGCAAAATTGTTTAAAATCGTTGACATAATAATTCAGGAGAACAAAACATTTTTTTCTGTTTTTATTCACGAAATTAAGTACAATTTTCACCTAAAAAGTTATGAAGTTGTAAAACTATTAAACGAAGCATTCATCTATGATTTGGAATATTTTCAAAGTGTTCCAATTCATTTACATATTTTGGAGAGTAAAAAATATTTCAGAATCAAAAAATTTTTTGATATAGAATAAGTTATTTAAATATTTTAAATATGTATAATATATAAGTATGTTAAATATTTTGAATATGTATATTGTATATTAATTACAATTTGTAAATGAATAAATTGAAATAGTTCTTATAAATATGTAAAAATTTATAAAAATAAAATTAAATTTTAAAGAAAATGTTTAGAAGCTTTTTTTTCGACAATCAAGAAACTGGTGTATGATATTATAGTAAAATAATATTTTCTTTTCCTAAAACGAGATTTATTTAAAAACTAAAACCAAAAACGTTTGATTTACAAACGCATTCAGCTTAATAACAAAGCAAATTGCTTTTGATTATAAACAGACACAATTTTAGTAGAAAACATAGTATTCTTCTAAATAACCATTTTTTTTCTTACTACAATACGATTTAGAGTTTAAAAACAAGAAACAAATCTTGGCTATTTGTGAAGACGATTTTTAAGATTTTTGATCTTATTATAAACTTAAGCGATTTTTGTTAAAATAATTCTTATTATAAAAACTTGATCGTTTGGGGTAAGAAATGAAGCGATATTTTCTTGTTTCTAAGCGAAAAATACTAACTTTTTTTCTGTGTGAAGTACGCAAAATATGGTTTTAGCGGACGAATCGTAATGTTTCCGGACGAGGCACTAGCCGAGTCTGTAATATGAAGATGAGTCTGCTAAAACCATTTGCGTACGTGTTGCATACAACGTTTTTTAGTATAAGCTTATTGATTATAGTAATAATATCTCCGTATGGGTTAATGATGAATTGATAACACCACGTATTCGTTTCCACAATTTATAATAATAGTTTATTTCACGTATATAATATTATTAATAACTACGTACAAAATTATGAATTAATTGTAAATTGATGAGACTCGAAAAATATAATTAATTAATTAATAACGCACTTGAATTTATACTTTTAATCTGTTTATTCAATGTTGTTCAAATAATTGAAGCCTGAACAAGAATGAAAGTTTTTTGTTATTTCCCAGTTCATTCTCTACCGCCAACCAAAATGACAACGAAAAACCACTGAACGTAATTTGTTTTTTGTTTTGATTTAATTGCATAAATTAATGAATTAATTTATCGTATGGATGGCGTGATTAAAGCGCCCTACAGACGATCCGACGGTCGGACAGATTTGGTTGGATTGGATGTAAAATCGGATAGTGTGTATGCATGTCTGTCCGATAAAATTAAGTTGGATGTGTCGGATGGAAATTCCATCCGACCGTCCGACCAACCAAACAAATCGGATGGTGTGTATTATTGTTGGACGATTTTAATTCAATTGAGTAAGAAATTTCATAGAATGAGAAACAAAGAAAATTTTAGAAAAGTATTTTGGTATATATATGAATTAATAAATTGAATTTGTTAAACAAAAACCAAAAACGAACTGTCAAAATCGGATGTTAAGTTGGATCGTCTGGAGATAACATCCAATTTGGTCGTCCGACTTGTTGGATCGTCTGTAGGTCGCTTAAGTTTTTGCAAAGTTCGCAGATGGTTCAAGTCATGAGAATAATTGATGGTGTGATCGTTTAAGTTTGTGGTGATTAATTATTTAGATTTAAATATATTAACCACCACAAGCTCTTAGGATTTTTTTTTCTAATTTATTGCTTAATTTGTATTTTTGCGTACCTAAAAATTTGATTTTTGAACAAAACTTATCAAAGCAATTGTGATTATAATTTGAAAATAATTATAATATAAAATGAAAACCAATTTTGAATCCGCTAAAGTGTTGTCATAACGACTTTAAGTACTAGGCCGCTAAAATACAATTTTGCGGACTCTAAACAGTTCTAAAAGTAATCATTTTTCGGAGCTAATACTAAAAAAAATTTTAAAGCATACACAAGCGTACACAATACACATATATTTTTTTGTTTTTAATATTTTTTTTTATATAAAAGAATCAAATGGTTAAAAAAAATCAAGTTACTTATTGAAAAGGATTTATATTTTTTTGTTTTTTTAATGTTTTTTTTTGGAAACAATTTATATTTTGTTGTTTCATAATGTTATTTCGTTTTAAAAGACATTTCGCTGATTTAAATAAAACCCATATTTATAGCTTGTAATTATTCGCGCTATATAATATTATATTTGATTTATCCTAAATAGTTTTGATTTCTTCAATTTCTTCAATGAACTTTCACTTAAATTCCTTTCTTCTAACGACAATATTCAATTATACTTTAATATAAACCGCCCTCTGGAAATATCTTAAAATTTTTCATCAAATGCAGTTTTCTATTTTCAGACAATTTAAATTACTCCAAATCTAGCATTCTACTTGCTCAGTTCTCAAAATTCCTCTCTAACTATGATTTGATAGAGCATGAATATATTCAATGATAAATATCTTCAAAATTAAATCAAACAGTTTAAGTAGGAGTTATGTATCAATATTCAAGACTAACATTTAATTCATATTTACAAAATCATATTTATTGCACATTAACACAGTTTAAATATATTCTAAACACAATTATTGACTAACTTTATTTTAAATCAATTTTCCATTAGTTAGAATATTTTTTAAATGAATTAAATATAAAAATAAAACTCCAAGGGAAAAATAGATTCTTTTTCAATTATTAGAAAATCAAGAAGTGAAGTTAAATTGTTTTCTGTTTTTCTTAACTACTAGATTAAAATTTAAATTGAAATTTTTTAGTTTTTACATACGCCACATATTAATGTGAATTTTATTAATAACGTAAAATACATGTAAAAGCAGTAAAAACAAATAATTGAGAATTTTTTTATTCAAGTCTTAATAAAAAGATTTTACAAACAAAATATGATTTTTTACTAATTAAAAAAAATATATATATTTTCTTTAATATAGTTAGGGGCCTATTTGAAGTTTTGCACACGGGCCCTTGATGACTCAGCTACGCCACTGGGATTTTGATATAGTTTTCGCCAAAAAACTTTTATGAGGACATTGTTTTTAGTTTTAGTCAGCGATGTATATTTAGCGTTTCGAGAAAATATTACAAAATCACAAATTCATATTTCTGTCAAAATTCCAAAAACATTGTAAAAATTAAATAAAATCAAAAATTTAAACTTTTTCCAAATTTCCAAAATTATAACAAAAATTAAAAGTTTTTCCAAAATTCTAAAAATATCGCAAAAATTATTACAAAATCAAAAATACAAACTTTTTTTCAAAATTCCAAAAATAATTCAAAAACTATAACAAATTCAAAAAATTTCTATGTCCAATTTCTTGAATGTAATACTTAGCTCATGAATGTAATACTTAGGTCTTTCAGACCGAAGTAATAGAATTTAGGACAAGTTCAAACATGAATAAATTTATAAATCTATTGGTTTTGATTTTTTTACTTACCTTGTTTAGCAGTTCGATTAAACCATACGTTAAATAAAATTTTTAAAAAAGCAGCTCGATCAAACTATCAACAGCCAACGATCAAACAATAGTTTTTTATAAACTGTCAAAAATATTGAATGTAGATTGTATGAATTTGCAAACCGACACAATTTCCATGCAACATTATTTTTTACATTTAAATTGTAAAATTGACTTTAACGCATCAATCTAATTTCACCTCCATAACGAAAATCTCAAACCAAATATGTAAACATTACATATGGCAGCACTTTTTAAAACTCAAAATAATTCAAATATAACTAAGCTTATTTTAATTAAAAACAAAACATAGATGTTTATTTGCTTCTATAATGAGTGATGCATATTTTATAGACAGTATTAAACGTAGAAATATTGTCACTGAATTTTCCGTATCACAATTTAATTTAACTAATGATTATAATAGTATTAAAACAATCGATAAATGCACAATTACGCTAGAAAAAGCTGAAGCACAGAACCTTATGGTAAAATAAAAGTAGAACTATTTTATTTATATAACAATTTAAATAATTTTAGCAATTACGTTTGATGGATGTTAGAGATTCAACGCAAATGTTCTTATGCACGATTGATAATTTTTTATATGAACAAATAAAAACAGAGCAATCGTTGCATGTTTCGTTCCAAGATTTTATCGTACATCTCACAAAAATCCTAGAAAGTTGTCAGAAAAATGAATTGTAAATATTAATGTTGTTCATAATTTGAAAAGCTAACTCAATTTATTTTTAGATTAATCTCACTTTTACACGAAGATCAAAAATGGGTATTACAGTTCTATGAAAAACGGTCGTTTCGAAATTTGATTCATTTATTTCTTCCAATGAAAGAAGCTTCTATGTCCACAATAATTTTTCATATTAATTTATCGTACAATTCCATACAAGATCAATTGAAACAACTCACTGTTCATAATCAACGTTTGCATACTGAGCTACGTAGTAGAGACGATCATATAAATCACATAAAAACAGAAATGCAACGGTTAAACGATGTAATAACAGAGAAAGATAAAATGGTATTTAATCGTAATTGTGAAGAAATAAATAAATTACAACAAACAATAAAACATTTACAAGATATAAAGGAAGCGGATGAGAAAAAATATAAAACAGTTATTTCGCAAATTCAAGACGAAATGGAAAATTGCAAAAAGGAAAACTATAAATTAAATGATAAAATAGCGTAAAATATATTTTTTTACCAACACAAATTCGAATTTTGTAAATTCGTAATACTTTTTTCTTTCAGGCAAGATACCTTAAAAACAGCAACATTAAGGGAAGAGTTAAATGCTTTCAAAATGAATAACACAAATATAAGAGATCGCAATGAACGTTTACAAACGGAGTTGATTGCGTATCAAACCCGTGATAAGAAACATGATATGGCTCTGTCAGAAAATCGAAGACTTATTCAAGATCTAAATGATAAGTTAAAACAATACGATAAGTATATTTCAGATGTTAAAGCAGAGTTAGAAGCAGAAAAAAATATTTGCAACGCAAAACGAAATTCGTTACAAATTGCCACCGAAGAAATAGCAAAAGCAAATGGAATTATATTGAAACAAGCGAAAGAATTGAATGGCCTACGAAAGGAGATAGATAATCGAACAGAAGTAGCCTTAAAACAGGAGTTATATGTTAAAGAAAAAGAAACTCAAAATAATCTTTTAACAAAACAAATGAAAATGATTGAAGAAGAGTTTCGAAAAAATAGTCAAACTCATAAAGATTTTTCTATATTATTAAAAAATTTAAAAGACAACACAAACCGGATGGAAGAGAAATACAAACAAAGTATATGTTGAAAACTATAAAACTTGTAAATAATATATAAATTAATTTTGATTTGTTTTAGAAATAGAGGAACTACAAAATCGAATTATATCTGAAGGCAGATATCCATTGAATTCAACATCAAATAGAGGTTTACGAATAAATAACGGAATCTTATAATTATATCAGCTAAGATACTAAAAATTTACATTATATATATTTTATAATTTATCAAGGAAAATGTATTTTTATATAAATTATATTATCACGTTCCTTTGGTTATCAACGCTGACCCAACATTCACGACTTGTAGGATATTATCTTGGTCGCTTTTTAATCGATCTCTTATCAACTCTGCAATAGCTCTCTGAGTTCTTCTCTCCAACTTTTCCAATTTTTTAGATACATCACGTTTCAAATCCCAATCTGGTTTGCGTGGGGCTAAATTAGATATATCTATTTCGTCTATAACAATTGGTGTTTTCATTAATTCCAATTGATTTTTTATTTCAGTTTCAATATCATCTAGAATTACTTCTTTTGTGTCTGCTATTGTTTCATCTTGAGGCTTATAACTTCGAAATATCGGTCTAAGAATGAAAAAACCAAAAAAAAAACAGTTAGTTATTAAGGTTATTTTGGGGATATTACTTTTTCTTAGGCTCCAAGAATTTTTTTTTATTTGATAGAGAATTACTCTGAAGCGAATAAAAGCAAAACGAGTTGTATCGGAGCCCCGGGGTCCAAGATACAGGCCTTTGAAAAAAGCAAAATCCATACAAAATTGCACTGGTTTTGACAAAAAATTTTTATTTTTTACTTATTTTTGCTTTATTTCCTATGTGCTTATAAGATAAACGATCAAAACTGTCCCTTTTACAAAATTTTCTTAATTTACGATAAAAATAATAAAAAAAAATCCACTCGCGCCTAAGTTAAAGTAATCTTGCCTGAAATGGTCATAACGTGGGCCCCCAAGGTTATAATTATTTTTTTTTAAGTTATTCATGTTGATTTATAAAATTATATATCAAAAATAACATTAAACGTCATTTGGATTGTAACATTCGGTAAAAAAAGTGTACTTTTATACGATATTTTTTTTTTCAAAGGCCTATATCTTGGTCCCCGGGACTGATTTTCAAAAAATTTTTTTTGTAATGCTTATAAAACTGCCCTAAAATAAAAAAAAACAAAAATTGGCCGGGGCCTAAGATAAAGTAATCTTGCCGTTATTTTAACATCATTACTTTGTGACGTCACCATCCTTATCTTCATCGGATTTATTACCCGCTTCTGATTTCCTTTTCAACGCTTTTAACCTTTCTTTTCGTTTAATAGCTTCTAATTCCAATTTGGAATACCCAGTTTCTTCGGCAGACATTGTTGTTATTAAATTTGACAGATGATAGTTTTGAAGTGACAGATATATAATAAACAGTAAGCATAAGCTAGAACCTTTTTTTGGTTTGTTGGTTAAGTGTAAATACATTACATCTGTGTTAATAGCCTAGTGAAACAAACACCATATGAACCGTGGTAGTTTGCGTTGGGATTTTAAATTAAGATAAAACAAACAATTTGAGATTAAGGTTGCTTTCCAAACGACGATTTATTTGATACTTTATACTTATTTGCCGCCATGTTAAAAATGTCAAATCATTCAAAACAATAATATCTATAATTATTTCAGTTTGAATCTGATTTATAAAAACGTTTGATCAATTTAGTGAGATATATTAACTAAATTAAATAAAAAGTGATGTCATATATCATCAAATAAGATTTTTATGGAGAAAAAGATACAAAATAATTAAGTCACCTCGCCAGCATACTTATTCGAATAAGTTTAGAATAATTTACGTTCCACAAATAAGCTATCGTTTGGAATACACCCTTTGTTTTTTAAATAATAATTAATTTCAACGATCAATCGATGCGGAAACTCTTAATTGTTATATCTCACAGGCGGCTCAATTGCACAACGTGGTCGTGTTGTACAATTTTGACTTTGTTCTAGATTTTATTTGAATGTATTTTCTGTATATACGATTTAACGTGACTCTTGTTGATCGAGTGTTGTAAACGTTGATGCCTGTTAAAGAGTATTACCTGCCTAATGTGTAACTCATCGCTTACGATAGTTTTGATATGCTTTAGCAGTGCACGGTAGTAACATTTTCAGTGCCAAATTGATGTCATCAATTGGTGTCCACCGTGTCATCAAGTTCTATTTTCGTCCTGTATGGACGTGTATTGTTGTCATGTTTGGGCCGCTGCGCTGCATCTGTTTCTATCCTAACTCTTATGGACTCTGTTCAAAAAGTGTTGTATGCGAATTGTGGATGATCGAAATTAAACATCAAATCTTGATTCCTTACAACATCGTTACACTGTTGCTCATCTCGTTGTTTTTTATAGATATCGTCATCAGCAGTGCTTGGAGGAAATCTTAACCATCTTGCCTCAACCATATTCTTTTCCCCGTCTTACTTGTCAATCGGTCTGTGCAAACAGTCAAACTGTTGAGATCACTCACTGCATATAGTAACAGAATGCAGAGGGATTTCTTTCTCCGTACATCGTACAAATAGAATAAACTGCCCGAATCAATAGCCTCGGGGCGATCAACCATCGAAGGTTTAAAAAAAGTGTTCATCAACACCTCAGAACGCATGTTGTTGTGGGACCTAAGTCTTAAAAGCTATCTATGTGTTGTTGTGAAACATGGTGTAGTTCTTACAATATCAATTACAACGGTGTCCATATTTTTTTTGTTGTGAATTATCCTTCAATTTAGGATTTTGCTGCCAAAGAATTTGAATCATGGCACTGATGATATATGATGAAAAATGTATAAGAGAAAAATCTAAAATTTACTTTTGAATTTAATTCAAAACTTACTCAAAATTCAAATCTAGTAAAATAAAAATTTTGAAAGTAATCAATAAAATTAAAGCCGTGACGTAGGGATTTAAAAATTGTTAGCGAAACATCAGCACTACAAAAACAGGATGTAGCATGTTGTGTAATTAATGGTGCTAGGAGCCAGTAGGTTGAACAATTAAATGATTCTTAAAGAATTGTTTATTTCTAGTCATTACGTGTATTGAAAAATATCATTAAAAAAATGATAAATGAACATAAAAAGGCATATGTCAAAAACACGACGCAGCACTATTCTACTTAAGTTGTCATTCGATTGTGACGGACTAATGTCTAGCGTACTCATTCATTGTAATTAACCCTCAAATTGCATATAGCAGTACGCAAACGATGAGGTACCGAATAAAAGTAAAACGAACCACAATTTCAGTTCAATGGTGATATTTTTCAAATTGTTGCTTGCCGGCCTATATTATCAACAAAAGTCATAACATTGAACGATTTATATAAATTAGGGAAGTACATTTATGTAAAATGCTTCGTTTTATCTATCCTTAATATATTATGCAGTCAGGTATATTATTTAGTATAGAGTGATTGTAATCATTAAATAATTTAAATGTATTAATTTTAGGAAATCATATTTTGATAAATATTTTATTATGTTTTACTTTAATAAAATGTGATATCGATCCAGAGTGGGTGCACCCACACTCCTGGAACTCAGAATTGCGTAGAAATCCAAGTGGGAAAACTGCTATCGTAACTTTAGAAGAACAAAAAAATGAACCACATTGTCCTGCACATAACTCACAAAAATATGAAACTCTTGAATTATACTACAATCGATTAGTCAATAATCTAATCAATAAAAATAACATGAAATTTGATAGAGTTACAAAAAAGTACATTCGAATTCTAAAAATTGAGCTTACAGAAAATGATTTTATTGAACTTGAACAACGTAGAAATAATTTGCATGCATTTGATTCGAAAATTTATGATATTTTAAACGCTTGTCGTGATGGATTTGTTGAGGCGACATTAGACAAATTGATAACGATCCATGAAAGCTTTATATTTTTTATTCAAAATGTAATACCGTTGAGTGATTTAAAGTTTGCTATTTATATTGGAACATTTTTGCTTATAATATCGCTTATTTCGAAGAGGTATAAAAAGAATATTATATTCGTATTTTTAATAGCAATATTTCTAATCAGCTATGCTATTGATTTTAGAAGATGTGGGCAGGTAAGATTTGTCATCTTTGTCCTTACTTTTCAAGGTGAAATATTAGTGGTTTTATTTTACTGTTTTAATTCTTTTTATCTAATCAGGAAAAACAAATTAAACAATTGATTGAGCTAGAAAAACAACAGTATAATCCGTGTCATATCAAAAAGCCAAATACTTTTTATGAAAAATTAAAACAATTTTTTGGTGGTGTGTCGCAGGATGATTGTGTTGAATATCTACTAAGGAACCACAATTCAATAAAAACAGATGACTTTTGTCATCCGTGGGAACATTTTATAGATTTTGTGTTCTATAAAAATATTCAAGTATTTGTTGAGAAAATGGGAAGTCTTTTTGCTAAAATAATATGTAAGACGAACAAAACTATTTTATCTAATTAGATTAATTAAACATCGAACTTATTTCTTTTAATTTCAGCCAAAAATGCATTCCCATATAATATTGCGATTATAATAGTTTTCATGTTCTTTTTAAAAGATTTTATTAAACATTTTATTAAATATTCATTTAAAAGTATTACATACATATTTTCATCAACTAAAGGGGAACACCCAGCATGCAATGCTTTGGAATCGAATACTACTCAGCCTGCTATCGTTAAACCACTCGATCAAATCTCAATAAAACTTGATATTACAACCAATGGTAGAGTGAAACAGATTAAACCAAAAACAAAACTTAAAAAAACCAAATCAGGACCGTTAGAGATATCAAGAATTGAAGAAATTCTACCCGATGTTGAACAATCACATTCAGATAAAAGCGATGGTGATTGGGAAGATTGCAAAGAAAAGGATTGCAGTATTGAGAAAAGTAAAAGTGAATCAGATATTAAAGTGATATTGTAGTCCTGTGGTTTTAATAAACTTTGTAAATTAATTTTTGAAAACTTTGTTTTTCTGATTTTTGGGACACCAAAAGACTTTTTTAAAAATTAAAAAGTGGAGAGAACCCAAGAAGCTCTGATTTTATATAAAATTATTTAAAATTAAACAAAATGGTATGCAGTTTTTCCACATTTCTGTAAGCTTATCTTATAATAAAACCTACTTGAACCATTTGAAGCTAATGCTGAAGCGGAGTATTTCCCTTACTTTAAAACAAATCAGGTCGTTTAAAGTTCTAAAATATGTAATTTCTAAAAAAAAATTTGAGGTCTATGGGCCAGTATTGGACACGTTTGAAGAAGAAGAAGGACTATGTCCTCTCTTGTTTACAACTTCTGTAGAACTCATTAATGGGAAGGCCAAGTCCTTCAAAGATCCAGTGACCAGTGATGACTCTTCCCAATAAACCATCAGTTCTCTGGACCGCTGTAGATCTACCCTGGGCCACATTTGATTATCCTGCAGATTTTAGCGTTTGACTAGCGGCTGTAGCAAATAGCACTACCTCCATTAATTAGATGTTTAAGAGAAGCAATCGACCGTCATAAGGTTTTCTTTCCTAAGAAGTCACAAGTGCGTCCGCTATACTGTTGCCCTTAATGCCACTGTGCCCTGGTAACCAAATAATGTGGATATACCAAACTGTTTGACCATTTCGTTCAGAGATGAGCGGCAGCTTTGTATCCATTTTGATGTCGTTGCTACTTAATCTAGCAATTTCAATGCACATTGTATGCCCACGTGGATGTTGATATTACATTCTGCTTCAACAATCCCAAGACTTCATTTACCACAACGGCTTTATGTATATTGAGATGGTCTGGCAGTCAAAAGCAACGACTAATGTTTATCTGTTGAAGAAGACTCCTCCCCCACCTTCCCTTCAAATTCGGAGTCATTTATAAAATTTGCCACTGCTGCTCTCGCTGCCAACTTTATATGCCTCTCCTGAAAAATCCTAAAAGGCATAAGGGAATGCCTAGTCTGAAATGTTTCCCCTGTAGAGTACGAAATTACTGAAACCGTTTTTAAAGCATATATAGTCTAGGTAGGATGCAGCCAATGGTTTTTTGGTTGAGTCCTTCCTCGTACAGGATTCTGGACTAGCCAATGCAACTATACTGATCCATTGTGACGTAGTCCTGAACCGAAGAGCTGTATTGGATGCTATCTGGTGACCTAGCCCATCAAGGGGTAGAAGATGCAGAAGACCTCCACCGCCACAGTGCGAGTTTTTCGTTTCGCCTCACACAATTGAACATGCAAGCCATCTTTGCACTTTTTCGGTTTGATTACAGTGTTATTATAACGGTAAGATATTGCGTTATATGGCGTGGAAGACCCGATCATTTTCCGATGGATTTTTTTACATTATTATAATATGCTACCGTTTCGTTTTTGTCTTTTCTCTGCTATTTGGTTTCCTTTCTAGTTTCGCTATCGCTTCACAAGATTTGGCTCTAGTTTATCCATGTCAATGTGAAAGTAGCTTAGAGAGCCTGCTGAGGCGTGACTGTTAAGCGTGCAGCTTACTACAGCGTCTGCTTGTTCGGTATCCAAACTGTTCCGACTTAATCTAGAGGAAATTGGTCCATAGACTAACGTTCAGCTGCTGTCAGGACAAACATTTTGGCTACGCCTTTACCATAGATGTTTTGTTGTTTGGTCCGAAACTCGTTGTAAATCTCCTCATTAGATTTAACCATGCGAACAAGAGAGTCGTTATCAATAACAACGGTGATCTCTTCTACGCTGTCAATTTTCCAATTAGAAGTTGGCAAAATTTCGTTGCTCAGATGAAAGACCCTCGGGACGTGAGGGTTCCAGGTTTCACTGGCATTTTTGTTCAAGTTCTTGGTCTACAGGGCATGTGATCTCTTTCGATCACTTCAAGAGACGCACCCGGCCATAGCTCCGCAAGGAGTTTATGACCATTTTGTGGAGCACTAATGATCGCTAGTCACATGCTATTAACTTGTAATACCGCTAGTGCCATTATAAGTCCCTAGAGTTGGGTGATGGATCAGGGTACAATTAATTCGTTGCCAATGTAAGTGCCACTCTCTTCTATTTTTCATAACTTAAGTGGTCGTCCTCGTCTTCTTTATCTATAATCGCCACAATAAGGTGACCGTTTATTGAATCACTAAACGCGTTTTTGAAATTTGACCCTTGTGGTCACGTTCACTTGTGGCAATAACACCAGTTCCACAATTGTCTGGTCTGAAACACCAGACCTTAGGTTCATCACACTAGAAGGCCCTAGTTCCTCTGCCTTAACTTCCTCAAAAATTATCTTAGACTCATCACATATAACGGCGTATGTTGATCTTCCAACTCCGTCTTTGGTCCTCGATACTTCTTCGCAAAAACATTCCCCCCACAATTGTGGAGAAAAAACTATCCCGGAAATCAGACTTTTTCCTCTACGCAGCTAACGCGACCTATGGCCTCTACGCGACCTCGCACCTATGGCCTACACGGTCCCTAAACTTATAAATAGTGGTCTCAGACGAGCGTCCTTTCAGACCTTTGTTATCTCTATTCTCGGAGCTGATTTCCTTGACTAGCTGACTGACGTCTTGTCGATCCACTAACCTTTGTCGATCCAACTCACTTTGGTTAAACTCTCTGCTTCTCCAGCATACCTTCTCTTACTTTAATTTATTAATTTAATTTAATTAATTAAACTGACATAACGTCACTCATGTTATCGAAACACATTGTCCCCCAGTTTGATGTAAGTATCGTCGACTTGCTTCAGAAAAGTTCGCCATTGCAAAGACAGAATTTAACATGTTTTACCAAGGCATTTGCCGACCATCTAACAATCTTTGGGCCTCTCTCCATCTCGTTAAAAAGATGAACGGTTAGTGGAAACCGTGCGGTGACTATAACCTTGCTCTGAATAATATCATAATTCCCGATAGATGTCGTATTCCGCATATACAGGATTTTTCGCATCAACTTAACATGGATGCAGATTTTTCTCCACAATCGATATCGTCCGCGCATACCATCACTCTTGATGACCGCAGACTGCTTACCAATTCCTATTGATGAGCGCGATATGGCAAAAACTGCAATATCTACTCCATTCGAACTCTTCGAATTGATCCACACCGTTTTGTAGTTCCACTTACGTCTTACAAGTCTATATGGTAAATTTCTCTTAAAATGATTCTACATATGGCACTGCTATTAGACGCTTTACAGGATAGTCACGGGGATCTAAACGCTACACACAAGCCTGATAAAACAAACTCGAAATGTATATGTGATTGTGAATTAATTATAGACTAGTGAGCCTACATAAATTTTATGTAGGCTCACTAATATAGACTAATCGAAAAAATATTTGAATTAAAGCTACGTCATTTTGATATATGTTTTCAAATAGACGTGTTTATATTAAACCAGTGGCGTAGCTAGCATGGGTGGCACCCGGGGCGGATATTGTGGTGTCACCCCAAAAATAAAAACTGTCAATAATAATAAAATGCCGATAAACGTAATTTATAATTTTTTTTAATTAATACAAATGAGCATTATTATTATAAGCCCGCAAGTAATTTTTAACTAATTTTAATTTGCTGAAACTCCTCTCACACGAAGCCACTAATACGCAAATAGTCATAAATAACTTTAGTGCGACCGTAAGATTCGGAAGAAATTCTAAAAAATCCCATTCTACGATGAATTTCAAAAAGTCTAGGTACACCCAGTTAGAAACTGTAACATTGGCCGCTTTTAAATCCCTCCTCACCCTTTGTATCTCTATGAGGAGTTCTGTTGCCAATACCGCATCATAAAAACCAGTAAATTTTGATACCGATAATTTTAACTCTTCACTGTTCGCCAAAAGCTAAGTGTTTGTCTGCACAACCTCGAACAATGAAGCTAAATCTTGAACTGACTTCAGTCTAGTTCGGAGTTCAACACTGAATCGGTCAAGACATTCCAACATGTCCTTTTTAAGTTGAGCTCTCAGTGTCAGTCCAACATCAGGTGCAAACTCACCACCCGTTCGTTTTTTGCGTTTTTATGACGAATTCGGCTTTCCATTGGAATGTCATAGTTCTCCGATTTTTTCGCAGCAAGATCTATTGCCTCTTTTACAATGAGACTTCGTTATGAATTGACTCAATTTTTGTAGCTAATTGATCAATATTCAAGCCCGTGCTTTGCAATCCAATCTGAGCACAAATATTATTTCTCTTAGAATATCATTCCAAAACAAAAGATAGCAAAGAAACGAAAAATCACATGCTGCATTGTTAAGGTTCTGTGTAGCGCCTCTAGTGTCTACATTTTCTTGTTGATCACTTAACTTCTCAATTGCAGCCACAATCCCATCAAAGTTTTCGGCCAATACTTTTACTGCAGCATAATGAGCACTCCAATGCGCTGTTAAGAGTATTTTAACAGTTGCTTTGTTGTGTTTAGCATAAGCTTGCCAGATCGCCCGGCTAAAGCCGGACTCGCCCGGCTTTTTTTGGTAAAACTTGGCTGAAAAATCGCCCGGTTCGGACGCCCGGATTTCTAAACAAAATCCGGAAATCGCCCGGATTTTTCCAACATTTGTTCATTGAAAAAAAAAATATATATATAATATTAATTCGTTTTATAGTCAAAATTTTAATAATCTGTATCTTTTTTATTCAAATATGTTTCACATGTAAAATCGTGTTATTTTCAATGTTTCATATGAAAATATATAAACAACTGACATCATTTCAACGTTTTATAATTTATATATTGTGCTCTCGTTCGTTCAATCGTTTGCTGCAAATCGTGGAGTTTGGTTTAGTTATCCCAGCGGCGGCCAATACGACAACTGAGCGCGTATTTTCTCACATCAATGACATTTGGACAAAAGAAAAAGGCAAATTGACACTGGAAAACGTTCGGGCACAATTGATGGTAAAATTCAACTGGAAGGAGACATGTCCAGAGTTTTATACGAAAATAAAAGAAGATGCTGGTTTTCTCCAAAATGTTGCTGGAAGTGAAAAATACAAAATGAGAGCTGATAGTTTGTTTGGTACTCAAGAGAGTGGACAGTCATCGACTTCGATGGAGATTGATTGAATACAATGTTGACAATTTAAGCATAGAACTCTTTCTGTAATAAACAGAATTAAAAATATTATTAACAAAATATATTTCAACATTTCAAAGCAATAAAGAGTTTTCAAAGGTTATTTATGAAAAAACATAGTCTTTTTGTTTTCTTCTTTTCTGTGCGATTTTTAAAAATTTTGTATTTCGCCCGGATTTCGCCCGGCTTTTCAAATGGAAATTTTGACACTTGTCGCCCGGATTTTGCCCGGATTTATAAAAAAACCGCCCGGATTTTCCGGCCCGGAATGCCTCCAAAAAAAATCTGGCAAGCTTAGTTTAGCAAGTACTTCCCAGCGGCTAGTCGAAGCAGAAAAACATCTAAAAATGGCTTCCACTGACGAGTGTTGGCCGTATAAATTAATTGAATGATCTTTGCAGCCCACAAAAATTGCTTTGTTATTTTTTGCTTTAATAATAGCTTGCACTTCTCCATGTATACTACTCATAACAGCTACATTATCATAACCTTTGGGAGCGACAATTCATAACATCTATACCATCATTTTCAAGATTTTTACACGGAAAAAAACATGTCCTATTTCCAATCGAAATGCAGTTGTCTCAACCTCACCGTGCGGGCAGATATGGCGAATTGAAATACGAGATTGATTCAACAACCGTACAATGATAAGCCGATGCAGTTGAGACAATCAGATGAAATATTTATGTGAAAATAAAATATAGTTCAATTAATCTCAAATACTTAAATTTTAAAATGAAAAATTCATGATATAAGGCCAAAGAAATATGTTTTCATGGAAATAGTTATTAACTTTATTCAACTACTGTTATATTGGATAGCACTTTATATTTTAATTACAACTCATTCTGTTATCAGGAAAATGTTACTGAGTACTGAGTAGTTGTCCCAATCACGGTGAAATTGTTTGTAAATATCTTTTCTTTGCATGAATAATAAACTGCCATCTTCGAGATGAGGTTATCATTACTTCAATTTTTTTTTTCAGTGTAAGAATTTCATCGCTTAAATCAGCGGCTTTTTTCCACGTAAAGGAAAAAATCCAAGGAATACTTCCTTGATTTCCACTTTTCTACCATCAATTTTCACATAACGAATCACTTCTGACATTTGATCAATATGTGAAATGTCAGGTGTGCTATCAAACATAATTCCAAAATATTTAACCGATTTAATTTCGATGACAAGCTTAAACTTTACGTGGATCGCTAAAACATTTATGAACTCATTTTGTATATCTGGTGACAAATATGATACTTTTGGTGATTTACCATGCTCCAAATTCAAAATGTGTTCTTTTAACACTACATCATACTTTGACAATAGTTTGGTTAGTTCTAAGAAATTGCCTTTATTTGAAGAACTTTGTCCTTCATCATGTCCATGAAATGCTGAGTTTTGTTTAGATAAAAACAAAGTTTTATCCAATAATCTTGATAAAAGATGTTTCCACTTCTGTTTTTTATTGTATATTAATTGCAAGGCTGCGTCTCGTATCGTTTTATGAATTTTTAACCTCATTTCCAAAGTTTTCCACTTTTCAAAATTCTCCAGATGTTCATTTGAAGTTTCATGCTCGGCCACTTTGGAATTTAGTCTCCACCGCTTCTGATATCCAGTAGTAAATGTTGATTTTGTATTATTATTATTGGTGACAGCAAATACACGACAACAGAAGCAATACAGGACGCAAGTTATTATTTACAGGAGAATAAACAATCCATGGCCGTAGACTTTTTTCACCATTATTCATCATTTTATAAAACCATTCTTTAGAAAGATGGCGAGCATCACCTTTTATGTCTAACCCGTGTCTAGATACAGTAACAAACGACCCTTCTCTATTTTAAAATGTTCACTTTCTTTTTTTATGATTTCAATGCGAACATTACCAAAGACGAGTATATTCCAATGTGATACATCTCTTAAGTCCTGAAGTACTGTCTTCGATAGTAGAAGCATTAGCGGCATTATCACTGTCATTTTCATTATTCCTTTCTAATTCGTCATCATAGGTTATCATTATTAATTCTGTATTGTTTCTGTTACTTTCCGAAGATGAGCCAATATTCTCTGAAACATTCGTTGCATCAACGTGATAATCAGTTTCTTTTGATGAACCTTGGATATCATCGGGTTTTGTAACATATTTATAGATTTGGTCTTTCTCTGCTGGAACCAACTTTTTCTTTAAAAATTATGAACTCCTCGTGGCATATTTATTTTTTGGGATATTTGCTAAATGAAATCTAAAAAAATATTTTTAATTATAGTATAGGTATCAGCAAAGAATTAATTCTAAATATATTTGTAGGATACATAATAGGTACATAGTTCATAATAAGTACACTGTGTTAACGACTAAATACACCGCAAGAAAATTAATTTATTTAAATTTCCTTGTAACAACTTATATGAAATAATATTTGATAAAATGGAATATACAAATCATAGCCTAATATTATAAGGAACTATTTAAAAAAATATAAGTATGAAATCCTTAAAGATATTTTATATAAAGAATTGAAACCAAAATTAAATATCCAATTAGAATCATGCTCAATAATTTACAAAATTGAATGTGATTTTTGTGAAAAATTTTACATCGGGAAAACCGGAAAATGTTTTAAAGACTGATTTAAGGAATACCTGCCTAAGAAGAAAAATAAACAAAATTTAAAGTTTATTTTTGCAAACCATTTACATAGTTAATAACAATAGCTACACCACTTTTAAAAAAAATTGAAGGCTTTACATTTATGTAGCCAAGGATCTTTAAAAGAATCACTTGATAAGTTTGAAATTTCCAAGGTATTTAAAACCCAACAAAATGTACTTTTAAATGATAACTTTCATTTAATTCAAATATATAAATATATAAAACTGAAAACAAACAGTATGAGTATGTATCAACCTACAAAAATTTGCAAAACTGCAGTAATTGCATAACTGCCATTTTATTCCACAATAATTATTTTTGTGTCCATTGAAAAACGATCTATTTCAATTTATTCTTTGAGTTTCAAGATAAAGGAAAAAAAATTATTTTGAGATCATTTACAAACACGGTAATTTGATTATTTGTTAGTTTCCTTAGGTGTTTGCAATTTGAAATGTTAAACATATATTAGGTAGTAAGGTTAAGCGGATATTTTAGAAATAATTTTGGAATAGAGACATTGTAACTCAAGGGTGCCACCCTATCGACAAAGGGTGCCACATTATCGACGTAAACCACTTTTCCTATACATTATTCAGCATATGTGTTTTCAGACCTGGTCATTAAATAATCATGCTTGCATACTAAATAATACATCGTAAAAAACGGTCAATATGGTATCTATAGGAATATTCAAAGCTATTGAGTAATTGTGGTGATGGGATTCAATGCTCAACATGTTGATTCGATTAATATTGTTAAAATTTTATTTCACGTAATAACTCAAAAATTTTAAAAAGTAGAATAGATTCTTTTTGAACCAATAACACATTTATAGGACACATTTATAAGTTATCACAATTTATAAATTAAAATTATATGGATAACCTGGTTAAAATGGTTTCTAAGTGATTTATCGTTGAAAACATGTGATGGTTTATTTAAGTTTTTTACGTTCGGGTGTCACCCCAAAACGGTTTCGAAGTGATTTATCGTTGAAAACATTGTGATGGTTTGTTTATGTTGTTTACGTTCGGGTGTCACCCCAAAACGGTTTCGAAGTGATTTATCATTGAAAACATTGTGATGGTTTGTTTAAGTTGTTTACGTTCGGGTGTCACCCCAAAACGGTTTCGAAGTGATTTATCGTTGAAAACATTGTGATGGTTTGTTTAAGTTTTTTACGTTCGGGTGTCACCCCAAAACGATTTCGAAGTGATTTATCATTGAAAACATTGTGATGGTTTGTTTAAGTTGTTTACGTTCGGGTGTCACCCCAAAACGGTTTCGAAGTGATTTATCGTTGAAAACATTGTGATGGTTTGTTTATGTTGTTTACGTTCGGGTGTCACCCCAAAACGGTTTCGAAGTGATTTATCATTGAAAACATTGTGATGGTTTGTTTAAGTTTTTTACGTTCGGGTGTCACCCCAAAACGGTTTCGAAGTGATTTATCGTTGAAAACATTGTGATGGTTTGTTTAAGTTTTTTACGATCGGGTGTCACCCCAAAACGGGTGACACCCGGGGCGGACCGCCCCCCTCGCCCCCCCCTAGCTACGCCTCTGTATTAAACATCGATAAGCGTCAATAACGAGACTGCCCATTTTTATTTCACTATCGAATCGATATAATAATCGATGCGCTTATTTATAATTTCTCATAATCTTGGGTATTTTATATTTCATTTTTACATATGTATATGTATTTATGAAAGAAAGAGACAGTCTTCGTTAAATCTTTAATTCGTCTAGTATAACGTATTTTGTGGGTTTTGATCTAACAAAAATCCTGATGGGTAATACATATATTAAAAATATACTCCATACAATTTTATAGCTCATTTGTTTAATTTGAAATGAACGTCAAACAAAATTGTTAAGTTGACATATCTTTTTTTTAATTATGTTATATTAAATTTAACCAAATATTTTTACAAAATGTTTTCGAATATTATAAACCATTATTGTGTGCCTAGTTTAGTATTATTAATTTTACCGTTTGGTAAGTTTATAAATGCAATTTTGTTAAAAACCACTTGTTATAGTTAGCCACACCCTCCCGATGATTAATAATTATACATTTTTGTTTTTATTTTGCTTTTCTGTTTTAATTTAATTAGTTTCTGTAATTAATGGAGATTGTTCTATGCCCGAAATTCTACGTGGAACATGGTTTTCTTGGGAAGTTGGAAAACCAACATTGACAAATATTGATGCAACAACAATGTCACAAAGAGGGGTTTGTATTAATATGTTACGAGATGGTGCGGATTATACTTTTGTCTTTAGAGAACCAACCAAAGATTGTTATCATTGTGTCAAAACATTTCCTCGAACTATAAATATTTTTGAGAAATTTGAGAGTAAGTGAAATAGTGAAAATCAGCAAAACAATATAACTAAAATGCAATTTCTTCTTTGTAGGTCCGTGCGTTGATTTAAACCCTGATGAAGAACCAACAATTGATAGAGTGTGCAGAGGTTTAAAACAAAATCAACAAATTGTAACGCTGTTTAATGAAAATCATGTTCCAATTAATTGTCGTTCCTCTTTGGAAGGAGTTTGGCAATTTGCATATCAAAATCGTTTTCGTTTTACGGGTGAATGTGATAATCCAGATGCCCAAATTCGATCGTGTCAAACTGCTGGTACCCAGTTTTTAATTACAAATCAAAAATTTAATATAACTTATAAACAATGTACGGGAATGGAGGGTACATTTAATGGTATCGTTGAATATAGTTGTTTGGGTGATTGGTTTATTGGAAAAAATCATTATTTTGCTGTTGCGAATACGAAAGAAAGTCGAAAAGATGAAAAATATCGATGTTTTTTGAAAAATCGTGATGATGATTTGTATATTGGTGTATCTATTACAGCGGAGTGTAATATTCTTAAAACACCTGAAAGTTCGCCAGAGAGACTGCGTATTACACCGGTTAGTTAAACATGGATGTTCGAAATTTCATTGAAATTTAATTCAAGCAAATTATTTTAATTTAAGGTCAAAGCTGAAGTTGTTGAAGCAGGATGTCGGTTACCACAAAATTTTAGCGGTGATTGGATTAACACAGCTAATATAGATGCAGATGTGTTTATAAATGAAACACATATAATCGAAACGTATTATCCAGATAAAAGTCGTTATCGTAGAACAATTTATGTATGTCGTGAACAACGTGATTCAAGAATTATGATGGCAAGATTAACAGTTGATGGATGTCAAAAGGATTATATCTGTTTTGATTTTGTACCAAGACATCATAATATTATTCGATACAGAAAAGGATTGGCTGTAATCTTTGATGATTACAGTACGGTTTGTTCATGGGTTCAATTTCCCAATAAAGAAAAATGGCGGTATGATTTATTTTTAACTAAAGATCCTGTACCTGTACGGTGCCCTGTGGCAGGGAAATTTAATTTTACGCAATCAGGGGAACATCCATTCAAAACGAGGTATGTATAAGAAATTGGTGATATTGGGTAGTTGATACCTTCATTGGTTGTCTCTCCATGTTTGCAAAAAACTATCTTTCCCATTTTTGTAATTTCAATTTTCTGGTAAGATTTTCTAGTAAACTGATCATCAGCCTTTATTGAGTTGAAGCAACTCGAGATGATTAATTACGGCCAGTCATTCTATTTATACGCTATTCGAGCAAAGTAATCTCTTTCTATTCTGTCGTTATGACAGTGAGTGACGCCGAGAGCTATAAACCGTATAAAGCGATTGATGAATGCGATATTTATAATAAAAACAACTAGATCAGCAACAGTGGGACGATGTTGTAGGAAATCGATAATTGTTTTAAAATTTCGACTACCCGCAATTCACTTGTCAACCAATCAAGACCAAGATTTGAGACGCGCTCTTTGCTATTGCCATTATATGATCTTTTCAAAGTGCTTTCACCTATTTGTTTGCCGCACATACTAGTTGAAATATCGTGGTGGCACTCAGACTTCAATCTGAAAACAATCAATAGTGGTCTGTGTTGGAGGCATTAAAATTGACCAAATGTTGGTCACCCAACAGCGTCTGGGTCTTCGAAAACGAAAAGAGTCATGAAAAACTATACGAATTCAGTAAAGGAAGAGCGACGGGAGATTTATAATGGGTTTTAACATGCAAATTTTGGATTTAACTGTTGGACTTATAGTCCCTGGGCCGGCGCCGATTTCATGTGATGATAACCACATATTTTATACTTCGTGAGGCGCCTGTCCTTGACTAGTCCAAAAACTTTTATTCTCCCATTTTCCTCAAATCGGCTGCTTTTTCGTTCGGCAAGCTTCGAAAAATGCTGATTGCCCGCGATCTTGTAAATTTGCTACCACATTTTTTTTTTGACTGTGGGGGCTGGAAATTTGTTTTAGAACACTTAGAGGGTAAGCTTGTCCGACCAAAATGTGTCTGCTATTGTCGAGTCTGACAACTGACATTTTGGATGTTTGGGCTGTCGGACTAGACAATAACGAACAAGTTTTGGTCAGACAAGGTTACCCTCGTGGTCTAAAACAAATTTCCAACCCTCACAGTTAAGAAAAAATTACAAGATCTTGGGCAATCGGTATTTTTCGGAGCTTGCCGAACGAAAAAGCGGCCGAATCGAGAAAAATTGCAGACTGTGGTAATTATCACATGAAATCGACGCCGGCCCAGAGCCTATTATAAACCAATCAGAAAAAAATAATGGTTTTTCACAAAATTGTTATTTCTGATTGGTTAACTGTCCACAGTTCGCATGGTACGATGCAGCTTCCGTATCAGTCCCTTCCATAAACAAGGCCACTTTAACGTCATCAACACCCATGTCCTTAACTACTATAGTTACTCGCGCAAACCCTATAATCTGGACCGACCGATTAAATAGATCCACAACAATTAACGTTCTTTCACACGTAAAATCAACCTTAGCTGCTAACGATATAAACAGTGACCACTACTTAGTTAAATGTAGAAACATCTCATGGTTTAATGGCAAGTCGACTCATTTAAAATCATCGTTCCCAAAATAATGTTGATTTTAACGTTACCAGTATCTTGGCCCGACTCAACATAGTTCAAGAATTTGTAGGTTTGGAAAAAAACGGTAAAAAAAACTAAAATTCTTGTCCTTTACTATAAAAATGTAAGGGGACTTCGTACTAACTTGTTTGGGACTTCGTATTTCGATGTTTTTGTTTTAATGGAAACAAATTTAAATGAGCGATTTTAATAGCAATGAGCATTTTAATCCAGACTTATCTACTATATTTTTCGTTAATACGGTTGCATAGCTATTTCGTAACTGGACATTTATTGTTTCTGTCTGACAAACGTTTACCTCGACAAACGTTTACCTCCTCAAGTTCTTTTTGGAGTTTATTTACATAATCTTGGACACATCACGTTGAAAATGGAACAATCCCAAACTTCAGATCACCAGGTAGCCTTAAATAATTTCCAAAAATAGTTGGATCTGTAGCCCTATTCCGGTAAATCGTGAAATAGGAATTGAGAAATAAATTATAGCAAATTTTTCATAAATAGTATTCCGTGTCGCGGGAAATAACAAATTCGTATTACCAAATATTTCTTTATTCCATTTATTGTACTTTTTTCTCAATTCCCAATTCCCAGGGAAATGCCGTAATAGGCGTACTGGTGTCGTTTTGGTTGTATCATGCACTGTTGATCTACAAACCATCAGGAATAACGGAATATGACGGTCCTTATCACGTTGATTCTTGTTTACTGCTTTTGCTAGATATTTCTCCAGAGTAGTATTAAATATTTCCACCATACCATCTGATTGAGGATGTGAAGCAGTCGCTCGTTTTATTGATTCGAAGTTCGAAAAATCTGACAGAGTTCTTGAAATATGGTAGATTGTCCATCGGTACTCCGTAGCGACTTATCCGATTGCTTACTACTGCTGCAGCTATAGCTGTTGCTTCCTGATTTGGTATTGCTATATTGCATACACTTCTGGCCACTTAATAATCCATTATGACTAGCCAATATCTGTTGTTACTATCAGAAGTCGGAAATGGTGCACCTACATCCATTACAATTCTCTCTATTGGTGCTCCCACATTATACTGCCTCATATGATCAGACTTCTTCGTGCAGGTCCCTTTGCAGACAAAACCGCATATCATATTGATGTAACTTTGATATATGATCCAGGTTAACTCTAAAGTGGAAGATCTGGATTCATTTCGAAACTGGACAAAATGGCAGGGGTCTCCCAAACTCCTGTTAGTTTGAATCTTTAATAACTTCTAATCCTGGTTTTTAACCTTATTGAGCCTTGGCATTTAAGGTTTTTGTACTGTTTCCAATATTTCTGCATACCAACTTCCGGTTAAAAAATTTATCCCTACTATAGCTTACAGTATCAAATCGATTCTCAGGCGATGTGTAGCCGAGTGTGTTGAACCACTGGTCTATACATCGTTAGGGTCGGCGGTTCGAATCCAGTCAAATCCAATATGGATTTACTGGATTAGAATTACAGAGCCGATTTAGATGTTAAGTATTGTTGTTGGGTCTTAAGTTAGTTGGGTCTTACGTTGGTTCTTAAGATAGTACATAGGGTGATACGGGCCTACCAGTAGCCTAGACCAAATTAGTTAAGTAAAATTGAAAAAAAAGAAAGACGAAAAAAATCGATTCTCATGAAACGTTGGTAAAAGGTTTCAATCAATATAAGAAACATTTCATTAGCTTTTGGGGTACATTGGACAAAGGGTTGGGGGTTCACCATACAACAGGTGGTTTTTTTCACTGTGTTTTTAATGTTTGTTGGGAACATAGAATATTCGCTCGTAAAGGAATTTTGATAATTTAGACAAAGATGCATATATTTATGGCAAGAAGCTGATTAGTTTTTGAGCGATATTGAACAATGGGGAGGTGTCCCCCGACCCCCTGTTTTTTGAAAGCTCAATAACATCTGTACTTGCTATTCGAATTGGATGAAACTTGGTACATTTAGTACGGCTGGCAACAGTTCGGTATCCCACCTTCCGGTGTTTCATTTCCGGTAAAAAAAATTTATTTGCAATTTATTTTAGTGTCTTTATGCCAGGGTGGCATAAAAGTCTGATTTTTTTTAAAAATAATCAAAAAAATCCGATTTAATTGATTTAATCAGTTTCTTTGATTTAAATCGGATTTTTTTGATTTTTAAACAAATTTGCTTTAATTTGTATAATTTTTGAAGAAATGGTCCTATATTCACTATTTTGAAGCAGTGATCCTAACTACTTTATATAAATCATTAGGTTTGGTTGTATTCTTTTGAGAGGCAAGGAAAGATAAAAGTAAAGTAACAGTTTTTAGCTACTAGATTTTTACACTATTCTAGCGACATGAAAATCGTGTCTTATCGAAAGCCGTTGCCAAACTGAGATACTTTGTTGCTGCTTTAGAGATGTCATCCGCCATGAATAGTGAGTGCATCTCGTATTTCGACAATCCTTGCCTGAGTACTTTAAAGTTTAAAGAAAAATCAAAGAACATTTGATAGTGCCTGGGGTAACTGTACAACCAGAACTTGAATATATCCGGAATTATGATATTTAACAATGACAAAAAGGAGCTTATCACATTCAATGTTTTCTGTACTATTCAAAAGTTATGTATGATCACTGAGAGTTAACGATCTCGAGAGTCATGGTAGCAGATTTGAAAATATTTGTGTATTAAATTGAATTTTTAATTTTCCAAAAGTTTTTAACTCCCACATGGAGGGATCAGTTTTTGTTGATTTGTAAATCTTTTTATTCTTGGTCTACGGACGGACATCCTCAAGTACTCCAGTCCCTGGTATTGAATGTCAATAGAAGTGAGATATCACTAACCAAGGTGATATCTTAGGAGGGGTGGCAGATGAGCTGTATTCAATCAACGGTAATGTTCTCAATCTTATTATGAAAGATTCCTTCAAGATGGCACGGTATTGCTTGCTCGAAAAAACGAACCTATATAGAACTCTATATCTATTATTTTATTATTAAGGAAGACAGCGCGTCAATTGATCATGAACTATGCCAATGCCACTTACTGGCTTACCCTTTTTATTTTCTTTATCCTTTCACGAAATATTGGCATGTCATATTTTATTATGTGATAGGATTTATTGTTTAGTTACCAATTTTTTGGTAACAGGAACAGATTTGGCAACAGAAAATTTTCAGTTTATGTAACTGCATAATTTATTTCTGACTTGGACAGTTTCTTCGAGGAATAAGCTATTACTTTCTCTGGTCTGTCAATTTTTTGGGATAACACTCCTCCTATACCATCATTGCTTGTCTCAGTGTCTAATTTCAATTTAAAATTTGGTTTAGGTTAAGCCAGAGCTGGTGCAGTGCACAATCAATCTCCTTCGAACATCCGCAAACGTTTCTTTTTTGCTTTTCAGTTCATTCAAATGATTTATCCTTTCTCGTGAGCTCATGCAGACTCTTAGCAACATTGGCAAATTCTAGTACAAAACATCGGTAGTATGTTAACAATCCCAGAAAACTGCGAATCTCATGTTAACTCTTGGGTCGTAGTCATTCATTTACTGCTGTGATCTTATCAGCATCTGTGTGTATTTCATTTGTTGTTACCTCTATTGTTGTTGCCCCAAGTATTTTACTTCCTCTCTGAACAGAAATGTTTGAACGCAATTTTAATCCTGATGTTTGAATTCGCTCGAAATCTTTCTTTAAATTCTTCACATGATCATCGAAATCTTTACCCGTTACAATTATGTCGCCCAAGTACACAATGCACGTTCTCCAATGTAATCCTTTCAGCACACGTTCCATTAAAAGTTCAAATGTAGTTGGACCACAGCTGGATACAGACCATGGACACATGGTATAACATAATAACATTAAACTGCCATAACCCACTACCTACACTAAACGCTATCTTTTCTCGACCCTCTTCCTCGACTTCTACCTGACAATAACTGCTTTGAAAATCTAACGTTGAGAACAATCTGGCGCCTGATGTGTCCAGGGCATCATCAATTTGAGTAGTTGGTGGCTATCTTTCTTTGTTACTGCATTCAGTTTTGATTGCTCGATAAAACGAGCCATTTTCATATCCTTTACCATTCTATCAAATTCTTCCCGTTTTGCTACTGGTAAGCTTGACGCTTGGCGAATCGGCATCTCTGCCCGTGTCAATTTTATGTTGCATCATATTAGTTCTTCCGTTGTCTGGTGTGCTACAGACAATGGACGAATAACGTTCGAGCATCTGCTGTGCTTCTTTCTTTTGTGAGTTCTGTTGTCTACTTTTCTAGTAGATTTTGTGTTTCTTTCTTCTACGTTTGATTTTCGACTTTCCTTTCTGTGTGCTGTTGTTCACATTTCACAACGGTAGCCACTTCTTCACATTTGCCGACGATTGTTCCTTTCTTCAGGGTTTTTGTTTTGTCTGACAGATTTAGTGTTATCGATATTCTTAAGTTTTCATCTGGCACAACTAATGTTTTCCCTATAATGATCTCTTGATGGTGTAGATAATTTTCATTGGCTTCCACAACCCACAGCCAAGTGATCCAAAATCTCACTCCAATATTGTCCAGTCGATTGATTCCGTATTTGGTAGAGTCTTTTCTCGATGTTCCAATATTAGAGTTTTATTTAAGAAAAAACGTTCTTTTTTGTTGTCATGTGATATATTTTTATGACGAGTAGTTTCGAGTGATTATGCTCATCTTCAGGTCGTTTTTCTAACACTCCTAACAGTTTAAAAAAAACGATCTGAAAATGAGCATAATCGCTCGAAACTGTGGTCGTCATAAAAATATATACAAATTTCACAACAAAAAGGAAAGTTTTTTCTGAAGGGCCAATTCCACGTTACCATACTTGACTACTCCATTTCATCATAAACTCGATGCCCAGAATTACTTCATCAACGATATCTCGCACTAGTACTTCATGCTAAAAGTACGTCTTCCCTATTCTTATTATATCAGCAAACTTGCTTCCCTGATAGCTGCACTTTCCCTTATTGCTGTCTGTGTTTGATATTTTTCTGCTCTCTTTTATTAAATCTGTACGGACTATTGTGCGAGTTGCTACTTGCTAGTAATGTACAGTTCTTGTAATGGTACAGTTCTTGTCATCAATTTCAGTTCTAATCGTTAAGATGTCACAATTCCTTGAAATATGATTCTTGAAATAGGGATGGAGATCATGGTGAATTCGGTTGTGGTAGTCGCTTATAGCTTACTCGTTTTAGTTCAACTGTTTCGATAATATTTGATCTTCTTGCAGCTTGAGTCTCGTCTTCAGATGATCTCCGTCTAATTGGTGATGTTGACCTGCCTTGTTTTCGTCTGATATCTGCATTCTCGAGATATGTGATCAAACTTGGTCCCATACCTGACATATTATTCTTCTTTTGAATTTCCTAGATCTTGAATTACAGGCCACAGCTGTAACTATCCTCTTTTTCCAATTTTCCAATTGACAATTACTTGTATAGTGTTTCACTACCTAGTCAACGCACAGCTATTGTTTCGGCAAAAGTAGATTTAGGTGTCATAATAGTTGACTGCCGTACGGAACTGTTTCGGAACTGCTTGGATTATTTCTGCTGCTTCACCCTTTAGCGCCCATATTCAAACTTATGTTCTGCATCATAGGACATTAACTGAGCAAAGTCGTTGTTTGATTGTACGGCTGATCTCGTAGCTTCAACAGCACCATCTTTATTTTCACTACTTCCTTCTTTTGAAATATCATCTGATTCTTCTTGCCCAAAAAGATATTTCTCTGGATCCAATCCGGCTACTTCCATCGCTTTTAATAATCGTTCTCCCAACTCATTCATGGTGTCCGTGTTTGAAAGATGTCTCTTCTTCAAATCTTGAATCTTAAACCATTTAAATCCATTTTTTCCAGATTTCACTTCTGATATCAGTTGTAACGTTACTTGACCGAGCTACTAATATTTGTTACGATCACTAGATCAGGCAATTAAAACAATGGATTTTTTATACGTTGTAATTTTTATTCGTTCAAGATTTTATCTTTTTATAAATATAGCCGGCACAAGAGGCAGGCAAAGTAGTCGCTCGCCTAGGGCGTTTATTCAAAGGGCGCAGAAATTATGAAAAAAATGTATTTTTGGATTTTTGTAGAGAAAAGAGTCGGGTAGGGGTGTCAAATGTCACTATTACCTAGGGCGTATTTAAGCCTTTTCTCGGCTCTGGGTGTGAGATCTATTCTTTTTAGCTTGTTTATTTATCTATTCTCTAATAGACTGCGTTTTTTCTTTCTCTTTGAGTTACATATTGTTTTGATGTTTCTAAAATAATTTGTTTGTTTACAATTTCATAATTTTAATTGTCGATTTTAACAGTGAACCTAGACTTAGATTCAGGTTGTCCAGCTGTTGAAGTAGTCAATTTCAATTTGAGTTTGTTTGTTTTCGCATTACTGTGGTTTTCGTATGTATGTTTTTCATTGATATTTCTCTATGAGTTAAAATGGCAAAATTATCTATCAGCTATGCGAACATAAGAGGATTGAATATAAACCTTAATTCAGTCCATCGTTTTCTTGAAACTATGAAACCTGATATTTTGTTTTTAACGGAAACGATTATCAGTGCGCGTGCTGTGACCTTAGATAAAAACAGATACCTTTGTCCCAATTATGAACTTGAATCCTCTTTCTACATTAAGCATGGAGTTTGTGCTTATATTAGGGATACTATACCATATGTGAGATTAAATAAATTTGAATTAAATGCAAAATTTCACAATATGGTGTCACTAAAAATTAGTTGCCCAAGTCAAACGCTGTTTGTCTTTGGACTTTACCGTTCACCTAATTCACCTGAGAACTCTAATTTATTTCATGACTTATCTGAGAAGATAGATAGGTTGGTTGAGTATCCTAATGCAAAGTTTATAGTTCTTGGAGATTTTAATGTCCACAATAAAGAATGGCTTACACACAGCTCTAAAACTGACGAGGTTGGTAGACAGGCTGAGTTGTTTGCTCTTTATCACAATTTTACTCAAATAATAGACCTGCCAACCAGAGTTCCTCACATTCCTGGTCAAAGTAGTAATTTACTTGATTTATTTTTGACAAACGATCCATATCTGGTTCAATTTAAAATATCAGAACCATTGGGTGGTTCAGATCATAATTTGATCTCCACCCAACTAAATATACAAATTCCAAAACAATTTAAAGCGAATCCTCGCAATGTTTGGGATTACAAAGCTGCGGATTGGCAAGGACTTAAACGTTTTTTTAGATGTTTTCCTTGGAAACGCTATTGCCTTACCGGCCAAGACCCAGACATAGCTGCATCAAATTTTTCTGAAACTGTAATTGATGGTATGCACAGATTTATTCCTAATAAATTGATCATTCCGAAAACTGATCTATGGTTTTCTAGTAAATGCAAAAAAGCTGTAAAAGTTAAAAAAAAGGCTTTTCGAAAGTTTAATCAAAACAAAACCGATGAAAACCTTAGACAGTACCGTAAAGAGAGAAATTTATGTCGTAAGTTAATAGATGAAGAGAAACATCTATTTAATAGGAAAAAAGCATCTAAATTCGCAGAACATCCGACTAGTTCACGTAATTTCTATAAAGCCGCAAAGGCTGTCCAAAGCAACTTTTGTAAATCTTCCCTACCGCCTCTTGTTAATAGAGATGTCCCTATCATTGATCCAAAAGAGAAAGCTAATTTGCTTGGGCATTATTTCTCTATAAATTCTACTTTAAAAGAACCTAATTTCCAACCTAAACCTATTTCTAACGTTTCTTATAAAATGAGGCGGATAATTTTTCGGAAAAACATTGTTCGAAAAATGCTTTTAAAAATCAATACTAACAAGGCAACAGGCCCTGATTTTATTCCTCCGATTATACTTAAAACATTTGCTAGGGAGCTAGCACCAATCCTCACTAAAATCTTCTATTTGTCATATAAGAAAGGAATTTTTCCTGAAATTTGGAAAATGGCTAGTGTACAGCCAGTTTCAAAAAAAGGCAGCAAGACTGATCCTACGAATTACAGACCCATTTCAATTTTATCGGTAGTTGCTAAAATTTTTGAGAAATATGTCAATTTTAATTTAATGAGCTTCTTAGAGTCTTCCAAATTAATTAATGAGAGACAATATGGATTTCGAAAAGGAAGAGCGACGGGAGATTTGCTGTCTTTTGTCACTCATATCTGGAACAAGTCGCTTGAAAACTTTGGAGAAACATTCGGTGTTGCTCTTGATATTTCCAAAGCGTTTGGCATAACAACCTAATATGCAAATTGAGATCCTCCTAACGAGCAGCTTATATCTTGGACACAGAGCTTTATATCTGATCGAAAATTTCGGGTCAATGTTGACGGTGTATCATCGAATACTTTTTCAACTAATGCAGGAGTTCCTCAGGGTTCCGCTTTGTCACCAACTCTTTTTCTTATCTATATTAATGATTTGTTGGACTCAACGGTTCATCCTATACATAGTTTTGCTGATGATAGCACGCTTCATGCGTCTCATGAAGCACCTAAATTATATACACCCTTAGCGCTTAATGAGTGTAGGTCAAAATTGATAGATTCCCTTAACACTGATCTTAAAACAATTATGGATTGGGGTATTGCTAACAGTATTGAATTCAATACAAGCAAAACACAGGTTTGTCATTTTTCTAGGATAACGACACCCAATCCTTTTCCATTAACGTTTGGCCCCAAAAATCTTGTAGAGAATGAGTCTGTCAGACTTCTAGGAGTTGAGATTGAAAATAATATGAAGTGGAATTCTCATATTTTTAATCTGGCTAAGAATGCTGTTCAAAAGTTAGGATTTTTGGGGCGATGTCGTAAGTTTTTGGATAGCGAACAACTTCTTTTAGTTTATAAATCTTTTATACGTCCCTGCATGGAATACTGTTCTCACATATGGGGTGGAGCTTACTTGAGTAGTCTCAACTGCCTTGATTCTGTACAGCGTAGAGCTATTAAACTCATTGGTAACCCAAGTCTTACTAACGGTCTTGATTCCTTGCAGCACAGAAGAAATGTTGCTGATTTGACTATATTTTATAAATATATTATGGATGAACGAGCTTCTGAAGAGATCAAATCGATTTTACCTAAATCAGCAAACCTTTCGCGTCACACCAGAGCAAACGTAGCAGCGCATCCCTTTACAGTTCAAATAATTAGGTGTAGAACTGTAGCCTTCCAACGTGACTTTTTCAACAGAGTATCTCATCTTTGGAATGCCTTACCTTCCTGGGTTTTCCCTGATGAATTTAATCCTCAAGGCTTTAAAGTTAACGTTCATAAATTTCTCAGAGAATCTTAATTTGCATTCCATTCTTATCTCTAGTTGGCATGGTATTTTAGGATATTCAGAGACGTTAATTTATAATTTATTATCATTAACACTAAACATGCCTAACTTTGAATAAAAAAAAAAAAAAAAAAAAAAATAACGTTATAGAAATGACCTTTTACGTCTTACTTTGCTTTTGTTATACTTTTGTTGATTCAGATGTTTTATATTCTTTTAGTTGAACTATTTTCTCTAAAGAGTATTTTCTAGAACGATGTTTTTTTTCGATACCGCACTCTATAATCGTCACAATATATTGCCCCCATTGCTCACCATGCATATACTATTACCACCATAAAAAAAAGCCGTAGTAAATCGCAGTAAAAATGCTCTCTGTTGCTCGTCCTCTATGAAAAAACACCAGTCCTTCTCACCAAAGTTTTAATATCGGCACGATCCTTCGACGGTGATACGGTAATCTAAACAACCTATTCTAACAGACGTAGCAGATATATTGCAGAAGGTTTCAAAATTACTTATCTTAGTTCTCTTGAATTCCTTGTAGATAGTTAACACCTTCGGCTTCATATATTCATCCCAGCAAAGAGAATGCGTACTACTAATCTTAAGATTTACAACTCTTAACCTCGCACATAGCATTTCTCTGATCTGTTGCAATTATGATTGCCATACTCTATCACTGTTACTTGTCCCTTTTTACGGTTCATTTTAAATAAATCCAAATTTGTATTCTTAGGTTCCGACCGAACTAAATCTACTTTTTTTTAAATGTTGAATTTTCAAAGCTCTGCATTGGTCCACCCAACCAAAATAATGTAGATGTTTTGAAGGAAAACATACTTTTAATGTACATATATCCTTTTTTTGCTAGGATGGCTGGTATACTCGAACGTATTCTATGTTGACGGCCAGTGTGGCGCCAGGTGCGACACAAATGGTAATAAATAATGAATTAATAATAGTTTGTTTTTCTTTTCAGAATCCTTGGTGGAGTGACATTAAGTCCTCGTCCTGATATCCGTTGTAAGCAAAATATTTCTGATGTATCGGTCTGCGATACAGATCAAAAAGAAATGCGTATAGATGAAAACTACTGTTTATCTGTTGACTACCTGGGACGGCCTGTGGATATTTACAGTGATCCGGATTATAAAATGAAATGCATTGGTTATTGGAAAGAAAATCTTAAATCATATTTAATTACATTTGATGATTTAGATCCGTTATCAAAATATCGTTGTTGGGTATACCAACGTGCCGATTTGAATCGTGTTTTAATGTCACAAGCTGTCGGTGCATTTTGTCATATCGATCAAGATGTAACATCAAATAATTATACGGAAGGTGCAGTAGTTGCTTTAGACATGACCGAATACGAAAGAGAACGTGATAAATGTCCGATGCATTTTGATGATGGTTCGAATCCATATTTGCAAACAGAAAATTTTATTAAAATTTTTGATTGGGATTTTTTTAAATCAAATGCAATAACTCAATTCAAAGCAATGCAAATTACAATTTTAGTATTAGTAGGACCTTGTCTCGTATTACTCGTTTTCTGACGACAATGAAATTTAATTTAAATCTAGATATTCTTTTACGTTTATTATTAGAATATACATTCTTAATATAATTATACAATTAACTTAGTCAGTAAGTAAAAGAAACAGATGCCATCCATTCAACTGAGAATCTCTGTTATCCGTCCAATATCCGTCCAATTTTTTATAATTTAAAAATAAATCTTCAAACAATGTATTATGTACACAGGTTATATTTTAGGTTATATATATTTAAATTTTTTTTAAATAAATTGACGATCAACTGATATTATTATTTTAGTAGTTTTTATGTAAACTTTGACATTGAAATTATGAGATTTTTACGATTAAACAATTGTAAGTAAAAAAAAAATAATATTCGTCAAGAAAAATGTAAATATCACAAATATCTAATGATTTGTGACTTATGTTTATTTTAGGTTGGGCTTTGAATTTTGAATTATTTGGGACAACGGGCCACTTTCAAAATAGAATCTAAAAGAATTATTTAATAATATAAGTCTATTTGCATATTACATTTAAATACGACAAAAAAACAGGAAATTCAATTTTCAGAAAGGTGAGATTTTTTTCATGTTCTAATTTCTTACGATCGGTAAAATAGCAATTCTACAATGGAAGTGAGTTTGCGTTTAAATTTTTGTAATATTTTAAGAATATAATTTATAACATCAACATACTGGAGGCAATGTTCATGATTTTGTTCTTATCTGTGATTTGTTACTGAAGTCACATTTGAAGTCTAATTTGTTTAAACTTCTCATGACGTCTTCTTTTCCTGTGACCTGGAAGCAGACTAAAGGCGGTCTAATACCTATTAAGTCCTCTAATACTGGTGTCTCTAATATTGCTTCTGTTGTAATCTGAAGGGTCAGGCTTTGTATGTTTGGACAGGAGGGGGGGGGGGCATTTGCTTTTGTTACTTCCAATGTTCATTAATGATCTCCCTCAATCTATTCATTTCGCTCTTCACTACAGTTATGTGCTGACGATGTTCTGTTGTTGCACTCTCTTCCCATGTGTAGTTTCCAACAGTATATTGCTGAAATGAACGCAGACCGTATTTGCGTCTCGGACTATGCTAAGTAAGCGGAATAAGTTGAGTCTCAACCCCTCAAAGTCTCGTGCTATCGTTTTTAATGTTATTCCTGCCTCAACTGATTCCTTCGAAGTTTGTGTGTTGCATTTTGAAGTCATTCTATTCCAGTCACATGTAAAAGGCCTGTATCTTTAGTTTGGTGTTAGTTGGCATATACGGTAATCGAAGCTCTTCTTCGGGTCCCGTATATGCCACCTAACACCAAACTAAAGATCTAAGTCTTTTACAGTTTTACATGTGACTGGATAATTGAGTAGAAAGTTCGATTGCCATTATAGCTATTCTAGCTTTTAGATCTGTAATTATACTCCCTCAATTCGTTCGTCGCCGTACATCAAATATTTTTTCTCAGCCTCTCTTGAAACATTCATATGTTTGGTTCTATATTTTATTTCCCGACCAACCAATTTATCTAAATTGTCACTCATAACTGCTTCACTTCGGCCGAGGATGACAACATATACTCAACGTATACTCAGTATATTGACAAGATATTTTAAGTCGGTTGTTTCTTTTGACGGCACATTTATTCAAAATTTAGTTTAAAAAGTTTAATAAAATAGCATCACCGAGTCAATTATTGTTTTTTCTTCAGATTACAGAACCAGATGCTTGGATTTTCCGCAGAAAGGGATAGTTAATTCATTTAATTAATATAACAAAGTTTGGGACTGATTTGCCTAGCACCACGGTAGTTAGCTATATTGTAGGGATGGGATTCATTGAAAAAAGAATCGATTCTTTAAAATCGATTATTCAAATTTAAAAAAAATCGATTCTTTAAAAGATCGAGAAAAGCTTTGATTAATCAATCTTTTAAATAATAAACAATATATTAAAAATAAACGGAAAAAATATCACAATAATTGAACAATTGCACTAAAATATATGAAAAAATCAGTTTAATCGAAAATTCTGGTAAAATTTTATGTATTTGTTTTTAAACTGTTTACAAGTTACAACGGTAACAAATTCTTGTTTGCGGTCGGTCATTATTTTTTAACGGTCGATATATTTATTTATTATTGCAAATTATTTTATTTTCAAAATTATAATGAGCCGAAACAATTCTCCCACTCCAAGTGAAAATCTTGGTGTCGTTTGTGTGGGGCAGGAGCCCGTATTTACTCTGAAGCAGAGGGCGTTCACATACCATCAAATTCCTATATATCCGGAGGACATTCCTAAGACTGCAATATCTACTCCTTTTGGTCTTTTTGAGTTTTGCAAAATGACCTTTGGTCTTAGGAATGCTGCGCAATCATTTCAAAGATTGATGCATTCCGTTTTATCCGGATTCGATTTCTGCTTCGTTTATCCAGATGATGTTTTAATTGCATCAAAATCTCTAGAGGAGCATTTGAAACATTTACAAATGATTTTTCAGAGATTTTCTGAAAATGGCCTAATCATTAATTCAGATAAATGCATATTTGCAAAATCTGAAATTAAGTTCTTAGGCCATTTAGTTTCTGAACATAGTATATTGCCTGTTCCTGAACGTGTTCAAGTCATTAAAGACTTCGAACATCCCAATACAGTTAAACATCTTAAAAAATTTTTAGGTATGATTAACTTTTATCGACCTTTTCTACCTGCCACAGCGGCAGATCAAATCTTACTAGATAATTTCTTTAAAGGACATAAGAAGAATAGTAAGATTTCCGTTGCATGGACACCTGAGTCCATATAAGCCTTTATTAATTGTAATTATTAATCGCACAATTAAGTCTGCAATTATGTGTCATAATCGTACAGATTGGACACAGATTTTACCTACTGTTCTTCTTGGGTTAAGAACCACTTTCAGTGAAGAACTCCAAGCCACTTCAGCGGAACTTACTTTTGGAAGCTCGATAAGAATTCCAGTGCAGTTTATCGATTCTAAATTAAATTCTTTTAAGCCTGAATCTGAATTCGTCAAACAATTGAAACAGCATTTTGATGAGTTACGACCAACACCAGCATCCAGACATGATTCGCCTTCCTCTTTTGTGAGTAAAGACTTACTAACCTGCTCACATTTATTGTTGCGTACAGATGCTGTCAGGAAATCTTTACAACCTCCTTACGCTGGTCCTTTCAAAGTTTTAGGTCGAAGTGATAAGAATTTCAATATCGAAATCAATGGTAAATCAACCAAAATTTCAATTGACCGACTTAAACCATGTTTTCATGAAAATTTAAACGATGAACAAACAAGTTCTATCTTTAAAGCAACTCAACATATATCAAATCATCTGCTGAATTTTAATAATTATCAAACTGATCATTCTGATTCCGTTTTGAATCAACAAATTTTAGAACCCACTTCTCTTCTGAAACAATCAGATGGTACTGGTACGAATCAATCATATTCAGTTCGCCAAAATAAGCTTAAAATTAAAAAACAGGTTACTTTTAATGATCAGCCCATTGTCATCACAATTCCTGATTTAAAAATGTCAAAATCTGGAAGAGTAGTTAAAATACCGCAAAAACTTTTGAGCTCAATTCGAGAGTGTTTAATGTTTTTAATAAATCTTTACTTCCAGTATAGGATGAAAGAAATTGTTCGTTTTTGTTTTCTCATGATCATTTACGTCGTTGGGATCCTGCTTCATGTAATAGTTTCGTGATTATTATTTTCTTTTTCATAATCAGTGGGAGGGAGTATTTGTGGCGTTTTCACCTTTTTGTTTATTTAACTTTTTCAAAATTAAGTTGGCAATAGTTTTGATTGATTGGAAAAGTACACTGTTTTTGAATTTAAGTAGTCTGAGCAAAATTCTTTTGTTTAGAATTTATTGTTTTTCAAATTCGTAAAAGAAAGTTGCGAGTTTTATTTTGAACAAAAAGTTTAACAGATATTTGTTTTTTGATTTCTTAAAATCTTTTTCATTAAAAACTAGATTTTATAGTTTTACTTTATAATGTAGATTTTGTGAAAACCAAAAGATTGAATTGTTAATTTGGTTAAAACAAAAATGATTGTGAATTTCATTTAGGATCAATTTAGAATAATTGAATAAAGAATATGGCTGGCTCTATGTAAAGAATTTATATAGAATATGAATTTTTAATACATCATTTTGACAACACTTGATTAAATATTATGAATATTAAATATGAGTGTTAAATTATGAATTTTGGAAGGTGTTTGCAATAAAACAATCGAACTTAATAAACTCTTTTGTGAATCCTGGAGTTAAGTTTATTTTAACAAGAAGGCAAGAGATTTTGGAATGATACTGCATTGAGTGGAGGTAGATTTTAATATAGAGGCTGGCTGCTAGTGGCGTTGAATTATTCAGGAGATGAGTATGATGATGCGAGATGTTGTATCCAATATTATGAGTTACTTTGAATGCGTTGATTAAGCTGAATCTTCATTATGATTTAACAATTATAATGTTCACGTAAACACAAAAGGCAGCAGATAAAATGTTGTTGTAACAACCATATCATGAATTAAATTTATTTCCAAACTTCTTCAGGTACACTAGCTTCCACAGGCAAGATTACTTTATCTTAGGCCCCAGCCAATTTTTTGTTTTTCTTTTTAAGGGCACTTTTATAAGCATATTGCAAAAAAAATTTTTTGAAAATCAGTCCCGGGGACCAAGATATAGGCCTTTGAAAAAAAAAAATATCGTATAAAAGTACACTTTTTTTACCGAATGTTGCAATCCAAATGACGTTTAATGTTAATTTTGATATATAATTTTAAAGAATCAACATGAATAACTTAAAAAAAAATAATTATAACCTTAGGGGCCCACGTTATGACCATTTGAGGCAAGATTACTTTAACTTAGGCGCGAGTGGATTTTTTTTTTATTATTTTTATCGTAAATTAAGAAAATTTTGTAAAAGGGACAGTTTTGATCGTTTATCTTATAAGCACATAGGAAATAAAGCAAAAATAAGTAAAAAATAAAAAAAAATTGTCAAAACCAGTGCAATTTTGTATGGATTTTGTTTTTTCAAAGGCCTGTATCTTGGACCCCGGGGCTCCGATACAACTCGTTTTGGTTTTATTCGCTTCAGTGAGTGATTCTCTATCAAATTAAAAAAAAAATTCTTGGGGCCTAAGAAAAAGTAATATCCCCCATTTTAGAGTTCAATTGTATTTATAAATAGATTATACAAGTTACATGAAATTTGTCTTATTGTATTAATCAAATTGATGGCGAGGCGATGAAATATTAAGAACTCGAAACTATTTGGAAAAAACAAAATCCGAATAATAAAAATATATTTTTTTGTTTTTTTAATAAATGTTAACGAAATCGCCCTATAGGGCGATTTTTTTGTTCCGGTGTTTACCGCAATGGCGCTGCAAAAAGGGGATAAGAGAAAAAATCACAAAAATTTTATATGGAATTCCATACAAAACACAATTTGAATAATTTTAAAAGTTATCTATGAAATTTCTCATTTTACTACAATTAAATATTTTAAATTTGTTTATGAAGTATTATTGACTATATATTAAGCTTAATATATAAAATATTTTCTTTTCTTCTGTCCGTAAAACAAATACGAAAATAGGTTAAATTTTTCATACAACTTTGTATGGGAAATTTTGGCAATTTTTATGTTTCTTTTTTGAGCGACTTAAGAATAATATTTTATATATTACGCTTAAAATATAGTCAATAATACTCCATAAGCAAATTAAAATTGTTCAATTGTGGTAAAATGAGAAATTTCATAGATAATTTTTAAAATTATTCAAGTTGTGTTTTGTATGAAATCCCATATAAAAGTTTTTGAATTTATTCTCTTATCCCCCTTTTGCAGCGCCATTGCGGTAAACACCAGAACAGAAAAATCGCCCTATAGGAATTCCATACAAAACACAATTTGAATAGTTTAAAAGTTATGTATGAAATTTCTCATTTTACTACAATTAAATATTTTAAATTTATTTATGAAGTATTATTGACAATATATTAAGCATAATATATAACATATATTCTTTTCTTCTGTCCGTAAAACAAATACGAAAATAGTTTAAATTTTTCATACAACTTTGTAAGGGAAATTTAGGTAATTTTTATGTTTCTTTTTTGAGCGACTTAAGAATGATATTTTATATATTACAATTAAAATATAGACAATAATACTCCATAAGAAAATTAAAATTGTTCAATTGTGGTAAGATGAGAAATTTCATAGATAATTTTTAAAAAGATTCAAGTTGTGTTTTGTATGGAATCCCATATAAAATTTTTTGAATTTTTTCTCCTATCCCCTTTTTGCAGCGCCATTGCGGTAAACACCGGAACAAAAAATCGCCCTATATACTACTATTAAAAAATAATAATAAAAAGTTGCTCAAATTTCACAATTTTATTGTGCATTCTTTGGAACCACTGTAACTCAACGTTAAAGTGAACGATTGTAGCTCAATTTTAGTATATAGTTGTCTCTTTCATTTTCGTTAATTTAATTTTTTTTTATTTCCTTCCATATGATTTCGCTTTCATTTTTGATAACGTTTCAGAGTATTCGAATCTCTATACATTTAATTCATTTAAAATACCACGTATTTATGTATAAATCGCGTACGCGAATACATACAAATCAAACAAAAAAAAATGCAATACGTCTTTTATTATCATAAGTTAAAGTATTGCTACACAACAAAATTAAAAAAAAAATCATAACTTTTATATGAAATAATGAATATATTTTTTCAACATGTCTTCTTTATGTCAAATAAAATAGTAAAAGTTAAGTTAAAAACAGTTGTTAGCCGAATTCCGTGTCTTAAAGTCGCTGAAATGCTTTGTACGATTTACATGGTTAGTGTTACACAATAAATATGACTTTTAAGAATAAAAACTTAATATATTTTGTAATTTAAATTAAAAAAAATATAATATAATCTAAATATTATAAAAAATAAATTAAATATACTTTGTGAAGTGTGTTATCTAAAAAAAAATTTAGTTATTCAATTCGTATTTTTTTCTCGATTATCGTAAAATAGTTCTGTCAAAAAATTTTAATTATATAAAATTTTGTGAAGAAAGTTTATTTAAATTAAAAAAAAAATCAAAATTACTCTAAACTGAACTATTGTTTTTATTTTGGTATGTTATATTTAATTATTTAATTTAAAAAAAAATATGTTATTATTTTATGTCATTTCAATTTTTATTTTGTTCATCCTCGATATACATAATTGTAGTTATACATATAAAACTGAAAACTTTCTCCTTTTATTATGTAGACAAAATCGACTGATTGGAACTTTTAATTTAATTATATTTCAATTAAGCAATTGATTGGGATTATTTTATTTTCAATTAAATTTTTGTCCATTGATTGATTGACAAAAAAACAGATTTCAATAATCTGCGTCAGAGTCTTTTAAAATATTGTCACAGGATTAATTTGTTTTTAAATCAACACGATGATACGAATCATTAATTTTGTGTTGCCGTTATAAACTGTACCAATGTACCGTTAAAATAAAATTTTAAAGTGTTTCATGGGTTAAAGGTCACTTTGTTTCTCGAATTGGGAGTGAAGTTTACTAAGGAGTGTCTTTACCTATATTTTTGCTAAGTTAAAAAATGTCTGGCTTTCAATGTACCGAAAAATTCATGTCGGAAAAATCTTTTATATTAATTTTGTTATTTTTTTGTGAACTAAATGTTTGAGTATCAAACCAGCGATATCCTAGCTTGACCAGCTTTATGTAAAATAACCTAAAATAAAAGGTGTAAAGTGTGATATTGTTGTGATCCAATGTGCTGTTTGCCCAATAGATAAAAAAGTCAGTCTCGTTTTTTGACACCATGTAGGTGTGCTTGTAGTGATGGGGGGAGTATTTCCGTGGTTGTGCTGTGCCATTAAATATCTCACCCCATATAATATAAGATTCGCGGATATATGGGATAATACCGGCTACGGTAATATTATTTTTACTTGGGCGCCAAGATTTTTTTTTATTTGATATAGAATCACTCACTGAAGCGAATAAAAAAAACGAGTTGTATATCAGCCAAGATATACTCGAGGTCCAAGATCCGGGCTTTTTTTAAGAAGCAAAATCCATACAAAATTACACTGTTTTGACAAGAATGTTTTCTGTTTTTTTAATTTTTTCTTTATTTCCTATGTGCTTATATTATAAGATAAACAAATCAAAACTGCCCTTTTTACTAAATTGTCTTAATTTACCCTAAAAATAAAAAAAAAATTCCGCTTGCGCCTAAGTTCAATTAATCATGCCCCGCCCCGGCTACTGACACCGATAAATAATTTGTTTTCTTATCAATTTCGTATCTTCTTCGGTGTGAATTCTTTCAATTAGGACCTTGCGGCAATAGAGAGGCAAGTTCATTTATCAAAACTGTTAGATAATAAGAAAAAAGGAAAAAATTAATTAAAAAAAATTATAGATAATAAAGCATATGTAATTCTGAATTCAATAGCATTCTGCATTATTGTGCTCATAAAGCTTTTCTTGACGTAGTTATTTAAGATTTACAATAGGTAAATTAATTTAATGATTTAGAACTTCTGTGTATAATTTTAGGTAAAAAGAAATTTTAAAAATATTCATGAATGTATTTATACTTACGTTTCCAAAATTAGTTTTCTTTTACTATAACTTTTTATGATGACCTTGAAAATATAACAAATTGAAAGAAACTAATAATAATTTTGTTTTTCTTTTTGATAAACTACTTTAAAAAAAATAATTTAAGCTTGAATATACGCCACATACACCCCCTTATCAGTGATATTGATCCTTCAGACCTGGCTACAATAGTTTGTTGTTTCAGATTAAATTGCACTATTTTTTTTTTAATTTCGCTCGAAGTGTTCAAAATTAAAATAGAAAAACTATCGGAGTTCGAGTTGTGATCCTGTTTCGAGGAATTCAAAACAGGTTTAGATGAACTGTCTAAAGCTAGATATTATCAGTGAATAGTTAATCAGTAATCGATTCGACCAGGTGTTATCCCGATTAATTGGTTTAAGTCTGTTGATACTCGATACTTAGTTAAACCATTCTTCTTCTAATATCGATAGTGAAATTTTTTGGGTTTTCAAATAAATCGGTCACAATGAAATTAGAAACACCAAAGGCGTGTTAAGTATCTATCCACAGTAAACAGCAGTGGTTCCAGCTATAATTTCGGGATTGTTGCGGGCCATCTTGTGCATTTGTCGACCAGTGGCACTCGTGCCATAATATCCAAATAGTCTTCGGAAAATCGTTTCGAAATGGAAGAATAATTAGATAGGGGAAAGCAAGTGTGTAGTAAAATTTTCAATTCCTGACAATGTAAACAGATTCGAGCCATTTTCCTATATTTGTATTGCCTGCCAGACTGTGGCTCCAATCAAAACTTCAATAGAAATATTGATTCCGGAATAAGAAATGCTGTGCAATGGTACGAAAAACTTTTGACGAAACTGTTTTACAATTAATGAATGTTGTTTCTCCAGTTTCGTATATTCTTACCAAAAAGAAACTGAATTGGTGCAAAGAATTGTTGATGATCTGTTTAATAACTGACCATTTGTTTTGTCGGCTGCGCACTAAATTGATTTAATGATGATTTATTTCAATTTTGTTGAAACAAAATGATTTTTTTTGACTCAGGAGCGGAGCCCCCTCCCACCCTTGGCGGTGGCTATTTTTGATCAAAGGTCTGCAAGGTCACAGAAGCGAGTCAAATAAAATCAAAATAAAAACGAATAATTATATAACCCTGTTCACCAAGGTAAAATTGAAAGTTTAAACCTTTATAACTTTTGACCTTCTCATTTCCGCAATTTTTTTTCATAATAATGAAATATTAACTAATTTGTTTAATATTTATTTTGAAAACCTAAAAAATAATCAATGGGACCAAGGTAAAATTGAAAGTTTGATCCTTTATAACTTTTGATCCTTTTATTTCCGCAATTTTTTTTCATAATAAGGATGCAGATATCGGATGCACCAATCTTTCTATTTATCAAAAAAAAACTTTTTATTAACGGTGATAAAATAGGAAAATGCCAAGATTTTAATTCTTGAGATTCATGATGGAATGGAAATTCCCTAGAATTTCTCGAAAATTTCCGCCGAGAAATTCCTGAAGCCAAACTTGAAGTACAATTCAACACAACTTCTGTTTTTAATGTTTTCAAAAAATTGCGGGACCAAATTACGGTTGGTAAATTTACCGAAATTTTTAATTACCGGTACTACTACTACGGTAAAAACTATTATAAAGCGGTTAACCGGTAATTTACCGAGATAATAAACGTAAATCTAATTTTTTTTTCTATTGGAAGTTAGGCATGTTTAGTGTTAATAATAACGAGTTATAAATTAACGTCTCTGAATATCCGAAGATACCATGCCAACTAGAATTGGGATTCTAAATTAAGTTTCCTTTAGGAATTTATGATCGTTGATTTTAAAATTTTGGGGATTAAAATTATCAGGAAAACCCCATGACGGCAAGGAATTCCAAGAGTGTGAGAGACTCGATTAAAAAAATCACGCTGAAAGGCTACAGTTCTACACTTGTTATTTGAACTGCATAAGGATGGCTCGCTGTTGCAGCTCTGCTATGACAAAATAATAAAGCAGGCTTCGGTAAAATCGAATTGATCTCTTCAGAAACCCTTTCATCCATAACGTATTTATAAAAAATCGTTAAATCAGTAACATTTCTCCTGTGCTGTAATGAATAAAGTTCCTTAGTAAGATGAGAGCTACCAATCAATTTAATAGCTCTCCGTTGCACAGCATCAATGCATTTCAAACTCGTTACATACGCTCCACCCAAAATATGAGAACAGTACTCGAGAGTATACGAGAACAGTACTATATGCATGCTCCGTCCAAGACTTGTAGACTTGTAGACCAAAAGAAGCTGTTCGCTATTGAAAAACTTTTTACAACGTCCTAAAACAAATAGTTTAAGTAAACTATTTATAACTTAGATTGATGTGTAATTAGATAAGAAGAAAATTTAAAAATAATTTAAATCTTGAAATTTGTCAAGGTTTTGGTTATTTAAATGTTGGCGTAAGAAATACATTGCCTTATCGCTAAAGTGCTCTAAACATAAACAACAGAAGAGGGCACGCCGCAGATATTACTGCAAAGTTTTTTTTGTCTTCCAAATTTCTTCTTCATCATTTCAATCGATGTCTGTTTTTTCAAAAGATCTATTCCCTCTACATGAATATTGCTGATGTTTCTTATATAAAATATTGTAACGTTTTTCCAACCTTCCTTCGAATTGGCCTTACTCTCAATTCGATAAACGCAATTCCCAATCTCTTTCTGAGTTCGATCACTGATTAGTAAGCAAACACACCAGGTTTTATTAAATATTCAACCCTTTAGTTGTTCCACAACAGCACGAAACAATATAGCAAACAATATTCCTAACCAGAATATTCCTTCAACAGCCTTCAGAGACTCCAACGGTTTATTGTAGAAATTACCAGTAACACAACGTTCAAAATAATACACAAAATATTTCTACTCCATAAAACTTAAAACTTTATTCACAAAAACTAATTTAAAAATCACTTTCAAAATTTTAAATTCACTATCGCAGGTTTAAAATAAAGCTAACTTATTCTACAAGAGGTAAATTGCTTATATACAATTCTACATAGCTCTCGACCATTCGAGGTCACTCTTTAGAAACCTTGAGAAAACACTAGAATATTAGATTATTTTACGTTATGATGATTTAATTCATAAAGTAAATTTATGTTGACCCAAGTTCTAAGAAAAACAACAACAACACTGTTCATTTCATTAATTTGTTGTTGTGTTTTGTTGTGATTTGATTTGTCTGGAAGTGATTGTAATCGTCTGGATTTTTCTGTAATCGTAACAATATTTATAACCGTTAGCTGAATGAAATAAACATAATTGACGATAAACATTAATCGAAGCTTCTGCTTTTTTCCTACCGTCAGCATCACCAGCTGTAATTAAATTAATGTGCTATTAAGTTTGAAACCATTTAACTTTTTGGTCAACAGCCTTAAACATTTATCAGATGGCAAAAAACAGATTCCAAAAGCAATATTTTCCATGAATGAACCAACATTATGTATCTACGATTTTAGCTTGTGATAAGCTGTTAGAATATCAAGTACGAATATTTTACCCTATCTGTTGAGGGTTTTCTTCCTATTATAAGATATAAGCATAAATATAAGTTTGTTTAATTTGACCAAAATCGGCAAAAACTTATCAATTTACCGGTTTTTGAAAATGGAGTTTTGATCGATTTACCGGTTAACCGGTATTGCAAACCCTGCATCAATCAGTGATACGTGACTTCGCGTATTATGAAATATCTTAAAACTCAACTCGTAATTTCCTGCATGGAGGGATCGGTTTTTAATGTTCAGTAAATTTTGTTTATTTTTGATCTACGGTGTGAAAACTCCGAGTACTCCAGTCAGTGCTATTCATATACGAGTGAGATATCGCTATCCAAATTGATAACTTAGTTTTGCTGACTGCTAAACTTTATTCAGTCAACGGTAGGACACTCTGAAATCTTAACTGTGGAATATTCCTTGATGATGACACGTTATTTCTTGCTCAAAAAAACATACAGTGTGCCACAAGAGCAAGGAATATGCAACTAGCTGGATTTTTGGCAACTCCATTTTTGTTTTCTTCCAGCAATCTTTTTTGTTTATCTTAATTTTCACTTAATAAAAATACTTCATAAAATGTCCATTATGCTTCGTTAAAAAAATGAATTTCACTGTGGACAACACAAATTTTCGTTGGTATTGTTAAAGGTATTGTTGGTATTGTTTTTACTACAAAAAATCTAACAAATTTTTTTCAATTGGAGATAACGAATGTGGTGACGCAGTAGCAACGCAACACACTGGAGCACAATAAAACAACGCAATACACTGAATACAAGCGTTTCTATTTTAAAAAATAGTGTGGTTGACTGAAATTGTATTAGTGATTAAAGATGACGAAATATACGACATAGCACAAACCAATACAACCCGGCTAAGAAAAAGCTAAAGACCAAACCTGGGCCAAGCCCGCGCTACAGCTTTCGGGGTTTGGGCCAGGTTAAAATTTTTCAAACGGCCCAAACTTGGACCAAGTTTGGACTGATGTCGAGAAGCCAAGTCTAACATAATAAGATTTGGGCCAGGTCTAAAAAACCAAATTTTCCCCAAACTTCCTTTAAATGTGTAAAACGAGGTTGTGGAAAGAGTAACATATATAAAAATAAAGACAAACATAATATGGCCTGCACATGTTTACAATGCATTAAACTGGTTAATAACGCGTAATATAATAAACTGAACATTGATTCAGTCTAGGCATTTACAACTGGCCCAGAGTGAAACCAAAGCTCACTAGTAACTAGCCAAGGCTTGACTCACCAAAATGGGCCCGAGTTTGGTTCGTTGGTTAATATTTGCAGCTCCTACCCGGGAACGTTCGACTAGCCATAATCACAAGTTGTTTCAAAAATCAAGCTTTAACCTCGCATACATTTTCGTCTAAAACTTTCTATCGATCTACCAATTTTTTTCTTTGGGCGCCATATTAGAGTCGTCTAATGGGGATAACTGTTAGTGCAAAGCACAACATAGTACAACTCATCCCGAGATCTCTGTTTTATGATATTGAGAATGTTGCAACTTACTTTTTCGTAACAATTGCATTAATTTCTTCCTGAATTACTCTCTAAGGTTGTCTTAGGTTAGTAGATACTGTGCAAATAAAACCCCTTTATTGTCTTATCCGGTTTTTGTCCGGATAAAGTACAAAATTAGTCGTAAGAATCTTATAGTGTATTCTTTTCGGCTGTACCGAACAAATTTCAGTACAGTTCCAACACCGAATTATTTTTTATGTATTGAAATTCATTCCAAAAGAATTACAAAATTCGATAATTCGGTGTTGGAACTTGTTCGGTACAGCCGAAAAGAATACACTATTATATAATTCCAATATAGGTCAGAAAATTCGTAGTAACGACATTTCGACGTTGTAAAACTCGTTTCTAGTTTTTAATTAATAACTAAATCAGATATTATTATTCCAAGACTTCCAAAGACTAACACTGCATTCACAATGCAAAAACTTTTACTTTTTACGTACAAGGTTGCTCGAAAATTTTTTTGAGAATAAAAAATTAATTGTTTGTTGATTGAAAAAGTTAATAAACTCTAAACATTTCCTTAAAGTTAATGTGAAGGAAGTTAACTTTATTTAAAAAAAAAAATTTACGTAACTTATCCGTCAAGTTTAATTAATCAAAACATTGTTTTCATATATAAAAGATTTAAAATTTTGATTTATAATTAATTAAAGGTTGAAATAATATTATTTCATAAATGCAAGAAACCGAAACGATTTGATTTTTGTTTCAATATTCATTTTGAAGAATATGATAATTATTTAGGCGAAGTGAGGGTATTGACTATTGGTTTTGTATTCTGTGGAAACATAGGAAAAATGCTTGTTCTCATCTGTTTAATCGTCTCAGTAAGGTCTGGCTAGCCGAGTGGTTGTCAGACTGACCAAGATCCCGGTCAGAGCAAAACGCATTTTTTCTATTTTGCGTCTAAAATAAAGTCATTTCGATACCCAAATGCGTATCGAAATGGCCTTCATTACGATACGCAAAGTTTTGTCTTTCAAGGTTGGTCACAGTGGTCATACAAACGTCAGTGAACATTAAAACGAATAATTATGTAAATAAAATTAATAAGAATATCTAAATTAGTGTTAAATATTTTAATTAATTAAAATAATTAGTAATAATAACAAAATTTCAAATTGACTATTTTTTAATAAAATACACATTTTTTAAAATTTCAGCACAAAAAATGCAAAATAGAAAAAATAGCATGAAAAACTCGTTTCATAAGACGTTTTATCGCACTTAACTTTTAGAAAACTCCCCGCTGCGCGGGTCGTATTCTAAACAGATTGCGTGCGATAAAATCGTCGATTATGAAACTAGTTTCTTAATATACTATTTCAAGTTTTCTCTAAAATCTTCAATAACCCACCACATCCGGGTCGACAAGTAAGCCTCACTCAATCAATAAAACTTACAAAATCTTTATTTTTTGCGTAAAACAATACATAATTACCGAAAAAAATAATCCACCTTATTTTTTTTAATTAAATATATAATTACAGTAGTAAATTGAACTTTTAATGCGAAAATACAGTTTCTGTGATTCTTTTGTATTATCTTTTTTTTGAGTTAATTGTACTTATTTGATTTTAGAAAGTAATATCAAGGTAAATGGAAACAAAAAATTTTTTAATTTAGAAATTTGTTGAAACATAGTTTTTTTCTAACGACAGAGCTTGTATTTTTGTTTTCGTTGAATAGAAATTACAAAAATTTTGGATTTCATTGTAGTAGTTTCATCAATGGCTTGAAATAAAATAAGAGAGATAAGTAAACAAAATATATAGAAAATTGAAATTTGGAACGATTTGTCGATCATTTTAATTTGATTTTGATGAACTCGTTTTACAGTTATATATGAGTAAAAGTTAGAACTTTGATTCTTTAGATTTATTTAGTGAAACTATTAGGGTATGTGTATTATGATTTTGTGTATGTTTGAAATATGAAAGCCGTAAGCTAACGGTATAGAAGTAAACACAGGTAAAACAGTTTTATTTATTGGTAAAACGAAACTTTGATTCACTTTTAAATTTAACCTTGAAAGATGTGCAGTTGTGATAGAAGTGAATAAATTACGGAAATATCCCCAGTAAATTTTGTCTCGTACTTATTGGTGAAGAGGGTATAAATTTCAATCTTACATTTTTTAAAATTAAAATTGTGTTATATATTTCCATTGTGTAATAGGTGTCACAACAACACATAAACACCTTCACAGATCAACTTTTACAGATTGTTTATACGTATGGAGAGGGTTAAACTTATGCCGATTTTAATTTTTTCACTTTTGTTCTACCGTTGTCACAATCCCGTGTACTGCATACTCTTGGTTTACTAGCCATTTTGATATTTTACCGGTTCTGGTGAATAGTTTCAGTTAACGAAAGCATCCTTTTTGATGTTACGCTATTGTTTGTTCGAAGTAATGATCGTTTATATAACTCTATATGAATATCTGAACTTTAGCTTTAGTTGGATTATTGGTAATTCCATTTTCGTTTTGTTCCTACAACTTACAACCTTCAAAATTATGATTATTATTTATTTCGTAAATGTATCTGATTATTTAAAATCTGTTTTCTTAAAGGTAAAGTTCCTAGTGTTACTGGTTCATAGTACTGAGATCCTGAGGTTTTGTCAGCCAGCAGTTTCATTTCAGTTATCTATTTCAATGTAACCTTACTGTAAACTCTTAGTTCATTGAGTGCATTAGAACAATTTAAAACGAGTCTGAAGTCAATTAACACAGCAAACCTTTCTACAAAACACAAACTTGTTCACTCTTTTTCAAGTTTTGCAAAGTACCCACTGATGACCGAATACATAGTACATACCGTTACTTACAAGACTTCACAAACGGGCGGTATAATGTCTTTAAAGTCTGTTTGTTATGTAAATTTGGTCAATTTTCAATATAATATATAGTTAGACAGAAAAACATGTAGTATGAGGAGTAATAGACCGTGAAGATTTACCAGTTGGTCATGCAAGTTAATGTACCCTGCCGCAAGCTCTCTTGAACAAAGGTTCTTTCGACCCATCTTCTTACAAGAAAATTTAAAGCAAAAACTAACGCGTGCCTAACACACCACCCATTGCCCTGAACTGAAAAAAACCGGTCTGCCACACCTCATCCCATTTTAATTAACTTAACCACATAACGCAGAACCAATATTAAAAAGCCGTACTCCAATAAAAAATATTAAGTGATCTTCTTAAAACTAAACTCAACTCCACTCACACAGTATTTGCACCGCCCGTATCCTCTCTCTCCTATACTTGCAACGCTAATATATAATACCCCCTTTTGATCTTCCCAGTACCTTGTATTCTGCACTAATTAATTTGACATTATTTCTCCTAACAGGTGTGTGGTAAGGTTAGTAAATAAAAACCACCAAATCATGCTAAATGAAACTTTGTTTTTTTTTGTTTTATTTTAAAAAAAACCTTTCTTTATTATAATATCATAAGTTAGATTTATAGTTTGTTCTTTACTTTTAGGTTGGGTTACATTGAGATTTATAAATCTTATGTGTTATAAAAAAAATTATCACAAACTATTGCTTATTATCATTGCAATAAGAAATCGCTTAAATTAAAATCTCACTCAATTGAATTAATCTACTTATTTTTCGGTTGGGTTACATTACAATTTAATAAATCTTATGGGTTTAAACTTCTCACAAACCCTTACTTGTCAACCAATGCAATCCCAATTCACCACTCAACTGAACTCTTTACTCGCTAAGAATAGTATATTACTATATACGAGGAAGCAAGTTACAGCACATTTGTCTAATGTTTGATGGTCATTACAGGATAGGATGAAAGGAGGAAGTTCGTGACTACCTTCGTCCTGAGAATCATTAAAAAAATTAAGAAGTGAAATGGGAGACAGGCTCGAACGCAAACCCCGAGATATACTATCAAGCTCTACTGAGCTAGTCCGGCCAGATTAAAAAATTTAATAAAGGTGGGAATCCAACATATAAGAAAAATGGGAAGGACTTTTCTCGAAAAATAGCAACTCAGAGGAGAACTAGGGGTAGCATAATCTACTGGCCCACGTCTTTGGAATGGTATATTTCTCGTCGTTGGGAAATATCGTCCTCCAGTTCGCATGAGGCGTTGCCAACTAACCTGATAATTTTGGCTTTCGTAAATTTGTGAGGCAATTTGACCATTTGCTGCTTTCCGGCATCACTCAAAACGAAGTTTTGACGGAAGACGATGTCACCGGAGGGAGACAAAAGCACGGTTTCGGGCATGCAAATTGTATTGAGCTTTGTTTTGCAAAAAAGCTTGAGCAGACAGCTCTTTAATTTAGGGACGAATCTTGGACAATTGATCTGGACGAAAAAAGGGTTTCCCCACTCTCATCCAGACAATTCAAGCGTCGGAGTAAAGAGTAGGAAGTACCATGAGTGATCATGGGTAGACCAAAGTAGGCGACAACCAAACATGAAATACATTGGCTTCCAGCAATTTGCCGATAAGCTCGACGGTAAGTTTCCGTAAAGAAAAAAGAAACGGGAACTTCGTAAGATAGTCTAAGACAATCAAAATTTCTATATGACCGAACTTAGTTCGGGGTGATTATATCACCCTGATTATATCAAACTGATTATATCAAATAATGAACACTCTTTGACCGAGTCTTTCAGATTTAAGTGACGTCACCATAGGAGCACGTAGTATGGTGTTTCGGGCTTTGACAAACTTACCGATTTCACATTGAGAAATATAGGATTTAATTTGCGTAACCATCCGGATGTCCTTGGTAACCTCATCGATGGTGGAGGGACTGAAGAAAAATTGATCCCGGGTGGATGTGCCACGTTTCGAGATCTGCTAAGATTAGGCTGACGATGCGATTGAGGATTATAGTGATGATCAGGTTAGTAATTCGAAAGAGGATTAGACAGGGGATTATTTCTCGAAAAGGCTACCTGGGTAGAATGTTGATCTGAAGGTTAAATGGATTGAGGTTCCTGAACTCGGGATATAGAACGTTGTGCGACCTCTCGGGCTAGCACTCGTAAAATATTTGTCTCGCTTGCCCGAATAACAGCTTCCATTTTTCATGTGTAACTGATGTAATTGGACTGCGTACAGTCTCGGAAACAGGTGGTGGATTGGGATTCACATCGCCAGTCGTAGCTGCTATCGTGGAAATACGTTACTGCTGTGCAAATTTTTTATGTGTTGGTGGATTGCGAGGGAGGCGTATCTTACCTGGATGTAAGTCGTCCTCGCTAAAATCAGCTCAACTTGCTCGTGAGGTGCGATTGGTAGGTTGGGTAAATTGTAATTCTGCCCTTTTTGAAGAGGGTTTTTCAAAATGGTTTGGGCAGATTTAAATGTTTCCGCAATGGTGGTTCGAAACTTGTGGTTAGCGATCGGTAGTTGAGAAGGAGGTTTGGAGAGGAGAAGCGGTTCTTGCCTCGTCTCGAAGACGTTGGGCATCAGTTTTGAAGTTACGAGTCAACACCTTTTTGATGGCTCCCAGGGACTGAGAAGTGGCTACCACGTTGAGATTATTCGAGCCGAAATGGGACTTAGCAAGTTGGTCAAATATTCACCGGAGGAGAATTCTTCATAAAGCAGGACTTGTGGAACGCATGATCAGACGGCATGGTTATGGCCGCGCTTAGGCCATCTATTTTCTGGCAGCACACATTGCATGCTGCGCTTCTATTGGCCAGCGTTATCTCGGAAGTAGAAGCCATAGTGTCTCAAAGGAAACCGACTGAGATAAAATTGGAAAGAAGAATGATGAAGAGATTGTATCACCAAAAGTGGAATAGGTAGCGGAGACATTGACGGATCTAATGCCGAAAAGAAAAACAAGCGTAGACAATAAAAATGTGACAAAGAAGAAAAACCAAGAAGTTCAAAAAAAAAAAACGTTAAAAAAAAAATTAAAACTTAAAAATTAAGAATTCAAAAAAAAATCAGCGGAATTCAAAATTTATTATTAAAACCAAAAATGTCTTAAAAAAACTTAACCAATCCAAAATTAAAAAAAAATCATTTCGAAAAAAAATAATTTTGAAAACAAAAAGCCAAAAAAACTAACAATCTTGATTTCGAGGTTGGCAGTTGTGAACCAAATGATTCATTCCAATGTAAAAAATTTTAAAATTCAAAAATACTAAAATAAATTAAAAAAATGTCGGTCAAGTAGGGCTCGTATACTCGGGTATCGGATAACCGGGTACCCGGGTATTTTACCAAAAATTTTACTACTCGAATATCCGGGTAATAGCTTCGAGTACCCGGGTATAACAAAAACAAAATTCTTATGAAGCTCACTGTCACTTTTGCTGATTTATTCAAAAAATAATTTCAGAAAATATATGTTGCATTGTTGTATTTTAGATAAGTTCCTAAATCAGCTAGGGCCGTGAAATAGTTACGAAGCTTGTAAGTCACAAAGTATGGAGCGTTTTACCAAAGAAGATTTATAAAATGAATGAATCTAGATTTTTTAGAAATACTTCTATCACCTTAAAATGTAGATCCTTGAGAGATTCCTGAGTACTCCCACACAAACGACTGCAGTCATTTTCCGATGGTTTAGTTTCTGTTATTTTTATAATTAGAGCACGTAGAAGTTCAGGAAGGTCAAAAGTTGAAACTAATTTAGATTGTAAAACACGGTGGAACATACTTATTGCAGCAATAAATCGATTTCTTAAATTAAAAAATTGCATTAATACTACACTCGATGAGCTGGGCGCTGACAAAATGCACGAATTAGAAATATTAAAAGAAATCTCTTTTATTCTCGAACCACTTATGCTAGCAGTACAAGAACTGAATACAAAAAACGCCACCCTAATAACAGCTGAAGGTACTTCTACGTACTAAAAAAAATAAACGAGATTAGTACACCTCTTTCTCGTGAACTATTTGAAAAACGAAGTTAATGAACGTCGACAAAAGGATATAATAACATTATTGTTATATTTGCATCATTGCATTTTTTCAAAAGGCAATGAGTTTTTAAGCTACGCAACAAAAATTTCTACAAAGCAGTTTGCTCATCAATTATTATTACGTCTATACTCGAATGAAAACAACATCAGAGTTGCAGATCAAAGCTCAAGCTCTTCTGATTGAGAGTGGGAACCAACATCAGTATATAATGAGTTACAGCATTGTCTTGCATTATATATAACTAAAACCAAAGAAAAACGCGAAAATTTAAATGTTGAGCAATCCCTTCCATTTATGCAGACAAATGGAGGTAAGCGAAACCACATGTTAGATAATCTGTACGCTTCACTGCTTACTATAAATCCTACATCAACGGCATGCGAACGGGTGTTTTCAGTAGCCGGCAATATAATAACCAAAATTCGCAGTTCGTTAGCTCCTTCCACACTCAACGGCTTAATATTTTTAAAATACTATTTTATAAACAAAAAGTTATAGTAAATATTATATTATTATAAAATTTGGTTTCATTTAACGTTTAACATATTTTTAATAATTAAATTAATTGAATTAAATAAATATCAATATTAATTGAATTAAATATGTACAAATGAACTATTAAAAATTTGTTTTGTTTTAATTATCCAACTACCCGGGTTACCCGGGTAACCCGGGTATTTGAGTAAAATAACTACTCGATACCCGGGTACTTAATGTTCGAGTATTTTACGAGCCCTAGTCAAGTGCGAATAGTACTCGCTCACGGCGGGTTCCGTGGACGAAGAAAAACAAAATATCAAAACTAATTGTCAAAAGGTTGTGTTCAATCAAAGTCTTTATATTGCCGGACCACCATAGGCATATAAAATTGAATTTTTCCTCGTACATGTCAATAGTAATTTCAATTGAAAATTGGTCGAAATGATACAAAAAATGTTACATCGGTTGTAATTTTATCCATAAATAAAAAAATACAGAAATATAATTATGTGACACTTCGCTCCAGTTTTAGTTCAGAGTGAATCGGCTTGATGTCAGTTGTCACCTTTTGCACCTGTTCGGGTTTTATTATTCTGTGTTCTTTGCTGTTTTTTTCTTCAGAAAATATAGCTAATAAATGAGAACGAAAAACGACATTATTGAGGTAGTACTGGTTAGTTGAAAAAGTTTTCGGTAACAAAAAAATGTAACGTTTTCATAGACTCGAAAAAAAATATTTCTTTCCGATCTAGTAATTTAAATTGATACAAGGATACATACTTCAAATTCTGTTGAAAGATATGCAAATAATTTTTTTTAAATCTAAGGTTGATTGCTAACGAAATTGATCTGATGCTCCCATTTTTTTCGTAAGCTGTATAGATTAATCTAGTTTTAAACAGCAGATAATTTGACAATTAAAACTTATTCACTAATCTGTTTTTGAAGAAAAATTGCCGTTTGTGGCTTTGTTTTTTAATCTATCTTAAAGCATTTTTTATATGTAATATATATGTATATGCCAAATTATGAAAATATTTTATTTTTAAAATTACAGTCGTCGATGGTTTTTTTTGACAGTTCACCTTCCTTATCCATAACCCCCGCGCGACTTAATTTGAAGTATGTATCCTATTTTTGAGGTTATCGCCGAATTAATCACTTTTATTTGTAAAAAATTTTCTTAAAAAATATGCTTGTATAATAGCGATTGTAAATCGAATCTGGGTCATCACCCCCGTTTTAGATGGAACTGTTAATCTGCATTAATTTTTACGTTCTTTTCTGCGTAATGTGCATTTATTAAAAAAAAATGTTTGTTGATGACCGTGCCACAGTTGTTCAAGGGGAAAATGCAAAAAAAAAGATTTAATTATTAACTGTTTATGTGTTTTTCTTACTGTTATTTTTTGGTTTAGTTTTTTCTTTAAATTGCGATTTATTTAATATGATATGTATCTACTTTAAGATTATGAAATATCTTTGTCCATAACTTTTATTTTTAATGGTTTGAAATTATTTATATATTTGTTTAATATTGAAAGTCAAAAAACAAATTAAATTACAATTTTTGAAATTCGTATATATAATCGTTATTGAGATTTATTTCTTAAATAAAGTTTAGTGGTGAAATTTCAAAAGCATCCATTATTTAAGCGACATATCATAAGAACCTTGAATTTCTTTATAATATAAATCAACAGATGCTGCTTGACACTGTGCAGTATATATATTTTTTTGTGTTAATTTTATACAATAATTTCGAAATTGAGGCTAGTTGTTAATTTAAAGCAACTTGCGATAATGACATTACATATATTAATATATGTGTTTCTGTCTCAAAAAGTAAATCTAGTTTATAAAATAGGTTTTTCGGCAAATGGCTGTAAAGTTTAACTTTGCTGCCGCTGGGGAGTAGCTAAAGTCTTACTTTTTTGCAGGCGGCTGCAAAAGTAACGCCATTTTTATTTTGTCTGCCGGCGGCTGTAAAGTAACTTTCATATTTTTACGGCGGCTGTAAAGTAATTTTCATATTTTTACGGCGGCAGTGAAGTAATTTGCATATTTTTACGGTGGCAGTAAAGTAAAATAACATGATATTATTAATTTTTTTTTTTAAATAAAATGTGTTGTGTAGTAGGAATTACAATATGTGTCACAATAACACATAAAAACCTTTTAAGACCAAGGTCCCACAACAACATACGTTCAAAGGTGTTGATGGACGTAAATCTTTCTTTTTTTGTTGTTTTATATTTTTTGTTAAAGAATGGATAACTAAAAAAAAAATCCTATCACTGACAAAATATGACATAGGCCAATATTTTGTGATAGAATAGAGAAAATAAAAGGAAATTAAAAAGTAAATAGCAAATTTTTACAAAATTTGCTGAAACAAAACAAAAATGTAGTTGCCAATAATCCAGCCGGCGGCATATTCCTTGATCCTGTGACGCACTTTGTTTCTTAAAGATTAAAGCCCACACATAATTATATCAAGGCTCGTTTCTTCAAGGAAGCAATAGCGTCTTATCATCAAGGATTATTTCACAGCTAAGATTGAGGGTGCTACCGTTGACTGAATACAGTTCATCCGCCACCACCTCTAAGATGTCACCTTGGCTAGTGATATCTCACTGCTATTGCCAGTGGTATGTGATATCTCACGTTAACCCGTATGTCAATAGCAGGGACTGGAGTACGCGGGGTTGTCACACCCGTAGATCAAAAATAAAAAAATGTTCAAAACAATAAAAACTGATCCATCCATGCGGTAAATTTGTTCAAAACAGAATGCATTTCAGTTCATTTTAATGAATTAAAGTCAATAAAAATTAATTTCAGAAAATTTATTACCTAAAACATATTTATAAAAAATTTGATCATTAATTTCATATTTTTAAACAAATTTAAACGTTTGCCGAAAAAATAGTGCATTGAATTCGGAGCTAAAGTGTGTTTTTGTGTTTCGTTTATAACTATAGACTCAACAACTTTAGCTCCTAACTCAATAATATACTATTCTAATCCTTGTTGCAATGATATCATATTCATGTACACAAGCACATGTAGGTTTATATTAATCAATTAATTTTTAGATCTCTATTGGATCTGCTTATGAAATTTGGTTTAACAAAAAGTTTTTGGCTAAATCTTTTTTTACGCGAGGAATCAGTTTTTGTTTTTTTATTTTTTTTAATTTTTGATCTACAAGTGTAACAACCCCATCGCACTCCAATCTTTGCTATTGAAATATGAGTTAACGTGGGATCACATATCACATACCACTGGCAATAACAGTGGTATATCACTAACCAAAGTGATGTCTCAGAGGTGATCGCGAATAAACTGTATTTCAGTTCACGGTAGCACACCCAATCTTAGTTATAGAATAGAGGAGGGGGGGGGGGGGGGGGTTGGGGGCAAGGATTGATGGTTTAATATTTCATCCATTAATATTTCATTCCAGTTTAATATTTCATCTTGTTGCATTCTGTCCAAAAAGGTATTGTATAGGTATTAAGCACAAATTAAACTGCGCTGCAGTTCATCTTCCAAATTGATTTTCCCTACTAAATCGGCTGGAACCACATCCTTAGTTACATTTTCGTTGAAATCTGTGCTGGATGATGTAGCAGTGTGAGTAGTTTGATCACCCGTTTCAGATCACACGTCTGCTATTGCTGCTGATGCAACGTTAAATTAAATAATCTTTAAAAACTTTTATGGAGTTTCGACTTGGAACAGTATAAATATGTTTAATGTATTATCAACAAAAGCAAAGTTTCCATTCTGCAAATACTTAAATACTCAAAATGTTTCGGTTCTCCTTACTTTTATGATAGTTATTGAGACAGTCGACTCACGAACTAATAGATTGCTTTCATTTTCTAGTTTACTCAATACAACCTGAAGAGCTGCAAGGGCATAGGCCAATATTTCATGATAGAGCGATTGAAACACGAAACACGATTGAAGGTGCTACCGTGGACTGAATAGAGTTTATCCGCTAGCAACCCTATGATATAAATCTTGACAAGTATTTTCTGATTGTTATTGCCAATGGTATATGATATGATAATTTCCCCCTTTTTTAAAATTTCTCCATTTTTCATCCCAGATTTACTTAGCGGGATGAATTAGTTTAAGTTTTGATGCTCAACAATTTGTAACAGTGTTTTAATGTTGTAGATTTAAGTTTTTAATTTAATTAACAATCTAATGTAATTCTAAGTCTTTTAATTTGTGCAAATCTTTTAAATGTTTTAAAATATAAGTTTTTCTTAATGTCTCTTCTTCTTTAAGTTTTGTCTTACAATAATTTATTTTAATTTATTACTTTCTGTCCAATATACACCATATTTTACCGACATCTTGATAATAGAGAGCAATAGCCTCCGAAATATAGATAGTAAAAATAAAATTATAATTCATAATATGATAAATAAACTCAATTATTAATTCGAAAATTCCACCTAAAATCCCGTAGTTTAAAAAATTATTTACAAAATAAAAGTGTGAAAAGAACTTGTTACGTATATGATCTCATTGCATATGACCAAAAATAAAAAAATTTCAAATCAACAAAACTTGATAACAGGATTCCGTGTTTTCATTGATTAATCCCTGCAAATATAACAATCCTGTAATCCCGGGATTTTCTTTCATTAATCCCGGGATTGCGGGATCATAAAAATTGGTCGGGATCCCGGGAGGCAATCCCTGAAGTAGAGCGATTCCTCCGTAGTTTGCGTAGTACGCAGCATAGCTGTGTTCCAGTCCTGTGGCATGGTTTCAGTACAAACAATCTTAAGGATAGAGTTTCACCACCATGTACAATCATTTCGGATGTTATATTGTTGATACCAGTTGCTTTCTTGCGTTTTAATTTTGACAGCGCCGCTTCGAATTCCTCTTTGGTTGATTCGTCTACATGTACCTTTGACGCACGAATAAGCTTTGCTCGTCGTCCGACTTGTTGCTGGTCACTTAAGTTGAGAAGATTTTCAAAATGAGCGGCCAAATTAAGGTCTTCTTGTAGCTTCCCAGCTTCATTTTGAATAGCAGTCGATCTAGTTTGAGGGCCCTTCTTTAAGGTTTTAACCTATTGAAAGAAGTTACGTGATTGATTTTCTTTATTGAAGCTTTCAATCTCCTCACACTTTCTCTTCCACCATTCTCTCTTCGTTCGTCTACATAGCTTTGTAACGGCTTGATTTGCCAGTTTATAGTTCTCCGTCGTGGACCTGGTGTTTGCTTCCTTGCAGACACTTCAGATAGCAATCTCTTTTGTATTGAATAGCGTCAAGACATGCTTGATCCATCCATGGCTTCTGGAAGTGGTTTTGTGGTCGTTCAAGTATTCTCTCAGCAGCGCTTAAAACAGCATCTTTAAGCAAATACCATGACTTATCGACGTCTGCATTAATGGTTTCTGATTTATCCAATGTTTCGGCAATATGGATTTGATATCTCTCTTCTGTTTCAGCATTCTTTAATTGATTGAATTTTGGAATGCCTGGATTTGGGAAGTGGAACCTTATCGTTGCACATACAAGGAAGTGGTCACTTCCAATGTATGCACCTCTAAAGGATCGCACATCCAGAACACTCGAAAAGAAACGCGCTGTAATTAGCACGTGATCAATTTGATTTCGAGTGTTTCCATTCGGTGAGACCCAAGTCTGCTTATGAATCGATCGATGCGGAAAGAACGTACTAGCAATTCTCAAATTATTTGATAATGCAAACTCAGTCATTCTCTCACCATTATCATTCGAATTCAAATGCAGACTGTGGGGCCCACCACATTTCCATAAGATATATATCTTCCAACCTGCCCTTTAAAGTCAACAAGAACCATAATGAAGTCGCATGTTGGTGTTTGTTTCATAACCTCTTCCAGTGCTATGTAGAAAGTATCCTTCTCGTCGACGGTCTTAGCTTCAGTAGGTGCATGCACGGCAAAAGGAAATATTGTTATATGTACTGCGTACACGTAGGTAGCAAATCCTCTCACTAACCAGGATGAATTTCATCACGGCTTCTTGTATGCGTGCACCAATAAGAAAGCCTGTTAAAAATTCTCTTCGAGAAGGTGGACCACTACAGTATAGAGAGTGACTATCCAAATCTTGTTTTCCTATTATTGGCTGTCTAATTTCTTGCAGAGCTATGATATCCATCCTTTACCTCTCAGCCTCTGTTTTTAGACTTTTAAGATTATCAAGAGCGCTCAGGCTGCGCACGTTCCACGTTCCGATTCGGTAGTCTGGTCCTTTTTTACGTCCAGGTAAAATTCTATTTTGAAATCCGGGTCTGTTTTCTTTCTCTGATTTCCAAACCCAAATGGTCGTGAATTGGTCCATTATGCATCTTAAGGTTACCAGAAACAACCTTTTTACATGTTTATATAGCGAGCCGCTTGATCCAAGAGAGACGCCTGCTTCAAGCCGCCCCTAACATGGAGAACAGACGCTTGAGTCGCATTGGTTTTAGGGCGCCGATTCGCCGTGATGTACATTGATTGGCTAAGCAGTTTTTACTCTGCTTGTCTCCAGTACACCAACCTAATTCTGTCAGCATTAACCAGGCAGCACGGCGTGGACGTCGAATTTCGGATTTCGCTACCATTTTGATTTTTTTAAAACATTTAATAATTAAGACTGATTAGATTACCAAAGATGATTATTGAAATAAAACGAATTCTTAAAATACAATACGGTTAGTTTCATTGGGCTTCAAACCTTAAATTAAGGGGGCCGGTTGCATATTAGGTAGGACTTACATTACTACGGTCCGGGTAGGAGCTGCCAATTATAAACAACGAACCAATCTCGGGCCTATATTTGCGAGCCAAGCCTTGGCTAATTAGCTTTGGTTTCAGTCTGGTTCAGTTGTAAATGCCTAGACCAAACCAAGGTTCAGTTTGTTATATAACGCGTTATAAACCAGTCTAATGCATTGTAAACATGTGCAGGCCATATTATGTTTATTTTTATTTTCATATATGTTACTCTTTCCACAACCTCCTACACATAAAGGAGGTATGACAAAAAAAATTGGTTTGGTAGACCTGGCTTAAGCCTTATTTGCCAGACTTGGTCCAAGCCTGGTTTGTCCCCAGTACATCAGTCCAAACTTGGTCCAAGCCTGGGCCGTTTGAAAATGTTAAGCCTGGCCCAATCTCTAAAAGCTGTAATATCTCACATTAACTCTTATGCCAATAGCAGGGATTGTAGTACGCTGGCTATCACACCCGTGGATCAAAAATAAAAAACAATTTAGAAATCAACTAAATAATGCGATCCCTCTATATCGGTATGAAAAGAACTTGTTCAATTATTTTGAATGTCAGTATAAATAATATCATATATGAATAAATTTAATTTGTCGATAATCTTGACCTTAATTCAAAATTCAAATAAATAGATTAAATTAAGAAAATAGTCGAATTAAATATATCCTCCAAAAATACGGATACAACAAATCAAAATTTCTTTATTGATTTATTTTTCTTATAAAATGTTTCAATTATATTATTATTAAATCAAGATTAAAAATTTATCATGGGGTAGGAGTAATGTGTCTTATTTATTTATTTTTTGCGAAGTAAACATCAAATTATCAAGTAATAATCAAATTTTTCAATATTAAAATTAAATTTCTAACTGTGTTTTATTTTTTGTTTGGATTTGTTGTTAGTTATAAATTCAAATCAAATTAAAGTTAAACCTTGAAATATAAATTGATTGTTTTGTGATTATTGTGTGTGGATGCTCACAAATAAAAGAACTATAAGTCGCCAGATGCGTAGCCTCCCTAGGAGCTCGCTCAGCAGCATTAAGCAGATGAGTCAAGGCATTAAAATGAGTGATATCCCAACAGTAAACAGGTATGCAGGTTTACCACCTAACGTTAATTTATCAAAATATGCCAAAAAACCGCAAACTAGTTCTCCGTCTGGTGAAAATGCTAGAAAACAGGTAGAAAAAATTCCTCCAATAATTACAAAATCTTCCTCAACGGAGATTCATAAAACTATGAAGGAACTAAATATTTCAAAATATAATATACAAATCATGTCAATTGGCATAAAAATACTTACATATAGCCTATCAGACTATAACAAAATTTTTACTAAATTAAAAGAACATGACAATGGTATGTTCTCATATACGCTTGAGGAAAACCGTTTTGTTAAATTTGTACTATGTGGGCTCCATGATATGGATACAAATGAAGTTAAGAAAAGCCTTGAGAATAGCGGCCTGAGTCCAGTTAATGTTTGGAAAACTATTCCTAAAAAATATCGTCGAAACAGTGAAGATGCCCTTTATTTTGTTGCTTTCAAAAAGGGATCAATGTCTCTGAACCAACTAAAAAATATTAGATTTGTTAATAACACAGTGTGCAGATGGGAGATTTGTCAATCCACCAGCAAAGGTCCTCTTCAATGTTATAAATGTAAAATGTATGGTCATGGAGCGAACGCATGCTACATGAAGCCAAAATGTAATTTCTGTGGTGGAGATGAACATATTGATGATATGGAGTGTCCTTTGCAAAACGATATTACTAAACATGTTTGCTGTAATTGTAGTGGAAATCATACATCTAACTCTATAATTTGTCCAGAAAGAGAAAAATACATTCAAATAAAAAATCATCTGAATCTAAAAAATAAGTTGAGTCGACCTTCTAATCAACCAACGTTTTCATTTCAACAACAGGATTTTCCTATTATTTCTTCAATACCTCATCAAAACAACAATAAAAATTTTAATAATAATTGTAATAATAATTTTGTTAACAAAAAAATGCAGTTCAGTACAGTGGTTCAAACAAATGCAATCAATCATGAAAATTCAATTAATATTAATTCAGATAGCACAAATGATTTGTTTGCACCACATGAGTTATTACAAATTCTCAAAGAACTTGTTTCAGGACTTCGGGGTTGTTATTCCAAAGAAGAACAATTTGATGTTATGGCTAATATTGCTATTAAATATGTCTGTTATCCATAATTCTTTAAAAATTTGTGTGTGGAACGCGTACGGTATAAAAAATAAAAAATTTGAGGTAATTCAGTTTTTAGATAATTTTAATATTGATATATTACTTATTAGTGAAACGCATTTAAAGCCTTCTATTTCATTTTCGATTCCTAATTTTCGCTTTTATCGTAATGATAGAGAAAATCTTCGCAGGGGTGGTGTTGGTATTCTTATAAAAGATTGCATTAAACATTCGCTTCTTCCTGACCTTAAATTAAATTGTATAGAATCCCTGGGTATTAATATAATAAGTAGTGATAATAATCAACTTAAAATATTTTCTGTATATTGTTCATATTCGAATTCTGAGCATCTCAGAAATGATTTTATAAAAATTTGTAGTGGTAATGTTCCTTACCTAATTGGTGGTGATTTAAATTGTAAGCATCCTAACTGGTTTTGTCCTAGAACTAACCGCGGTGGTCGAACTTTATATGATTATTCTATTAACTCTGATTGTGTTGTTATCGCTCCCCAAGATCCTACCCACTATAGTCCTGCTGGAGTCCCTAGTATTATTGATATATTTTTAACAAACAACCCACTTGCTAAATAGAATTATTAAATATCATATAAATATTCTTTATAATCAAAAATGGCAAACGAAGCTTGAATGCTTGGATAATGGGTCAAAAAACTTCTGGAAAACAACTAAACATTTTAAAAACCATCGCAAGTCCATTCCACCATTAGTTACTCCCAACACTGGAAATCGAATTTTCTTAAATACAGAAAAGGCACAAGTATTGGCTGATGTCTTCCTTGACGCTCATCAAATTCCAAACTCCAATATTGTAATTGAAGAACAAGTGAATGAATTTTGCACTAATTTCAATAATTTGGATAACAATGCTACAATTCCTGAAATTAGCCCTTCTGAAATTTCTGATATTTTGAAATTCCTTCCAAGGCTCAAAGCTCCAGGTGTAGATAATATTCCATTTATTTTACTTAAAAATCTTCCTGAAAGTGGAATCCATTTTCTTAAGATAATATTCGAGTGCTGCTTGAACCTAGGCTATTTCCCAATTCAATGGAAAAAAGCAAAAATTACTCCTGTTTTAAAGCCTGGCAAAGACCCCACTCTTGCTACAAGCTACAGACCTATTAGTCTTCTTTGTACATTGGGAAAACTTTTTGAGCAGATTATCAAAAGAAGAATGGAAGACTTCATAACTGATAATCAAATAATTATAAACGAGCAATTTGGTTTTAGATCTGGGCACTCTACAGTTCATCAAATCCATCGTGTAGTCAATCATATTAAATCTAATAGATCTTCGCTAAAATCTACTGGAATGATATTATTAGACCTTGAACGAGCCTTTGATAAAGTTTGGCAAGACGCAGTCTGCTATAAATTATTTATATATGGATTTCCAATATTTTTAATTAAAATCATAAAATCGTTCTTAACTGATAGAACATTTTTTGTCCAGATTTTTGATTCCATGTCTTCTATACTTAGTATTCCAGCTGGGGTTCCTCAAGGTGCCGTATTGAGTCCTTTGCTTTTTTGTTTATTCATCAATGATATTCCAAGAGATAGTGAATGTAAATTATCATTATTTGCTGATGACACTGCAATATTTGTGTCAGATGAACTGGCGGTATCTATTATCAATAAGCTTCAATTGTACCTCACTAAAATTCTCGAATTTTTTAAGAACTGGAAACTTAGTATTAACATATCAAAATGTGAAGCTATTTATTTTACTAGGTGCAGAGCATCCCGTAAACTTCCACAACAACCTTTTCTGATTCAAAATTCTTCTTTGGAATGGAAACCTTCAACTAAATATTTAGGAATTTATTTGGATAAATCATTAACATTTAAGACACACGTCACTCAAATACAACAAAAATGTAATGCACTGTTCAAAAGTCTATACCCTCTACTCAACAGAAATAGTAAACTAAATAGTCATAATAAGACACTAATTTACAAGTGTGTGATTCTTAATATCATACTTTATGGTGCGCCAATTTGGTGGGATATTGCTTTGTGTCATAAAAAGAAATTTCAAATAATTCAAAACAAATTTCTAAAAACTATATATAAACGCCCTAGACGTTATAGCACTTTAAGACTGCACAACGAATTAAATATAAAGCTTGTCAATGTAGTTGCTAGAGAAGCTAATGATAGATATATAAATAAATTAAATTGTATTGAAAATGAATTAATAAATGCAATTAGCTTTACTACCGCTTAATTTTTGCAACGTAGCTTTTAAGTTTAGATTTAAGTAGGTTAGGTAAATATAAGTTTTTTATTAGTTACTAAGCAGACTGAACTGCATTTGAATATATAAACATTCTTTTTTCATTTATTTTTCGCATCACTCATAATAATTAATTTCATCTGCTGTAAAGCTTACTATTAAAAGCTGATCTCAGTAAATTATTAAATGTATACAACTGTATTATAAAATTTAAAGTCAATAAAGGATTATTATTATTATTTATTTATTTTATTTATTTTAAATAGTTTCGCTTTCTCTTCATGCCTTTTATTACAAAATATTATTTAGCTGGTTTTTGAGTAGAGTTGGATGTTAGAAATTAGAATAAAGTCAACAATTTTTAGCAACTTTTTATAGCAAAGAAGGAAATTATGACAAGCTATCTTAGTAATTCTGTTAGTTTATAGACTATACACTAAATTATGAAATATTAATTATTTAGACTCTTAGGTGTTTAAGCAAATGAAAGGAACGGTAGTGCCGAGATAGTTAAGTTAATTGTTTCAAATAGGATTTCAATTTTAAAGTATCATAAATTGTTGCTGCAATATTTTTATTTAAATAGCTATTCCAGTTACCGATAGATAGGTGTTTCACAAATAATCATTTTCCTTGAATTGATATAAAAAGCAAAATATGACTACTAAAATGTTTTTGTGTAAATTACATAGTAGTCTCGTAGATTGAAGAACTTAAATATATCACTATACCATCCAAACAAATCTAATACGTTTATGTTTATACATCTTAGTTGTAGTCGTAACTTGTCGTAGTTTTGAAGACTGTTCAGCGGAGCATTTCCGAAACTTGAGATATGGATATTGTTCTTCAACTTTTGTAAACATTTTTCATCAGAAAACCAGTCAATAACAAATAACGTCAATACCACAGGTCTGCATACCGCATAGTACCTTGACTGCCTCATAAAATCAATATCACGACACGATTCTGTCAAACTAGTTTCATAAAATCATTTGGAAGTTCGAAAAATAAAAATAAAGTTTGTTTACAATATATCAAGTGGATAGTCATTAAACATTACATATGTCTAATGTTCCGCTCTAAGATAAAAATAAAAATGCATGAGGCGAATAGTTTAAAAAGTAAAACTAAAATGTATAAAAGTTAATTGTAAATGCTTAGCTCATTTTAATAATAATTCTTTTATTAAAATATATATAAATCAAAACACAAATACAAAATTGATGTTTTGAAGCATCAGCTTGTTTTTTATGCGTGTCTGTGCTTAAAAAAAACAAATCGAAAGTGTTATTCTTTTTTTATGTAATCTAATTTAGATATGTTTTCTTTCAAATCGCTGAATATTGAAAAAAAATTCTTTCAAGTGAATATTGATTAGTGTGTCAAAACAATTTTTTTTTGTAATTATCACTATTTTCGCGTTTTTTATGCCCATGTAAATAATTTCATGCATCCATTAAATTTTCTTCTTTAATATCAAAACGTGTGAAAAAACTACAGAATTCGAATGTGATTTTCAAAGGGTTATATTTTTCAACGGGTCACACAAAGTTGTATCTTAAGCGTTGCAATAACGACAAATTATATGAAAAGTAGTTTTTGCAATTCAAAATGGAAATTACCATTACCTAAATATAATATTATAGAGCGCTTGCCCAGAAGTGTTTGGCTAGTGCCCGTCTAGTTCAGTCAGCAAAGTATTAGACTCTTAATCTCAGGGTTGTGGGTTCAAGCCTCATGTTGGGTGTTTAAAGGGGAGTTAAGAGCAGAATAGAAGGTTTCAAGGGAAGAGCAACAGAACCCATACAAGGTTGTACAGGTCCAGTAATACTCCATAAATGGCGACCAGTAATTCAAAAATGGCCATGACTGGGTCATTAACATGATTTTACTGAATGATAACTTCGAACAATTGATGACTGCCATTCTTGGGCCAGAGAAAAAAAACAGCAATGACCCATACGAGGTTGTGAAACTGGCCCAGTAACGGGCCAATAATGATCTGCAGTCTGATCTTCTATTTGTTGTATGAAATTTTATTTGCCCGTTATAAAATTTCATACAAAAAATAGAAGAATAGCAGAAGCTTTCGATAGAAGATTTAGCTGACCCCATTTACATCATATGTAAATTTAAATAAATTAAACAAAATAATTAAAATAAATTAAAAATGTCTAATTAAAAAAATATTAAAGCTTAAGTTTAAACTTTAAACCAATATTATACTATAGTTTTTCAGTCAAATATGCTACAACTTAACAATAGGTGAAATTTTTTCAACTATATCTTTTTAAAATGGATATTACTCTAGTGAATTTTATCTAACCCAATAACATAGATCGGGCGATGAATAGTTCTAGTACTGGACCAATAACAATAGCCAAGCACTGTTAACCATTAATGGGCCATTGCTTGACCTTCAGGGGGCTTGTATTTCAGAGTCTGAAAAACCCTGCTTGGGCCCATACAAGGTTGTACAACTGGGCCAGTAATGGTTCATTACTGGCAACCAGTAATGCAGCAATGGGTGAGTACGGGCAACCACGACTGGGCCATTAACTTAAATTTACTAGATGATAACTTCGGACAATAAATGGTTGCCATTCATGGGCCAGAGAAAAAACAACAGCAATTGCCCATACAAGGTTGTACAGTTGGCCTAGAAACGGACAAATAATAATGACCAGTATTATAGTAATGGCCAAATACTGGCAACCATGGCTGGGCCGTTAAAAAAATATAAAATATCATATGTAAATTTAAATAAATTAAATACAAACTAGTTTAAAATAAAATAAAAATGACGGTAAAAATTCAAAACTCCCCATTAACACAACTGGTTCAGTTGCAAGAATGGCTGAGTAATAGCAAACATGACTGCCAGTACTCTGCCATTAAAAAAAATATAAAATAATATTTTCATACATAAATTTAAATAAATTATTTACAAAATAATTAAAATAAAATAGAAATGAAAATAAATTAAAACATATACCAACCCTTTCTATATTATCATAGTCTTTCAACCGACAAGGCGATAACTAAACTATATATGTGAAATTTTTCAAACTATGTATTTCTAACATGGATAATACTCTAGTGGAATTTAAAAAAAATGACATAGATCGGCAAATTCATGGCTACAGTACTGGCCCAATAACAATAGCCAATTAATGTTAACCATTAACGGGCCATTGCTTGACCATTCTAAGTAAACTGCACTGGCAATTTTCTATAAACGGTAGATAGGTCGATTCATGATTACAGTGACGGCACGATAACAATAGCCAAGTAATATTTACCATTCATGTGCCAGTGCTTGGCCATTCAAAGGTAACAATATACTGGCCATTTTCTGTAAACCATAGATCGGCCGATGAATAGTTCTAGTACTGGCCCAATAACAATAGCCAAGTACTGTTAACCATTAATGGGCCAGTGCTTGGCCGTAGGTCAGTGTCTGACAAAACCTACTTGGGTATGCGATTGGATTGTTGGTATTGGTCGTTACATCCATGACTATATTTTTATTCATAAGGAACTTCAGACTCCGAGTTTTCTGCCAGCACAAATATGTAAACAAGTAAACTTATTTATTATTTGTTTGTAGTAACGACAGTATGCCACACGTGTGCTGTAAAGTCTAGTGACAACTAAGCTGGACTTGATCTCTGAGGTTAAATGTTTAAGTCCTAGTTTCTATTGAAACAAAATTCGACTGTGAAAAATCAAGCTTACAATAATAATACACCGGAGTAAGTACTATCAAATATGAGTGCCGAATTAAAAAGTGATGTCAAATACAATATGGATATTCCTTATTCAAAAACCCAAATTGCAAATCTTCGAATTACATCCATTAATTCCTCCACACCCACTGTACTGAAACTTTATTGTTTGACTTTCAGAATCATCGAAATTTAACCAGGAAAACCGACACTAATCAGAAAAAAAAATTAAAATTGGTTGTTTTAATGATTTTACAACAATATTTTGTATTTTTAAAGAACTGTGAAATTTTCTATTTCTATAGGGTTTGATTTCAAAAAAGTGAATTAAAGGTAGAATTTAGACGAATTTTCGAACAAAATTGAGACAGTCGGCCGTGCTAGCAATATTATTAAACGTGCCAACTCTAGCACGTGTGCCACGTATTTGCGATCACTGCCATATACTATTCTAAAGTTGGTATTTTAGCAGCAACGTTTGTTGGGTTTTTGGTTTTTGCAATATATAAGAAAACAAAATTACTTTCTTGTCAACCAAATAAATGAGGTTTTTAAATAGAAAAAAAATATGTTTAATTATAAAAAATGATTAAGCTTAAATACAAACCTACAACTGCATAATTTAGAAATTACGAAAGTTCAACAAAATTAAACTTGAAAACTTATTTACAGTTCCGCCATTGATAAATAACTTTTACATTTTCAATAAATATGCCATCAAATTACGAAATTTATGTAAATCCTTCACATTGAAATTATTATGTACTTACCTAATTAACAATATTTGGTTTTGGTTTAGTAATTAAAAAATACTTATTCAAATCAACCGGCTTGACGATATAAATTTCTATTTTTCATATTGTATAATGATTTTAAAATTCACACCAATAATTTAACCATCGTATAGTTTTGTAATGCGTTTTACAATAACAATTATAAAATTATTACAGCAACAATAATAATATTATTACAACAAGTTAACTACATATTAAAAACTAAAGAATTACTTACTACATGTTTTCACTTTCTTTTGCGCGTAAAATTTTTTAGTATTTGCATAGTTAATAATTCTTGCTTAATATGTCTATTTTTATGCAAATTTTTAGATTTGGTTTTTAGAAATATTTTTATATCTTAACAATAGAATGATTACATAGAATTATCAAAGGTAACCAATATTAACCAATTTGACCTTTTTAAATATCAGTAACAGGCAGAAATTGGTTAGGGAAAGCCTGAATACAATCAGGGTGTGATCAAGTCCTGACCAGTCCAGAAAAGCAAGCCCTATTAGGGCAATTTGTCGTGGGCCTGTTCCGGGCCTTTAACCTTATTTGAATATATCCGGCCCTGATTTGGTTTTTCGTATTTGACCCGACTTCAGCAATTTGATTAGGGTCTCATGCGAAATACCTTTCTAGTGTTTACCCAATTTTACTATATTCGGCGAACTTGATCAGGGCCTGATCCGACTATCCCAATCGGGGCTTGATAGGACAAAATCGTTACACTCATGATAAGTGCCCAATCGAACTAGGGTAAACCTGATCAGAATTCAGAGCACTATTTAAGCTCGTGATAAGTTTCTGCTCGTGATGTATTGTACATCAACCACAAAATGATACTAATATCTCAGGTGCTAATTAAAACGAAATCATTTATAATAATTTGAAAGAATATTAAGACAAATTGTTATGTGTTACTCAAAATCCTCGACATATTCTTAGCCTGATTGTTTGACGCCATATGCACAAACAATGAACCTTGCCATATGCAAACAAATAGATTAGTGTTTGTGATTAAATTTTAAAAAAATTTTTTTATGTGGAGTTTTCTATTTTAAAATGACGCTAAATTTTAAAAATAAATAAATAAAATCAATTTTTCAGCTACTAGTCTCAAATTTAAAAGCAAGTTTGTTGAACCTGTCTGTACGCGTTTCTAAAAGTTTTAGACTTAATAAAACTTAAAAAAACTATAAAAAAAAATTCAAATTTTAGTAATGATTTCTGCATCTATAAAAGCTTCCGCATTTATATGAAAATCCATAAGATCTGAATGATCCTTTTTCCGCGTTGGAATTTTACTCATACTGAATATAACATTATAATCGAGGACATTGTAAGTTTTTTTTATGGAAAATGCCCTTAAATTGTAAATAGTGAGTATAAAAATTAAAGTATTTCATACTTTTTTTTTGTCCAAAGCTTTCCGTAATAGCATGAATATATATGCTATTCTATAATTCCTTTTTCAGTTAATAGATCCGCTGATAATTAGTCAAAAGAAATATTGTATTGTAAGCACATAAAAAACAAAAAAATTGTGATATTTCCAAGGTTGGCATGATATATATCAATGATATATATCTGATATATATCATTGATATATATCATGATATTTATTCCCTGATATATATCATGATATTTATAAAAAAGAAATAATTAAATATTCCTACCTTAAAGTTGGAAAACTGTTAACAGTCGCAGCAATGCACAAGACGCATGCCATTACCTGGTTCAGCCATGCCAAGACCATAAAGACATAGAGCCTGACATATCTAAACTTATGACATAAATATTTAAATAAATGCGAAAACATATGCTTTGTTGTCTGAAAACAATAGCATTTGCTTTAGACAGACCTCAAAGAGATAAAACGACTATTGCCGCGGGGCTTTGAAATTTGGCATAAACTGGAAGTCCATCTTAAAATAGAGAAACTTTAGAAGTTAAAAAACTTTTTTATCGAAAGAGACACATGGCTTTAAATTCATATCATCACCTAGCTAATTTATGCTTGACCATTGATTTTAAGGTAAGCGTTTGAACAACCACCAAAGAGGAGAAGCATATACTTCCTTATTAAACTATAATTATTCAGACTTCATTCCATTTCATTTGCAACGACACTTTTACTGAATCTACCCTATTTCCAAAATATGTATTTCAATATCAGTTTAGAAATACACCACCAATGGCGTGGAATGGAATGACTGCGCAAGCAGGATTCTCCAGAATTTAAAATTCGACCAAGCACTGGTCCATTAATGGTTAACAGTACCTTTTTTGCGGCGTTATGCTTCCTGTAGAAGCGTTGCCAAGCTAATCAGCTAATCAGGTTAACACTTAACAGTACTTGACTTTTATTGTTGGGCCAGTATTAGAACGATTCATCGTTCACCTATAGTTTAACTATCGCAAATTTCACCTATAGTTTAATTATCGCATCTCTGCTGAAAAACTATGATAATAATGTTAAGGTTGGTTAAATTTTTTTCTTTGGACATTTTTATTTTATTTTAATTATTTTGTATTTAACTTATTTAAATTTACATATGATATTTTATATTTTTTTATTGGCCCTGTCATAGTTGCCAGTACTCGGTCTTTGCTGCAATACTGGTTATCATTATTAGTCTGTTACTGGGCCAGCTGTTCAACCTTGTATGGGTTATTGCTGTTTTTTCCTCAGGCAAATGAACGGCAACCATTTATTGTCCGAAGTTATCAACAAGTAAAATTATGGGTCATTGGTTAATGGCCGAGTTATATAGTTGCCATAGTACTATGAGTCATGGTTGCCAGTACCCGGCCATTGTTGAATTACTGGTCGCCAGCAATTGACCATTATTGGCCTAGTTGTATAACATGGTATGGGTCATTGCTGGCTTTTTTTCATTTATTGTTCGAAGTTATTATTCAGTAACATTATGTCAATGGTCCAGTTATGGTTGCCACTCGACCATTGCTACATTACTGGCCGCCAGTAATGGACAATTACTGGACCGGTTGTACAACCGTGTATGGGTATTGATGTTGCAACTTGGCCAAATAAACAAGACAAGAGGGCGAGCGTGTTCGTCATTTGGACTTGTGCCATCGAAGATATAGACGAATAGGCAATTGATAAATTGCCTATAAACTGAATTGGAGTTGCCATATTTAAATTTAATTTATAGGCAAAGAGGTAAAAAACGAAGGAATGATGCATTGTACTGCATACAAGTGTGGAAAGGGCCATATATTGTATAATATTTAAGATAAACAAATTATTCAAAATAAATATCAGAACTTGATATATATCGGATATATATCTGATATATATCGGATATTTTGATATTTATATAAATATCATGATATTTGCCAACCTTGGATATTTCCCTCCATACAAATTTTAGTCAATTTTTAATTCGCTTTTGTGATCTACAATATTTAATTATATTCATAATCGAAGTTCAGAATTGTTAAAAAATTGATCAAGTGTAATATAAAAAAAATGGAAATAGGCGCGCCATCTCATATTTAATAATACAACTTAAAATTAAAACAATGAGTAAAGCAAACGTTCTAAAATTTACACTGGATGTTTAAATAACATAATTATAATTGTATATGTACTCAATAAATTACTACATTCAGCTACTATAGTAGTAAAAACACTGAAACACTGAACAAAATATACTTTATTACAATTACTTTAAATTTCAAAAGAATATTAAATTTTGGGTAAGTGATTTAATTGCTGGGTTTACGTATGGTGTATTTTCTGTGAAATAACGTGATTAACTTATTTTTAGGTAAACTAAAAACTCTAAAATAAAAATTCAAATAAAAAAATTTTAAAAAACACTTTTTGAAAAACGGACTAAAAAGTAAAAAATAAATTTTGCATTGACACAATGTTATGTTCCAAAGAAACAAACGATATGTTCGTACAAAAGTTATGTCTCTTATAATTATATTTTCTTTGAAATTGTAAGAAGAAAAATATATCTAGTTGGGACATTACAGACTTCATTGATAAAAATTTTAATAAATTAATTTTGATGAAACTTTGAAGGTGAAGATTTGAATGACACGATCTTGATTTTATTCTAAGCGTTATTGAACAAATTAGTGGAGGTCTACCGTACATCTGTTTGTTTTAAACTTCGATAACTTCAAAAACTGATCGCTAATTTGAATAAAACTTGTTATATAAGGTTTTTTGCAAGTTTTAAAATAAATCTGCATCCCAACTTTTGGTTTGTAATTTTCGGCAAACTTATGTTGTACTTTTATTGCTATATCTTTACTAAAAGTATATCTAAAAAAAATCTGTGGCAACAGTTAGTCATCAATTTAAGTATTTGATAGATATAAGCTCACGTGTTCTAAGTCAGAACACTGTTTGCAGAACTGGTAAAGTCAGTATATACGTCAGGGTCATCCCTACTTTTTGCTGTTATTGGACGAAAATAATTCGTTATTATTCATGATTACATCACCAAGCATCACCTCAAATTTACCAACACAAAAAAATTTATTGTTTAATTTCTACTAATAAATTCATAATTAATTAACCCTTATAAATAATATTAAGTTTGATAAAAAAATAAATTAAAAATTTTCTTGTGATTTATTTGGGTTAATATTGCTCTTTCCAAGGCTTGTCACTTCCGATTAAATTTTTTTTTTTAAATCTGGCACGTGGCTTTTATCAAGAGTAATAACATTTGATTTGAGACAACATTGGACAAAGGGGTGAAGGATACTTCATTGTTTGTCATGTTTCATATAATGTTTGCCTTGTTTCCATGTTCCTGAACTCGAGCACCTGTTTATTTTAAAAATTAAAACTTTAAGCCTTTATATGGCACTTCGTTGAAACTCGTTTAAGATTTCAGTGTAAGATTTCCAAAAATTTTAGTCTTGATCCACAATATAAATAAAAAAAATATGGAGGGGCTGAAATCTCACAGCTCTGAGATATCAAGACTTCGGTCTGGGTAAAGGATTTTGATATAGTTTTCAGCAAAAAACTTTCACGAGGACATGGTTTTTAGTTTTGGGCAGCGATGTATATCAAACTTTAAAAATTTATTACAAAACTAACACGAAACATCAATACGTTGCCGGAAAATTATAATCAAAATTCCAAAAATATTGTTAAATTAAATAAAATCAAACTTTTTCAAAATTCCAAAAATATTCTAAAAATTAGAATGAAATCAAATAATTAAACTTTTTCTAAATTCCGATAATATGCCAAAAATTTTTAAAAATTTGAACTTTTCCAAAATTCTAAACATATTGCAAAAATTATTACAAAATCAAAAATTAAAACTTTTTTCAAAATTCCAAAAATTATAATAAAATCAAAAATTAAAAATTTTTCAAAATTCTAAAAATATTCCAAAACTTCTTGCAAAATCAAAAATTAAAACTTTTTCCGAAATTCTAAAAATATTGCATAAATTATTACAAAATCAAAAATGCAAACTTTTTCAAAATTCCAAAAATATTTCAAAAACTATAACAAATTCAAAAATTTCCATGTTCAATTTCATTTTCAATTACATTTACGTCATAAAAACAGCTACATTTTTTTTTCCAAAAAATTGGCTAAAAAATAAATGATTTGAAATTTTTTGACACGGTTGACATTACTTTTTTGACAAACTTATAATGCCATAATTCTCAATAATAATAATAAAATTTCATTTCCAACAAAAAATTAATTTTATTTTTTTTTCCAAAAAATTAGGTAAAAAAAAATATAAAAATAGGTTAAAAAAAGACACACTTGACAACATTTTTTGACAAACTTATAATGCAATAATCTAGTTTTTGATCTCACATACCAATCCCGACCATTAAGATTCCCTCAAATTTAATGTTCCTCCTCGTAATCACTTAAAATGAACGTTTTTTAAGCCAAAAATACGAAAATTTGCTATTTTTGACACACATAATGATTTTTATGACACACTTCCGGTACAGTTATCGAACACAGCGTCCTTTCGGACCTGCATCTTGTGAATACCTATTTTTAGAAAAAAAAATTTTTGAAATCCCTCCAGCCGTTTTCCCTGCAGTGTAGGTAATGACGGCGGCCGGCCGACAGACAGACATACATTTTTTTTTGCTTTTTTAGAATCAGGAGGTCCTAAAACGTCGAGAAATTTCAAAAAAAGTGGGGGTAAAAATTTCACTTTGAGCTCATGAATGTAATACTTAGGTCTTTCAGACCGAAGTAAAATAATTAATTACATTTTGGATGTTGTTAGACAAAAGGGTGAGAATCTACTGAACAAAAGCTCGCTAATAAAACCAGTCACTCAACCCGACCATTTTAGATTTACCAAACTTACGGAAATCACTCCATAATTATTCAAGTAAAAATCTATTTTCAAAATTTTTTTTAGACCATTGCGTTTTGTGTAATTAATTTTCGAAATTTTGAAATATCGTCATTTTGAGACTCGCTTGTACAGATTCAAATATCTCAAGTTGCATAAAACTTAGAAAGCTGCGAGAACACTCATTAGATGATTTTATGTTGTATATTATGTTTTAAATAGATGATTTTTTCAAAAAATTTTAAAAATAAAATCTTTGATTTTTTTAAAAATTTTTTTTTTAAAGATTTTTAAAAAAACTCTTTTTGACCCACCATAGACGAGTTGCATATCAAATTAAACCTTGCACAATGATCTTTAAAATAAGGGGTTTAGCAGTTCTCTACGTTTTATTTGAGAATATGTGCAAGCGAGCCCCAAAATGACTGAATTTCAAGATTTTGAAAATTAATAAAAAAAAAAAAATTTCAAAAAATTTTGAAAACAGATTTTTATTTTTATAAGTATTGGAAATGATTTCTACGTAAGTTTGTAACAAATCTAAAATGGTCTGGTTAAAAAATTAAAAATTTTTGGTTAGTTTGACATGGAATTAGCATTGGTTAGAAAATTGATTAAATTGTTAAAATGATATCAGGTTGTTGAACACAATTTGACGCCGCTACAAGCCTACGTACATCTATAAAAACAATATATAAATAAAATTTAAAAAAGACACTTTTTGAAAATTGAACTTAAAAGTATACAATAAATTTTACTTAAACATAAATGTTATGTTGCAAAGAAACAAACGATATGTTCGTACAAACGTTTTATAATTATTTATTCGCGATTGTTGTGAGCAATTAAACTCAAGTAACTATAAGGAAATAATTTAAGTTTTTTCAATTCAAAGGTATTGTTGGAAATAAATCAGAAAAAAACTCCGTTTTTCTCTTTTACGTGTTTCGGTTGGGATTCGAACTCATAACCTCATCAGTGCAAGAATGAGTTCAAATCCTTTGGCAGACACGCTATCCACTTCGCCACCAATGCAATGATATTTTGAAGTTGAAACTTCATCATCACTTAAGTAAATAGTTAAGTTGAATTCTCAACTGTCATTAGACTCCTATTTATCGGAAATGTTTTAACATTATTTTTGAAGATTTTTCCATTAAATTTCTAGACAGCACTATTGTGTGAATTCATAGAATGTGTAATATTTCTATTATAGTTAACATTCTAAGTCACGAGTGTATAGTCATTATTGATTGCTTCCAATCGATGCAAAATCAATGAGTGACACTTGGTCAATTATTGTCAAATATGCCCTTGCGAGACAACATTTTGGGGAATTTTAATTGATTAATTTATTGTGCGGGAATTTAATGTGAATTTTAATTTAAATATACATTGAAAACAGCTAAAACTTCCTCCCTCTCAATTAAAGTTTAGTAAATACATCAAATTTTCAGCGACAATGTTCGCCATTATCAAGATAATGAAATAAATAATAATATGAGGTAACGATATTTAAAAAGATGGTATAAGCAATTGTATAATTTAAATTTGATAACTAATTAATTATAAAATTTTGCTAGGTAACGAACAATTTACAAAACTAAATTAAATTAATTAGAAAACATTAACACGAACTAATTAACATTAACATTTTCATACACTGCACAAAAAACACAAAAATTTAGCTAGTTTAAAAGAGTAACATGAACTAAAATAAATTAATTTAAAACTTAATTAAAGATGTTTAAAAAGTAAAAATTAAAAGTTACAAATTTTAAACGACTAGATATTATCACATACGGGACTAGATATTATCACAAAAGGGCTCTTTTTAAACTCTCACAGTATGTGATAATATCTAGTCGTTTAACATTTGTAACTTTTAATTTTAACTTTTTGGACATCTTTAATTAAGTTTTAAATTAATTAATTTTAGTTCATGTTACTCTTTTAAACTATTTTAAACTAGCTAAATTTTTGTGCAGTGTATGAAAATGTTAATAGTTCGTTTTCTAATTAATTTAATTTAGTTTTGTAAATTGTTCGTTACATTGCAAAATTTTATAGTTAATTAGTTATCAAATTTAAATTATACAATTGCTCATACCATCTTTTTAAACATCGTTACCTCATATTATTATCTTGATAATGGCGAACATTGTCGCCGAAAATTTGATGTATTTAACAAACTTTAATTGAGAGGAAGGTAGTTTTGCAAAGTTTTACAATTGTAAAACAACAAACAACAAAAAAACAAACAGCTTGTCCGTTTAATAGCAACATGGTTGATGAAAATTTATCACAAAATTCTTGAAATATATAATAAGCAATCTGTAACTTTTCACCACCAATTTCCATATTTAACCAAGCTATGCAAAGCATAGTTAAGTTAACGTTGCATCATCATCTTTTTCTTGCAATGTTGTTAATATTTTTTTTTCGCAAGATCAAGACGATTAATTTTTAAAAAGCATTGAAGCTGAAATGCTAAATATTCAAGATTATTCACGCAAATTAATCCTTCATTATAGTATACTGTGGCACCAGCAATTATCCAGACTTCATCACAATTACTAAAATCCTTGTTGAATTTTTCTTGAAATAAATCAACAATTACATTACGTTTTGCTGGAATTTAAAAATATTGGACCACATAGTAGAGTGGACCGAATTCAGTTGATGGTTTGATTTTATCCAAAACAACACGATACTTCTACTTTTAACATTAAAAAATTCATAAATTTCACTTGTTTTAGACACTATAAATTAATTTATTTTATTATTTAAAACATTTTTATTACAGCAAAATTATTAAAAAGAACTTTATTGTTTGATTAAAATTTACATAATAATCTTCAATGATTTTCTTTTATTTAGATTTAAAATTACATACTCATCCATGATCGAACATATTGATCGCTTATATACATTCTGAGTCTCCATCTCTTGCATCTTTTTAATTATACTCTTCATCGCACACAAATTAATAATTTACCCATATCTCTCAATAAAATGCAATTCATCCATTTCCATATATCATCTCAACAAACAACTTCTGTATAATCACATAAATTTGAACAACTGCATTACGTGTACATGAAGTACTATGACTAAGCTTTACAAACAAAAATGTTCATCTTTATGTAGGAAAAAAAACATGTACTATTAATTGACATTGTGACGCAGTATCAAAACAATTAACTGAGAAAATTCTAAAATATTGTTGACTGACTTGTAGCATACATAAATGTTTTTATTTTTTACTGATTAGACCTTATTTACCGAAATAATAATGACATTCATAATTCCCAAGAGAATTATAAGAGGGAGTTATGGATTCATAATAGACCTAATTTTTATTATAAAGCTTTGTTTTGTTTATTTATAAACAACATTATTTACATAAAGCCATACAGTAACGAATAACAATACCCTAGCAATACAATTTGAAGTGAAAATAACTAACTTGATCAATTAAAACGCAAAATCATGCTATCAAAATACTTGATAAAAATAAATGTTTAAGGTAGTAAAAAATAAAATTATCTATGTATCACATGAATTATTAGATGTCAATTACCTTGTGAAACTTACTAAACGTTTTAATGCGAAACTTACTAAGCGTTTTTAACTAAACGCTTACTTAGTAAACGTTTCCCTCGGTAATTAACATCCTTATAATTTCCTTGATACATAAATAACTATTATGTTAGTTTTAAGTTAAAGGCCAGAACCTATAACAAATTAGCAAATCATTACCGGATTTCTTTAAATATGAATATTCTTATTTTTAGATCAAAATTCGAAATAGTCCGTAGTTACAAATTTCAACAAAACAGAGAGTTAAAATTCTTTAACATAAGTGACAAACTGGAAGTTGGTATATGCAAAACGAAGACTATTATACCAACTTTCAACAAAATTGATTGTCAGAATTTACGAGGAGGAATTTACGTCAGAATTTACGATTTAAGTTTATTGTTTCAAATATATTTTCGATCTCTAAGTCCTAAGAGTTTACAGTAACTTCTTTCCTGAAGATATTCGAAGAGATCGAAAATATATTTACGGAAATAAAATTTAGATGCTTTTCTTGTTTATGCAGTTTCGTTTTCTCCAAGTTTAATTTTTATGCTATAATTTAATTAAAAGTCTAATTTAATTTTAGTTAATAAGAAATTTTTATTTTTATTTTAGGTAAGGAAACCCGCTTTTGAGTTTTTACATGAACATTTAAAATGAAATTCAGGTAATAAAAAAGTTTTTTTATATGGCACAGCATCATTAATAAGAATGTATTTGAAGAACTATGATTTGAATCTAATAACATTTAGGTGCCTACAATACTGCCGTGCTAAGCACAGAAGTGGTAACTTGGATTTTTGACATTTCGAGATATTAACACTTTTTAATTTTCAATTTTCACAGTCACTTAAAACTATATTTGTAGTCAAAAATTATAATCAAAATTCCAAAAAGATTGTTAAATTAAATAAAATCAAACTTTTTCAAAATTCCAAAAATTAGAATGAAATCAAATATTTTAACTTTTTCTAAATTCCGGTAATATTCCGAAAATTCTTAAAAATCAAACTTTTTCAAAATTCTAAAAATATTGCAAAATCAAAAATTAAAACTTTTTTCAAAATTCCAAAAATTATAATAAAATCAAAAATCTAAAATTTTACAAAATTCTAAAAATATTCCAAAAATTCTCACAAAATCAAAAAATGAAACTTTTTTCAAAATTCTAAATATATATCTAAAAAAAATATTCTAAATATATATATGTATATAAAATTCAAAAATTCTATTTTTTTTCAAAATTCCAAAAATATTGCAAAAATTATAACAAAATCAAAAATTGAAACCTTTTTCAAAATTCCAAAAATTAGAATGAAATCAAATATTTAAACTTTATCTAAATTCTTAAAAATTCAAACTTTTTCAAAAATATTGCTAAAATTATTACAAAATCAACAATTGAAAATTTTTTCAAAATTCCAAAAATTATAATAAAATCAAAAATTAAAAATTTTTCAAAATTCTTAAAATATTCCAAAAATTCTTACAAAATCAAAAATTAAAACTTTTTTCGAAATTCTTAAAATATTGCAAAAATTATTACAAAATCAAAAATACAAACTTTTTCAAAATTCCAAAAATATTTCAAAAACTACATGTAAAGGTTGCTTATAAAGAATGTTTACTATATAACAAATTCAAAAATTTCCATGTCCAATTTCATTTTCAATAACATTTACGTCATAAAAACAGCTCCAATTTTTTTCCAGAACATTGGCTAAAAAATAAATGAAATCATTTTTCGACACACTTGACAACAATTTTTTGAGAAACTTATAATGCCATAATTCTCAATAATAATAATAAAATTTCATTTCAAACAAACAATTTTATTTTTTTCCAAAAAGTTGGGTAAAAAAATAAATAAAAATCTTTCTTTTGACACACTTGACAACATTTTTTTGACAAACTTATAACGCCATAATTCTCAATAATAATAATAAAAGTAATTTCATTTCAAACAAACAATTTTATTTTTTTCCAAAAAATTGGGTAAAAAAATAAATAAAAATCTTTCTTTTGACACACTTGACAACATTTTTTTGACAAACTTATAATGCCATAATTCTCAATAATAATAATAAAACCGTTGTTGATTTGCCTGAATTTTTTATTTACATTCGAATGTTTACATGTCATTTTGACATGTCAATTTAATTAATTTAATCAGGTACACCAACATTATCAAAACAAAATCCCAGTATTCGTCTAAACAACAACTTTATAGTAAAATAAATGGTTTAACTTTTGAACATAGCGACGCTGTTGACGTTTCAGGGAATGTTGTGGGTGATATAAAATTGTTGTTTTTAAGATGAAACGTTCGTTCTCTTGTTTCTTTTTCTTTCTTGGCATCGTGATGGTCAAAGTATTTTGTTTTATTGTTTAATTTTGATAAATGTAACGTAGTGAAAAACAAATAAAGTTGTTCTTTTGTTGAAAAATTGTGTTATGAGTTTTGATTTCTATTATTGTGAAAAGGTCTGGTGCTCTGAACTGGGAAGTGTACTACTATGTAAAGCCATTGGGCTTTATTATAGAAAGAAATAGATACTAGATAAGGGTTTATTTTAAAGTTTTAAAATGATACAGGAATGTACGGACTAAAACGCGGGCTCTAACAAGGAAAATCTCTAACGAACAAAGATAATTTATTTATGACGTTTCATTATGACTTTAAAAAACAAACAAAAATAATTTATTAATCTAACATGCAAACTAGAATCCATCCGGTGCACGCTTGTGCTTTAAAACACTACCACGATAAAATTCCGGAACACCTTGTGCAAACAAATTATCCAATAGTCATTATTCACATAGGTTGGGCCCTTTTAAAATTTTTATCATCTTGCCTTTCTCGTACCACCGCCATATCGTTTAAAACATCTAATTTTTTGTTTCAGTTATATTATTTTTATTTTAGCACAATAAAATATCGTAACAATAATTTAACATCATAAACATTTAAAATTTTAGAAAACACAGTTTAAAATTTAAGTTAAGCAATTTTTTGTTACGATTAAAATATAATTTTTTTTCTTGTATTTTTCCTTATCTAAAATGAAAATGTTTTTCCTTATCTAATTTTTAATTACTTTAAACAAAAAGAAAGGAAGAGTTGATTGCATGAAACAGATGCTCGTTATTCATATTGTTTGTAATCAATACATTTACAATTTAGAACGTAACCAGTTAATAACAGATTGTTTCATTTTTTCCATAACATTTTTCCTGTTCTTCTATCAATTAATAAAACATAAACAAAAGTAAGAACCACCCGTTTATCAATTAAGAATACAAACAAAAAGCTGGAAATGTTCATGTATTGCAACAATTCATTTCTTCATTCTAACGCTATCAATTCTTTTGCTTCGTTTTTATGTAAACAAGGAAAATAAACAAAATACGAAACATTGCAAATAGAGTGCAAGTATACATATAAAAAACCATTATAACCTTGATGTTTCACAGGGAGCTTGAAGAGGAGGTATACCGATTGATTGTAAATAAAAATGTTAATGAAAAATGCAATGAAGTCGTATCATAAATGAAATATGGAAAAGTGTGGTGGTTGATTAAGAAATTAGTCTTTACTGATAGTGCAGTTTATTAGCTGTTAACTACAAAGATCTAATTTCCTGTCAACTCATCTATACAGAACTTATGTTTGTTCTGGTGTTGATTGTAGATTTTCTTATAAATGCTTTATGTTAAATATCACGTAATTCGGCGGGCACTAATAAACTAATATAATTTTTGTCCATAGTTTTTCCGCCATTGTAGCTGACATCAAACAACAGTAATTATTAATTAATTATTGTAAAGTATTTGTTGTCTTGTGAGGCGGAATACCATTTCAATAGTAATTAACAAATATTATCGAAATTAATGCCTTGTGAGGCGGAAAATAAAGCAACTTGTTAAATCCTCTGGTTCATGCATTCATCGTCTTCAAGATAATTACCAATACAGTCCACTGCCAGACTGGGGGAAGCGACAGTTGTAATGCCTGAATTTTTTCGGTGTGATATCCTTTCATATTTTCGGAATGAATGTCAACTTCACCGTTCTCCCTGGTATTAGCATATAGTCTCTACTACTCCTAAAACTCCCATGAGGTTGCGTAAAGCCTTCTATTATACCGGCCATCTAAAACCTTAATAACTTCCAATTTTATAGAGCTTATTCCATTATTTTGTACGTAAAACATTTTAGTTTAACATTCATTACATGCAATTCTAATAGTCTTAACTGTAAAAAAAATATTAAATTCAACCGATTTTATAATTTTGTTATTTTAATATTCTGTTTAAAGCGAATAGAGCAAAGAAACTGGGTTGAAGTCAAAATTTTGTTTTAAGTTACAACAGTCATAAATATGTATGTCTTATAAACATATTTTAAAAACTTCCAAATGTAAAATCAAACGAAAATTCAATAATTGCCTTTCTACTATTAAAACCTATTGTTGCAGCATGCCTCATGTGCCATGAATTCTTCGTTAAATCAATTTAAGTGGTCCAACGACCTACTAAATATGGAACAAGTGAAAACAATCTCCTTTAAATTACATATTTGCTCTCAAATTAAACGATGAAATAAGAGAAAAAAAAACATATGTACATGTTAGTTGCTCGATTGAAATTTTATTCCTTTCACATTCGAGTCAAATTGAAGAATAAAAATTGCGATAATATACTGTTCAATACTGTTTACGTTAATCTTTGGTAATTATATTTTTTCCCATACATTTTGCAGAGAAAGACTTCAAAACAGTGTTACCTTCTTTACTTCCTACTTTCAATACATTTTTATTCATATCTCAAAATGAAGCAAATCGACCCTTTTAAACTTATGATTTCCGTATATAACGTTATTTTCATTATCAATTACTTTTTCCAATATGAAGATTTCATATGTATCACTTTCGTTAGCTTGTTGAATAGCAAATGAATTGAATATTTTTCGATTTCATCTACTATTTTTTTATGAGTTCAGCATTCTACCGTTATAATAACCTCAATAACTTTAAAACTTGCAGTTTATACGTATTTGTATTTTGAGTATCCAATACCTTTATTGTGTGTATACAAATAATTGTTAAAAACTTTAAGAGAAATCAAATTTTTATGTAAAAATTATTATATATAAATTAAAATAAAATTATCTGCTTTTGTAAAAGTAGTATATGTGCAATTATTGTCTGTCTACAGTTTGCCTTTAACCACTTTTTTTTCATTTTGGCGAAAGTTATGTTAAATTAAATCGAAAATTTATATATATATAGACAATGAAATAATTACGTTTATTACGGTTCGTTAGTGATTTTATTAACATTGAAATATAAATTTTGATCTTCAGTTAATATTATTAATGTTTTGTTTGTTTATTATTTATTATTTATTGTTACATTTTTTTATTGGATTTTCTTAGAACATGAATAGATTTGTGGTTCAGATTTTTATCACACGAAAGTTATTTCTTACGTAGTCTTTGCTTTTATTAAAAACTGTTGGATACGTTAGGTTAGTTAAGATTCATGTAAAACAATCAATAACCTAAGGAATTTCCATGTGACTATAACTTATGAATTTAAATTTTTTATTCAAATTTAAGATGTCAAACAAACGTACGATGATCAGATTTTATAGTTAAATGATGCGTTGATGTTAATTTAATTTCTAAATTTTAATTTGCTTTTCCGTTAAATTTGAAATAATTTAAATTTTCCGTTTTAGGGAGTGTTAATTGAGTAAAGGTTTAAATACTAACCAAGTGTAGTAGAATCTTCAAAAACTTGTTACTTATTACTCCTATAAATGCATTTCTGCGGTATTTTTAGTGTACCTCTTTTAAACGCTCAATTCAACAATAAAGTTTCCTTCTGCTGCTCCTAAACCATGCGTCCTTTTTTGTCTGTTGCTCTTCTTAACACTGAAGATGTTTTTTGTAGTCTCCTAACAAGTCCTATCGAATGCAACTACTAGACTTGCATTATTTGCTTCAATTTTTATTGTCTCTATAATTACCAGGAGTTAAATACTCTAGATTCTTATTTTGTTTTGTAATAGCAACCCTGGTACATCTGATGAATTCATATCTTCGGATAGGATTACTATAACAAAAAATGATGTACCTTCGTATAAAGCTGATTTAACTTTATGTTTGGTTTTTACTGAATGCCGTGTCGAGCATTACCCTGCGTTTGGCTGTGATCATATAACATATTATTTTGCAGATATAATAATAAATTTTGCTTTACATTTAACAAAAATTTATACAATTGTATATTATTTAAATTGGAGTACATATACCGATTTCATAAAAAAAACGAAAATCAAACTTTACTAAATATGAATTACAATTACTTTCAAACAAATGTTATTACTCTATGAGAAATACGTTTCATATAAATCAACCAAAAAACTGATTTTATAGTTACATCTCGATTATGTAACAATTTTGTTTTACTGATTTGATTATTTCAACAACTGATGCTAGACAGTTGTTAGTTTATAGTTGAATGATCGTAACACTAACCCTTACCACCGTAACTAACACATAAATAACATAAGATATGCTTTCTTCTTGTATGAATTTTCAAAGATTAGAAACAATAAATCATAGCAAATTTTACACGTATGTACTATAAAAAAATAGTAGCGAAACTATCTCGGTTATAAAAGTTTATTTATCTTAACATTCTTCAAATATTAATTGATCAAATAAAAAGTAAAATTTTTTTTCATAGAAATACAAACATTTATTTACTTTTTATGATTTAAAAATAAATTTACTATAATGTCGGAACAGGTAAGAAACTAAAGAATGATTAAAACACTTAATTGTGTATAAATAATTTGGATTGGAGTCGATATATGAGTTTGTAGGATCGCTATTGCTACCGCATTGTTTAATTAGCAAGTTTTTTTTAAAATTTCCATTGATGCTTAGACGCAAATTACAAATATTTTGATTTTATGATCTAAGACTTGTAAAATCAGTTTCAGACAAGTTTTGGCTAGCAAGTTTTGGTATTAACAAATACTTGGAGAAATCTGGTATCAAATACTTTTTTCAATACAACTGTCAAGTCTCAACCCATTTTAATAAGAATTAATCATTGACAGATAAAACTACAAATCAATTAAACTCTGCACTATTTCGTTTCGTTCCCGATCTTACCTACAAAATGGATAATTCAAGTTGAATGGAATTAATAGCATATTTCTCCTATTTGCCAAATTTTCGACGCGAAATAGTATAGGATGTATAAATGATATTAAAGCTGATGAATAAAGATTCCAGTTCCATTGTTGACTTAATTTAAATTAGTAAAAAACTGAAAATAAACCAAAATTGAATTTGATTGGCATAGTTCTGTTGTATCGATTAAAAATTCGAAAATCAATCAAATTTTATATCAATGCTCGCCTGTGGTAAATAATGTGGAAAAGGTAAATTGTTGCTATTGTTGTTGTGGCGACGGGTGGGGTGCTAATCCTCCGACGTCATGTTCAAGTTCAAGAACTGCTACTGATCTTGGGTGATGCCACAAATGTTCTTTCGTCAGGTCGGTTGAGTTAGCCGGACAATTGAATAGGTGTTGTACATCTTGTAGCTCGCCAATACAGGCCCAAGATTGGTTCGTTGTTTAATATATGCAGTTCCTACCCGGGATTCGTTTGTGAACTCGATTTAATGATACTTTAAAAAAAGATTCAAATATGTAAGACAAGGAGCTAAGTAGTTTTTGAGCGATATTCAACAAAAGTGGTGGGGGACCCCCGAGCACCTGTGTTTTTTAAAACTTTATAATATCTGTTAATCGAATTGGATGAAACTTGGTACATAAACAACAGTTCTGTATCTCAACTTCCGGTTTCTCACTTCCGGTAAAATTTTTTTTTCTTCAATTTTTGCAATTTTCTTCAGTGTCTTTATGCACACTACAGCCTTAAATAATGAAGTGATTATGCTGAAGCTTATGAAAAAGGCTTCAATTAGTGTGAGAAGATAATGATCAACTTTTGAGACACATTGATCAAAGGGTGGAGGTCACCATACAACTGCTGACTTTTCACACTTTGTTTTTAAACATTGTTGGGAGCATACAGACTTCGTTCACGAACTAATTTTGATGATTTGTATGATTATTGTATGATGATTTGATTTGTGTTTGATTAGTTTTTGGACGATATTGAAATAAGTGGTGGGAGGACCTCCCGAACACCTGTTTAGTTAAAATTTCAATAACATCAGTTGACAGTTCCTAATAATTGATTTTGATTAAACTTGGTATATATATGCTTAGGGTATGATTTGTAACAGTTTTGTGTTCCACTTCCGGTTTGTCACTTCCAGCAATTTTTTTTTACTTTTTCTCGTGCAACACTTTTAATGTTTGTTGGGATACTACAGCTTTCTTTAATGTTTTTATAATTAGAGCTACGTGAAATCTATAACATTGGTTAGCCATTAATTAAAGTATTTCATCGATATTAGCTCAGTATATATCCAGAATATTTTGTTTCCACAGCTGTTGTGAAGTTAACGTATGCATCAGCGTCGCAACATTTTTTTCTTTACTTGCATTATTATTTCTATTATTGAAATTTTCTTCTATAAATATAGATTTTTTCCCGGGCCAGAGGCCGGTTGGTATTATTTTTTCTTTATATTATATACATTTTATCACGGTGTAGAATCCGAAATCTGGATCCAACACCTATTAGGACTAACATAATTACACCCTGATCCGGGCCAGATCATAATAAGCTATGCCTGAACAAAATGCTTGTCGGGCTGTTATGCATGAAGATTGAATCGAAGCATTTTGTGAAATGTTACTTTCAACAGTCTCGGATTTTTTACCGTAGTGTCAGCTTAGTGTTGTATTTACCTTCTTATTTCATGTGATACAAAAAGTAGAAGTGAACTTTTCAGTGGAAAGTTTCAATTTTCTGGTTTTAAACCATTCATTCAGAATTTTAAGGTATTCAGAGTGTTGGTGAGTTGTTCCAGATTGTTTGCTGTTGCAAGTACCGTGCAGTCGGATGTATTTGACGTGATAGTTATTCCTTCTGGTTGGGCAGATAAACTGCTTAGGTAGAAATTTAATGATGAAAGTGAGAGAACTTCACCTTGTGGCACTTCTTGTCTTAACACTCCCATCTTGGATTTGCAGTTACGGAACTCTACGTATGTTTAGCAACCTCTAAGATAGTTGTGCAAACAGCGCTTTATTAAACCAGGAAGATTAGTTTTAAAGATGTTATTTAGTAGTGCAGCATACGGCACTGTGTCCAAAGCTTTATAGATCGAGTGCAATAGTCGAGTCGAGTGCTTGATTCAGATAATCATTCATTTGGTTTTGGATTGTGTAAAGGTCGGTGGTTGTACTATGCGCTGTCCGTCCGCTGTGCGGAAACTATGTTGGTGTGGTGCCAAATATCAAGATCTAGTCACCCGAGGCACCAGAAATGATTCAATCGGTTTTGCGACCGACGAAAGGATGGAGCAATCTCAGGTTTCAAGTTGGGCTGATTCTGACCGTTCCCTAGAAAAGATTTCGAGATGTATTGAAATTTGAGTGTAGTAGTGAAGTAATTCAAACCTTTGGGTCCAGTCCAATGTCTTTGAGCATGATGGCTGTGATGCCGTCGAATCCTATAGCTTTTGCTGGCTTAATCTTTCTTATTGCATTCTAAACTTCTTCTTTGCAAAGCAAGATATCCTCTATGGTTTCTGTATTAAGTTTGTGCAGAATTTTTACTGCTGATCTGGTTTCCTTCTCATTTATACGTTGCTTTTCTGCAATTTTTCTTGCACATTTCCTGTTATTGAAAACATGAAGTTATTGAAACTTAAAATAAACAGGTGTTTGTAAGACTATTACATGGTCAAATTAACCTACCACCTAAAATTAGCCTCCATGCGTTCTCGTACGATCCCACAATATGTATACAAAAGTTTCATCATTGTTGCTTTAATCTTGTGGCTGTAGGAGTGTTTAAAATTTTGAACCTTAAAAATTAAAATAAACTGATTGCAATTACTTCACTAATTTTCAGTTGTAATGTAGTAAAAATTGAAATTAATTTTATTTGATTAATCGTAGACAAAAATTGTAAAATCAGAGTTACTGCGCTCTAGTCACTAGTGGGTTTCTGTAATGCAGATTTAATATATTTTTACATAATCTCGAATCGTATCTTCTAAAAGAGATACAACGGTAACTAAAAATATTTACTTTATCTTTTCATCAAAATCCTAAATATATTTAAAATATACAAATTATTGAAAACTAAACAACATTAAAATGAATGAAAACAATCATTTAAATATTAAACATTTCAACGTCAATCATTGTTGTGTTTATATCAAATATTAATCAACATCGTTAAAAAAATCTTAAAAGTCTAGAATTTATAAACAAATATATGCCATCGTTGAGATAATTTTTATATTTGAAGAATCGAATAGAACTCAATCAAAGGGTGCAAATTGATTTTTTAGCCAAACAACAACGTTTATAACAGTGAACGCAAGTTAATGGAGATAAGAGTGCCGGAAAATTGTTTATGTAGAAAGAAATGTTTGCGTGCCAAGTAGCCAATGTCAAAATTCTATGACTTCGTATTTGCGTATGTTTAGTTTAATTTAAAATCCTCGATTATAAGGTCATGGGACTATATGTCAGACGGTCTAAAACAAGAAAGATAAACATGCGTTGGTGAAAAAAGTATATTTTGTTATAAGAAAACACCGTTTTTTCGTGAGTAAATCGTTGTTGACAAGCCCTACGAAAATGGATTACATTTTGCGTATAGAAAATGGTTCTTTTTTATGAAAGTAGATATAAGCGAAAGTAAATGCAAATTAATATTTCAGAAAATTACAGATACATAATATTGTACGTCCTTGTTGTGTATATTATCATGCTTGCTTTGTTTTAAAAGCTTTCTAAAAATACGTAGAAATACCATGGACATCACACTTTACTAATAATTAAATATTTTCATCTCTAGAGGTTGTGTTAATCCTCCAGAAAAATTCAACATATTAACACATTGCATATAATTTTTTCCGTGGAATTTGCACCTTCTGTATTTCTATTCCTTAATTCTTATCCAAACACTTGTTTAACTCTAGTAAAAGTTCCAAGTTAAAAGGCAAATCAAAAGCAAAAGTATTTTTAAAACTTTTAATGCGCAATATTTAGAAACATCTATCTGTGCTTATAAAAATCCAGTATGTCCTTAAACTTTCCATTCTTTGACCGCTTGTATTTGTCATAAGATTCTATAATATTTAGGTTTATAAGATACTTTCTATGGCTTCTTTTTTTGTTCATTTATTTGTAGCCGAAATAGTGCTTTTATTTTATGGCAATTGACTTAAATTTTTGATCACTATATGCATGTAGTTTTTATTTACTTAAAAAAAAATTGGGAAAATTAAATTTTGGTTTAAAGTTCAGAAAGATTATTTAATATTTGCCACAGTTTTTTTAAAGCAAATACATCATTTTTAAAATAAAAGTGTAAAATTTGTGTTAACTTTAATAACCAGATAAGATTAGATGATATTAGCTAGGGTCTCTTCTGCCAATTAACAGAATCTACATTGATTCATGTTCTTCACTCCCAATATTCTTGGGAAATTTTTTAATTTGATCCTGTTCAATCCGGAACATAAATTTGATGTTTTTAGTCCCTCCGACACCCTCACTAATTCTTAGGGTCGTCTTAGACCCATGACATTGTTCCAGGCCTCGTTCCATTTCTTGTTAATCCAGTCTATTATCCTTTTTTGGTTGGTTTCTTTGCTGAGTTCGCAAAAAAGGTTCCTTCTGCATTGCCTGCATTATCTGCATTATCTGCATGACAGGTACTCAGTACACTATTACTGTGTTATCATCACAAATCTCGTAAAGCTTACTTACACAATTTCTGGCTGGTTTGGTTGTTATGCTACATACGCTTACTGTGTTAAATACTGCTTGGTGCCTCAACGGTTGCTTGCTGTTCCACAAGAGGCAAATGCCCTTGTTTCGATAATTTATCTTTAGGTTAAATTCTGATTAACTTTCACCGGCCCAAATTTTAATCTGGAATACAGTGGGGTAAGTCCGTATGGATCTAGGTACAAATACTCCTACTCCGCTTACCATTTTACTTAGCCCAAATTAGATTGTACGTAGTGAATTCACTGCTCCATTCTGCTTTATTTACTCAACATCCAGGCGCATTTTCTCTTCAAATTCTCATGACTTCCAAACTTAATCTTAAGATTGCTTCCCTATCTATGTTCTTGACCTGAAAGTGCAATGGGATTAGTCCTAATACCGTCTTCAATGACATAGTATGACATGTCCTCATTGCCTTGATTTATGCAGATACATGCGAGCCTTTTTTTCTTATAACTCCTTTTTCCCAGAGTTTCCCCTTCTGTTCCATAGTTAATAACTAACCTTTCTATCATGATATACCTCCATTTAGGAAACGTCTAATCACATCCCATATTTCACTCGCACCGCAAGGTGTTTGTAATTGTATATCATAAATAGGGCCGGGCGATATTTAAAAAATTATCGATATCAAAAAAATATCGATAAAACCGATATATCGATAAATATCGATATATCGATAATATCGATAATATCGACATATCGATATATCAATATATATCGATATATATATATATATCGATATATATCGATTATCGATATATCGATATATATCGATATATATCGATATATTATAAGCCGATATCGATAATTATCGATACTTATCGATATATCGATATTTTTTCCTGGCCCTAAAGGAGTAGGGCCGGGCGATATTTAAAAAATTATCGAAAATCGGAATATCGAAAATATATTATAATCCGATATCGATATTCGATATATCGATAATTATCGATATTTATCGATATATCGGTATTTTTTTCCGGCCCTAATCATAAAAGCTCTAGTGACGTCAGAACCGTTTTTATGTAGTTACTCCACGGAAGCTTACTATCTAGAATAACTCCCAAATATTTTGTCTCCTGTGCGCTAACAATTTTCGAACCCCTCATGATAATTAGACTCAGGTTGGACTTATGTTTCCTGTTGGAACGAGATCACCATTGTTTTCTCGTAAGAGTAAGATCTCTTTGCATAATCCTCGAGAGTGTCCACCAGGGTAATTTTTTTTGTTTTTAAATCAAAAGAACACGTGCCGCAAAATCATCGAAGCTGATTTTGTTTTTATAAAATCGTAGATTTGTTTAAATATCTCATAAAATATGCCGATTTATAGGATATGATGCAGATATTTATTTTTATATAAAAAAAGTCAAATAGGCAATTTTGTAGGAAATTTAATTCTCTACAAAAAATATTAAGTCTTTTTTTTCAAAAACGCAAAGTTTTCAAGATATTTTGAAAAAGAACATGTAAATTTTCGTAATTTATAAAAAACACAAAAAATGAAAATGGACGAAAAAGTCCTAATTTTTTTCTTGTGCCATAGAATAAAAAAAATAAAAAAATAATTGTGACAAGAAAAATCAACATTAGTACTTTTTCGTCAAAATAATAAATATTCATCATTTGTTTTTACGAGTTTCGAAGAATTTCGAGTTTTATCTCAAAATATCATCAGAAATGTACGTTTTAGGAAAAAAAATGACTTGGACCTTTTTTGCAGACAAAAAAATTTCCTTTAAAATGATTGTGGTATTTTTAAATCTCCATTTTTATGAGATAGAGATAAACGATTTTATCAAAAAATCAACTTTGATGATTTTACGATACGTGTTCTTTTGATTTAAAAAAAAATACCCTCGTGGTTTTTTGACCACAAAGAATTTTTTTAGGGGACGTCTCAGAAAGTTTAGTTTTTAACGATCAGTCTAGTGTGCACAAGCAACTTGCAACTCTGGGTTATCTAATATTGTCAGAATTGCATCTACCAATAAGTTCAACATGTAGGGTGATGAGACACCACTCTGTAGACATCCTCCGGGAGTAGCAACTCTAATTTGATGGCGACTGCTCTTGGTTTTCATTATTTCATTCAATTTAAAATATTGTCCAGAATCTACTAGAGCATAAATATTATCAAAACGACAATTTCCTGTACATGCTTTCAAACATGGGTAGTGAATTTAAGATTTTCCACAACAGTGTTGTTCTCAGTTACACTTCGATACTTAGAACATACCGAAACTATGATAAACTATTGAAACAGATACAACGTGTTATATGAGGCCCTCATATAAGATGGCAAATGTAGCGTCAAATCCTACTTTAAAATGCTGTTTCGGACTTCGGGACGCCATTCATCTTCCTTTCTCTTGAGTCGAGTTGCATACATTTTCATACCTTTATTTACACGATTTTATTGAATAATTTTTATTTTGATTACAAAAAACTGATCCGGTATAAATCAATCTTTTATTACTAAATTTATTTATATTACGGTTGTTTTTGTTATTGTTTCATTTGTAAAAGCCTTCACACAAAATTGGCTGCGTACATTGTTTACAAATTTCCATGTATTTTTTTTGTTTATTAGCAGCGACATTGTGTCTAGAACTAACATTGCAAATAAAAAAACATTAAACTATTAATATAAGTTATAACATAATATCTTTAACAAAAACCACAGACCAAAATATTAATAATATGATATAAATAAATTTTTGATAATAAATGCAGATATACGTACGACTGATTTATTACTATTTTATATAATTAGAAAGTATGAGAGTTTATACTGACATCAGATTATTATAATATTATGAAATAGACAATTGATCTTGAATTTTGTTGATATTATGACGTATTGATGTCGTCCTGTTTGCGTACGTAAAATTTTAATATTTTGTTATCAAATAAACATGGAAATCAAACCATTATCATAGATCGATTGCAACGATATTTTTTTTTTAAATAAAAAGCGTTGTGTAATAGGCATGCCAATATGTTGTCACAACAACACATATATTATATCATTTAAATTTTAAAACACAGGTGACAACAACATGCGTTCTGTTTTTTTTTTGTTAATAATGAATAATTAAACAATAAAATTCTATCATATAATATATTATGACATTTAAATTTTGCAAAATTAATAGCCATAACAGTGGCAATAGATAGATCAAAAGTGTTTGTTTTATTTCAATCATTGTTAATCAAGGTGTGGGGCGTGGTCCTCAAAAGGTTCTTATAGAAATTATGCAAGCTCAAAATTTGGCAAAGTGCAACACATAATTTGTTTCAAAACTAAATTTATCGGAAATCAACAAACCGTTTTTGTGGCTTTGGCCAGTGACTTTGGTTGAAAAAATTTAATTACCTTCGAGGCTTTACCGTTATGCAAGATCTCCATAAAAACAAAAGTAAATTAGCCGTTAGTTTTTATTAAAAATCACCCGGCAAAGTTTAAGATCTATGTGACATTTTCTAGAAATTGAATTCAGCGTTTGTTACTTTACAGTTTTATGATGCTATTGCATTTTTGTTAAGTCAGAAATAGAATAGATAAATGAAATTTATTTTCCTAAAACAAATTTGTTATAATTCTTCGGAATTTTATTTTTAATAAGATAATTTTCTTATGAAAATTATGTTAAATAAAATTTCGTAGAAAATATGGCCTCATTTGAAATAGATAAATTTTAATAATAATTTAAAAATACGTATTGCGAAATCCTTTCAGTGAAAATAAGGGAACCTATAGCAATTAAGCATAAAAACTATGAAAACAGAATATCAAACGAATTTAGATTGCGTTTATAATCCATGAAAAAATGAGTGACTAAAATGATAATAAATAACCATAGCAGTTAAATTTTTATAGGTTGCAAATCACGTCTGTGTCCCGTCCATCTCTTGGTGTTGTTGAGGTACATTTTGATTACAATTTTATCATTCCGGATTGAGTCAGTTTAATACGAACATAATATGTAAACAAAGCAGCCTTTTATAAAGCAGATGTACGTATTATATTCGACCCTTCGAGCAGGTATCGCATTTCCAAATGATATTGAGCATATGATCTCCTTTATCGTCGTCCACCAAATGTTTTTTTCTCAGGTGGGTGCTGAGCCCCCCGCTTCTTTTAGAAACTGTACAAACCTTATCAAAAATATAAACAATAAACATACAGAGTACAGACAGGTTGAAGTCAATAAAAAGATGGTAAACAAACACTAATTAAATTTTATGACATTTTTCGATTTTCTTTGATGATTTTTTCACGTTTATTTCATTATCAATCGGAAAATTTTGAAAATATTAATAATTGCAATTTAATTTCTTAATTGTTAAAAAAACATTTTAAAATCGGTTAAATACATTTAAAGAAATCATGGAAAATAAGAATAAAAAATTCTAAATTAAATAAATATTTCAATTCGATCTGAATTTATTACAAAATTAAAAAAAAATTTTATATACATTTTTTTTATACTTTTGGTGGCTAATTGTTTACAAAACAATTATTATTCGCTTAAAATCAAAGAAAATGAGAGAAAATCCACTTAAAAATTGTAATCAAAAACTGCAAACAGTTTTTTAAATATAGAAAAATAAAATATAAATTTTCCATTTATCAATAATTTTTAATTTAATTGTTTATAAAAATAAAAATTTTATATTTTATTTTTAGAAATGTTTGTTTTATTTGAAAAAAAAATTGTTTTCATAAATAGAAAAATTGAAATATCCAAGCTGAGTGTGAACAGTTTTGCAAACTTTATACACAAATATATTAAGTGAATAAATGAATCAAATTAATTTTAAATTAAAAAATTCTTTTGATTTTGTTTAAAATTAAATTCTAATTGAGTTTATTGTAAAAGTCAGATTAAAAAATAAAAACTATGAATTTAAATGTTTTTAGGGTTGCCTACTTTTAAAAAGTAAAAACAAAACCCCTATCCAAAATTCTACATAATCATTATCTCAAAAACTATCAACTTAAGATTTACCATAGTTATAAAATGTGTTTGTCCACTCCTACTGAAAATAAAATAAAGCAAATATTTGTTTTTATCTATATTTTATGTATGTTTTTATCAATATCTATATGGAGTATAGACATATCGAATCGAGTTTTTTTGTAACAAAATTGAAAAAATTTGAAATATTTAAAAAAAAAAATTTAACGATTTATTGGCTTCTTTGTTTTTCACTGAATACCAAAAACGTGTGTTTTGGAAATTATTGGAATTTACCAACACAAATTTTCTTTCGATTACAAAATATGGCGTGGAATGTATAAAATATTAAGATGGAGAATTGACATTTTCTAAAACTTATAAGACTAGAGTATATCCTAAAAGAAATAGACAACTTCTCCATTTTTCCGCCAGGAGTTTATTTATTCTTTTGATGGCTGATTTACAATGATAGAATATAATTTATGTATAGTCCCTGTGCCGGCGCCGATTTCATGTGATAATTACCACATATTTTATACTTCGTGAGGCGCATATCCTTGACGAGCCCGAAAACATTTGTTCTGCGATTTTTCTCAAATCGGCCGCTTTTGCGTTCGGCAAGCTCCGAAAAATGCCGTTTGCCCGGGATCTTGTAAATCTTTGTTTTTTTTTTAACTATGGGGGTTGGAAATTTGATTTAGAACACGAGGGTAACCTTGTCCGACAAAAATTTGTCTGCTATTGTCTAGTCCGATAACCCAAACATACCAAAATGTCAGTTGTCGGACTCGACAATAGCAGACACATTTTGGTCGGACAAACTTACCCTCTTGTTCTGAAACAAATTTCCAACACCCACAGTTAAAAAAAAATGTGGTAGCAAATTTACAAAATCGGGCAAACGGCATTTACGGAGCTTGCCGAACGGGCGATTCGAGAAAAATCGCAGAACAAACGTTTTCGGACAGGCGCCTCAATAAAATATGTGGTAATCATCACATGAAATCGGGGCCGGCCCAGTGACTAGTAAGCGTAAGTAAAGATTTTGTTATTTTTAAGTGTTGAAATTATATTGTGGCATTATTTATTATTATGGCACTAGAGTTAATCGCTCCAGTTAATCGCTCCAAACACTCATCCCCCCCCCTGGTATCATCGAAGATGAGACGATATGGAGAGAATGATTGTACTATAGCACTGGCAAGGCAAGAAAGCAAGTGGGGGTACGAGGGGTTCTACCTGCTCGCGTACTTGTGGATGCAGGGTGAAATAGATGTTGCTGAGAAATGGGATTAAATCGAACTCTTTTAGATGATGCAGTTGCCTTAGCGTCGCATTGTCTAGTTTCTGCGGAGGTAGAAGGAGAAGAATAGAATGTGTCCGAAGGAGTAGAATGGACATTATCTGTAAAAGACGAAGTCACGTCTGCGCGACTGAGATTAGTACTCGAAGTAGGTGAGTTTTGAATAAAGTCTTCTTCAAAATGTTCCCAGCTGTTTCTGCAGGTACACCAGAACCTAAGAAAACTGCTACAACTCCCAAACCTTAACGGATACGGAGATCCGATGGAGGCAATGATCGTAAAAGGGTTCGAATCCGAATGGAATTCGATGTTTCAACAAATCCTCCACCATCTGCAACTCTTACTCCGTCCCCTTCAACACGGATGCAACTTCTTCGGCGACTATGCCACGAACTAATCACGTTGCACCTAAAATTCCCCCTTTCTGATCTGATAAACCGGACCTATAGTTCATTACTATTGAAGGTCAGTTCTTGTTGGGGAATATCAAATCCGAATAAACTAAGTACTGTCATTTATTTAGTATGATCACTCCCACACTGCCGTGACGTCATTAGTCAATGATTTCTTGGTAAAGCTCGACCAAGAATCCCCCTATGATAGGCCGAAAGAGTATCTTATAGTCCGGTACGGTACACAGTGGGATTTGTTCATACAATGTTTGGCAAAAAATATAAGGAGTGCTCGTAGAATGTTGAAATTTTGCTCTGGGCCTTTGGTTAGCTCAATTAAGAAAAATATAAAGTTTCATCGAAATTGGCCACGCCCACTACCCACCGCCCATAGAACTCAAAATTTATTTTTGGCCCAAAGTTTTTGAAATTTGGCACAGAGCCTTTTATTACCTCAATTAAGAATAAATAAAGTTTCATCAAAATTGTTCACGCCCACTACCCACCGCCCATAGAACCCAAAATTTATTTTTGGCCCAAAGTTTTTGAAATTTGGCACAGAGCCTTTATTACCCCAATTAAGAATAAAATAAAGTCTCATCAAAATTGGCCACGCCCACTACCCACCGCCCATAGAACTCAAAATTCATTTAAATTTAATAATAGTAGCCTTTCCGTTTTTTAATATTCAAGAGAGTACGCATTAGTTTGAATTTATTGTTTTTGTAAATAAAAGCGAAAATGTTTTTGTTGATTTCTTTATAAAATAAAATAAAATTATTTATAAAATACAATCAAAATTGATTTTTGAGTTCAATACAATCAAACAAACTGTTTTGTGTTCTGCAGCATTCACGAAACAGAATAAAATTAACATCTGTTTATTTTATTCTATTAAGACTAATAACGAACACAATTGTGGTAAAAAAAACAAAAAATAACCTATATTCATATGCCAAAAACAATATATTTGATTGTATTGAACTCTGAAATAAATTTTTTGGATTGTACTTTATAAATAAAAAATCAACAAAAACATTTTCACTCTGATTATTTAAAAAACAAAAAATTCAAACTAATGCGCATGTCCCTCTTTCGAATATTGGCAAGAGGCAAAGACTACTATGATTAAATTAAATTGAATTTCTATTGTGAAAAAAATTATGTTTTTCATGATTTGTTTTTAGTTTCTCAAAACGCAATTCTCATTTCTCATTAATATTAGTAGTTAGAACTTTGATGTCTTTCATTGTGGGTCATTTCATTTTCAAAATAACAATTAATTGTTTGTGCATCGTGTATAGGTATTGAAATTGCATAAAATTTATTTAATTGTATTTTAAATGTTTAAATGTTTAATTTGTTTAGTTGTAATTTTAAAGATTTTTAGTCCGATTAAAATTCTAATTGTTCATTACTTTCTCGAACTTCAGTGGTTAAAATTTTTTGATGATAAAAATTGTTCGAAAAAATAATGAACAATTAGAATTTTAGACTGACTAAAAATCTTTAAAATTAAATATCTCAAGAACACGAATTAACGCCTCTTTGTAAATTTGATATATTTTAAAGGAAGGTTAGTACTATATTTAAAAAATAAAAAAAGTTAAAAATTAATTAATTTTAAAATTTTTTGTTAATGGAAGTTGTTTGAAAAAAATGAAGAAAAATTCGAATTTCAGCCGTACTAAAAATGTTTAAAATTAAAGATCTCAAGAACAAGAGTTTTAGCCTCATTGTAAATTTAATATATATTTTACAGTAAGGATAGAACTATTTTCAGAAAAAAAATTAATTAAATTCCAATTGATCTTCGATCCTAGCGCCATCTTTAAAAAAGTTTTTTTAATATTTTTATTTAAAAATTAATTATAAAAACAATAAATTATTTTTTTTTCAAACGACTAATTAATCATCTATCAAACAAAAAAATGTTTGATAAAATCGGTATAGCCGTTCTTGAGCAATTTAATCTCAAAGTTACAACGGATTGACAGAATTTTCATTTTTCATGCATGTTGGGGTGCCCCCTGTGCTCAAACTATGCACTTTAAAAAAATTTTAAAATAAGTGGTATTTTATATTTTGTCCATACCACTTATATGCCAAGTTTCAGGAAAATCAAAAATGGTCAAGTTCAAATTTCGACTTTTTCACCTGCGTAGATCACGTTTTTCATCTTTTGTAATTTTTTTAAATTAAAAATTTCATGAATTTGGAGAGACAAATTTTATGATTTTATAAAAGATTATTAATTATTTAAACTTTTTTTTTTTAATTGATAGTATGGAGTCTTACCTTTCATTTTATTATAGCGGGAGCACCTAGCATGACCGAGCAACCTTTTTTTTCTTCCAAGGAAGTTTGCAATCACGGCACATTATAGAACGAATTTTATTCTATCATATCTTTTGAACCATATGAGTGAACTTTATAATTTTTTTTTAAATACGCAGAAAAAGCTATATTTGAAAATAATCACTATTTAAATTAGAGCAATAAAGTTATCTTACGTACAAACACTATAGAAGTGCGTAAACAGTTTTTAATATTTTGGACCAAAATTTACATGTCACTTTACTTCATTATTTCAAAGACAAATAAACGTTTTTTTGGGATACAATTTATGGATTCTTCATACTGAATCAATTTTCTACAAAACTGCATCAATACATTTTTAAATTTTATATGTCGAAAAAATTAATTATTGCACAAAAAATCCCACTGTGCTCCATACCGCACTTGGGGATTAAAAGGGGATAACTCTGTCTTTTGGGAGGAAAAACTCCCAACTAATTTTCGCGCTGTTATCGTGATGGTCAATAATGATTTTCAAAAGACTGTCGAAATAGCAAACAACGTCCTCGCTTCCCTAAAGGGGTCAAATTGATGCGGTATCTAACCCTACCACCTCATCATTTTCTTCCTCTAACGAAATTATGTCACTGCTAGCTAGCCACGCGATGTTATATTTCAGTTTTTTTAGTTCAGCAAGCAACTGTAAATGTAACTGGTGCTCTAGGTGATATGTCAAAAGGATCTTGTAGAATGTAACAAATATGTACGTTAAAATGCCATATTAAACGAGGTTTACTTTTGAAGCTACCCTTTGCCGGTTTACTAACACATCATTTTATCATTTATTCTACCTTCCGTTCTACTTCTTTTTATTCATTCTACTATAATATTAGGTTCGCCTATGAGTTGTCTGAATTTAAAATGGAATTTGATTAAATCTGTACTCTTCATCGTTTATCTGTGTCGGATTTTTAAGAAGGTCATGATTTTTCCTGAACTGGCATAAACTGGCATATATATTGCTAACTCCATTATGCCAAACTTATTTGGTGCCGTTTACAAATTTCCAAGCCATTGTAAGCCATTCTCCCATTGTTTCGTGTGAGTGTCATCGCTATGTAAGTGTTATCGTTTTTGATCCATACATCATTACCGTTTAATCAATATATTGTTTGAATTTGGTTTTAACTGACTAATACGGTGAACCAAGAAGAAGTTTAACTAGTATGATTCCAATCTCGAGGTATATTTTCTCTACATACTTTAAAATATCTGAAATAGTAATCGTGATGAAATAATCTCACATGTGTTTTGTTATTTTTAAATTTAAATTGCACTGCATCGAATTTCTAATTCGTGGTATTCTCTACATGTACCTCCAGTGGGTGATTACACATTGATCGTCGTCCGAGTTGTTGGTCGCTTCAAGATTCTGGGATGCATTCCATAAATTGTCACATTCATAAAGCTCGAAACGACAGATAATGATTTCAAAAGGTGATTAATTTTATTTTATACTTTTCCATTCGTTGAGACCTCAGCTTGTTTTCAATTCGAATCTCGCTTAAAACTTTTTCAACAAATGTGAAAGATGGCTGCATTGGCGTTGTTAATAAAGGGTTTTTGAACTTCTTTTTCAGTCATTTACCGTCATACCTATCTTCATTTATTGATACTGGATCGACAAATTAATTGTTTCAAAATGTTTATATATTCATTAACACTAAACCAGTTTTCAATTCTCGATATATCCAGCAGCATTTAAAAAAAATTAATCACTTTATCCATGCGTCTTTTTAACTGGGTTAAATAGATTAAAACAAAATTTGTAAAATATCAGTTTACTTTATAATTGGGTTTTGAATTCTTTAGAAACTAAAACTTGATGAGGCGACGAATGTCTTACAAATTCACGTGAATAAAATTTATGTTTGCATATTTAATATAATAATTAGAAAGTGAATATTTTTTGAGCAAAAGTGATTTACATACATATATGAGTGTGCGTGTTTTTTTTTATTTTGTGTGTTTAAGCTTATGTATAGAACATTTCGGACAATGAATGATTTATATTTAATGATTTTTATTGCTCTATTGCTACGATTTAATACCGAATTAAGAGGTAGGTTAATTATGGTTAATTCCTTGCATTAATTTAATATAAGTAAGTTACACTGGTTTAAGTTAGAGTTACCAACTCGTACTTTTTACTCCGACGACTTTGGGTTTGAAGGAATTTAGCTGAAACAACACCATCCAGTAATACTATAAGAGATCTCTGGGATAAAAAGACTCAAAATAAAATTAATTTGTTGATAAGAGCCCGATGCCAAATTGTGCCTAACATCTTCGATATCTATCAAGGAAAATTATATGAGATTCACTAAAGTCATGAATGGCTTTACCCTATATTTCTCCGAGAGGACTGGATTAGGTGCGGTGATAAAGATGTAATCAATTGTTTCTTTAAGAGAATTAAATGCTTCTAAGGTTTGATTATGATGGTAAGTAGTACTACGGTATGAATAACACAAATAGATGTCATGTTTATTAACGATGATCTTGAGCAAGATAAAGCAGAATTCAGAAATACTTACCACTACGGTGTGAAAAAAATGCAAGCTCTGGGGAATAATTTTTACAGCCGAATCGTGCATTATCAATATTTGATCACCTAGCTCAAGTAAATAGGTTTATTTTGGTTGAGATGGTATTGGATGCTACGAAAGTTTTTTGAGAGGCTAAGAATGTTGGTGTAATCGATTACGAAGTATGTGAAAGATGTAGGCATTGTATTGAAATTAATAATCAATGGCTAAATTAAAAGTTTAATAGGTGACATAATAAAAACCAAAACCAGAAGGAACAGATAGGGGAACATAACAAAGGCCGTAAAGATTCGTTCGTTGAGAAAATAAACTATATTTAATAAAAATTGATGTCGGGGATGTGTACAATTAGTTTTCGACAAGTTGTTACAGTTGAGTTGCAGCATCCCAATTAAAACGTATTTCAAAATAGTTATAAAAAATATCAAAATTGAACTTTCTAGGACTAAAAGTATGTATTTTATTTGGATCAAAAACGACTCATTATAATGACTAGGGTCTTCTGATACATTATAAATTTTAAGTCTAATAGTTTTGGTTATGTCATTACGTCAAATGATAGTAGTGATCGGATATTTGGGTTGTCCATTTTGTCATTTTTTCATCACAATTCATTTTTTTATCACAATTTAAATGAAAAATAATCAGAAATTAAAAATTCAAATATATGACATTAGTATATGCAGTTAGTAATGTTAATTTTCCATAATTTTTTTTAATGAGCTGAACAGTTAAATTAATTCATATTCCATTTAAACATTTTGATAAAGATTAAATTTAAGTATAAACAAATACGTATCAAAAGCTTTCTACGTGCACTAGCCTAATATTTTTTGCGTTTTTAAATAGATTAAAAATGTTAAACATTAATTGGGAATAATGTTTTATGGCTTAGATTGAAATTGTCTGAACTGTTACTTTTTGTGATTTGCATAAAAACTACAAAGGAAGAACAAAAATATATTGGAATTAAGGTTGTAAATTAGTTAAGAAAAAAAACATTTGTGGAAATGTGTTATGGTGGACCGAGATTTTACTCCACCGTTAGATTCTTGAGCTATCTGCAAAATAACAAGCCATCTCTCGGATAAAAAGGTGCCGTATATAGTGATTGCAAATTACCCGATTTCAAATTACCCGGTTACTCGATTAGTATTTTCCAAATTACCCGGATTACCCGGATAACCCGGGTACTTATAAAAAAATTAAAAGATGAAAAACAATAAAAAAAACCTCACAGTAGTAAACTCAAAATTGATCATTTTTTAATTGTAAAATAATATTTCAAAAATATTAAAGCATTTAGGGTAGCTGTCCTCATCCGATTTCGTATTTTTTTTTTAAATTCCTGCAATAGAAGAAACCCGCTCCGATAAAGTGGATGTTGGCTTCACGGTCAATAACGATTGATTTAAATTTTCTATCATTTTTTTCGGTTTCCTTTATTTACATACAACATTTTCAGCTCTTAATCAACTGTAGTACCACTGTTATCTATAGTAGATGTTGTGTAGACAGCAATACATTTTTGTAGTTGTAAATTTTCAATATTATAATTAGCCGCATCTTTATCCGATTTGATTTTTCATTGCTGACGTATTTCCCCATTTAGTTGAAATTATTCGTGCGCATCCAACTACGTGGCACCGAGATTTATCTGATGACATTTTCTTGAACTGGTCCCAAACTTTCGATGACTCTTATTTTAATTATTAGCTTAAATCTTAAAATATGGAGGGGCTGAAATCTCACAGCTCTGAGATATCAAGACTTCGGTCTGGGTCAAGGATTTTGATATAGTTTTCGGCAAAAAACTTTTATGAGGACATAGTTTTTAGTTTTGGACAGCGATGTATATCAAACATAACTCTTTGTTAAAGTACAAGTATTTTTTATCTCTGTTTAAAAATTTATTACAAAACTAACACGAAACATCAATACGTTGCAGGAAAATTATAATCAAAATTCCAAAAATATTGTTAAATTAAATAAAATCAAACTTTTTCAAAATTCCAAAAATATTCGAAAAATTAGAATAAAATCAAATATTTAAATTTTTTCTAAATTCCAATAATATTTCAAAAATTCTTAAAAATTCAAACTTTTTCCAAAATTCTAAAAATATTGCAAAAATTATTACAAAATCAAAAATTGAAACTTTTTTCAAAATTCCAAAAATTATAATAATATCAAAAATTAAAAATTTTTCAAAATTCTAAAAATATTTCAAAAATTCTTACACAATCAAAAATTAAAACTTTTGCCGAAATTCTAAAAATATTGCAAAAATTATTACAAAATCAAAAATACAAACTTTTCAAAATTCCAAAAATATTTCAAAAACTATAACAAATTCAAAAATTGCCATGTGCAATTTCATTTTAAATTACATTTACGTCATAAAAACAGCTACATTTTTTTTTCCAAAAAATTTTCTAAAAAAATAAATGAAATCGTTTTTTGACACACTTGACATTATTTTTTGACAAACTTATAATGCCATAATTCTCTATAATAATAATAATATATCATGTCATACGAACTATTAATTTTATTTTTTTCTAAAAAAATTGGGTAAAAAATAAATAAAAACCTTTCTTTTGACACACTTGACAACATATTTTGACAAACTTATAATGCCATAATTCTCAATAATAATAATAAAATTTCATTTCAAAGAAACAATTTTATTTTTTTCCAAAAAATTGGGTAAAAAACTAAATAAAAATCTTTTGACACACTTGACAACATTTTTTTGACAAAGTTGTAATGCCATAATTCTCAATAATAATAATAAAATTTCATTTCAAACAAACCATTTTGTTTTTTCCAAAAAATTGGGTAAAAAAATAAATAAAAATCTTTCTTTTGACACACTTGACAACATTTTTTTGACAAACTTATAATGCCATAGTTCTCAATAATAATAATAAAATCTCATTTCAAACAAACAATTAATTTAATTTTTTTTCCAAAAAATTAAGTAAAAAAATAAATAAAAATCTTTCTTTTGACACACTTGACAACATTTTTTTGACAAACTTATAATGCAATAATCTAGTTTTTGATCTCACATACCAATCCCTACCATCAAGATTTTTCCAAATTTAATGTTCCTACTCGTAATCACTTAAAATGAACGTTTTTTAAGCCAAAAATATGAAAATTTGCTATTTTTGACACACATAATGATTTTTTTGACACACTTCCGGTACAGTTATCGAACACAGCGTCCTTTCGGACCTGCCCCTTGTGAATACCTATTTTTAGAAAAAAAAATTTTTGAAATCCCTCCAGCGGTTTTCCCTGCAGCGTAGGTAATGACGGCGGACGGCCGGCCGGCCGGCAGACAGACATACATTTTTTTTTTTTTGCTATTTTAGAATCAGGAGGTCCTAAAACGTCGAGAAATGTCAAAAAAAGTGGGGGTAAGAATTTGACTTTGAGCTCATGAATGTAATACTTAGGTCTTTCAGACCGAAGTAATAAAAACTTATCGTAATATATTTACCGTTTCTATTTTAAACTAAATATAAACAAATAACCAATGAAGATCCTTAATTTTTTGTGACTTAATTTTAATTTTAATAAGAACTAAAGTTCCATAAATTTTGTTATGTGTTCTTCGTCGTTTTTCTGTTGTTTTCGTAATCCAAACAATAATAATTAACAAGAGGGCAGTTTAATGTCTACGGACATATTGCAATTGGTATGGTTAGAATAGAATCATTTGTCAACAACTAGCATAAAGAATAATTCAAATTTGCAAAAAGAGAATGAGCTGAATTGTATTTTGTAAATTTTATTGCGAAAAAACTGGACCTTTTGTTGTTCGGGTATTCGACCAAAATATCCGGATATTAAATACCCGAAAAATCTTCCTAAATACCCGGGTATCCGGGTACCCGGATACCAAGATTGCAAACACTAGCCGTATATTCGAGTTTTTGATATGCCGGATGAAGAGATAGCAAGATGGAAAGAAAATACAAGACCTACAATAGAATGGAGATAAATATCGGTCGACCATAGTATCGAGAGGTCATTATTTTTTGTATAATTAGTGTTGTGACATGGGATAAATCCTTTTTTCTTACTGTTTAACGTGTTAAAATTAAGCATATCCGATGTAAAAAATTTAATTAGTTGTTAGTTTTGAATAAATTAATTAAATAGATAATATGTGTCTAAATCTATAATGAAATTGTTTCTTATTATTATCTGAAACTAAAAAGGAAATCCATCATTTTGTAGTAATCACATCATTTTTACAGTCGCCATTCCGGAGAAACATGCTAAGCATAACATTAAATTTGCTAAAAGGAAGTTAATGTTGCAGAAGTCATATTAATTAATTCAACATAAGTTTTGTTTTACTATTACCATTACGGAAGTTTTTTTTTAAGATCAATATACTGTTATCACTATTATGAGTGATGATAAATAAGCGAGATCAATTTTCCCGACATAAATACACGTATTATCACTGTGATGGAAACCATATTGTGATGATTATTATCAACTCTCATCTTTTTTGCTATTATTGATGTTGTTACCAGAAATGAATTATTAGACTCAATATCTATGTGTTATTACGATTGTAAAATAGTTTTTGGATAATTATTACTGTTAATCATCAATGTCATATTTATCAATGCTGCGACTTGAGACGATTTAAGTGAATTGAAACCCAAAATTAAATATTATCGCTGTTGTGGAAGCAGCTAGTGACCGTCTGTGCTGTTAGTTATCATAGTTATATTTATGAATATAACTATGGCACCTGAGGAAAATAAATTCATTTAACATAAATTTACGCATTATTGTTGTTGTGAAGATAGTTATCGACCATCATCACCATTGTTCATCATAGTTATTACTATTGATGCTGAAGCCGGAAATAAATTAATTGTACTTGGAGAAGGTGTGCTAACGGGATAAATACTATGGGTGTCCTGCTTTTTTTTAAATCTAGATAAATTGTAAGTCGTTTTTAAGATTGATTAATTTTAATGTTTGCATTTATTAACAATTAATATAAAATAATGAAATCTAAAATAAACATGTTCTCCATGCTCTTCTAAATAAATTAAAACTAGTGGTCAAGGAGTGAGAACGATTTCGTCCACCCCATCCCAAGTGACAGTTCCCATAAAATCTATAAAAATGTTCAACCAAAAAAATCTTATTTTAAAAAAAAGCTTAATGTGTTTGTAAAACCTTGGAATCCTGATGCTATCCCGTAATAACCAGATGTGAGAAGCCTGTGACGTGTGCAACAAAGTGTGTAAGCATTTCTAGAGGTTTTGAATCATAACTAGTCTAACTGGGTAAACAAAAATGTCCGTTTATGTGCCATTAAAATGTTGTAGAGAAAATTCAAAACGACAAACAAATTAGCTATTTCAGTCTTCATCAAACACTATACCAAACCCTTCCCATAGATCAAAGTTTTTGACGTATCGTATCGGAGTGGGAGGTTTTAAGTTTGTACTTTATAATTACTTTGAGATTGGCTATCGAATTTATGAAATTTAATGATATTTTTCGGCTTTGCATAAAATTTATTGGGGTTTACGTTGTGTAATAGTTGGTAACCCTGGGTTTAACATAGGTAACGTAAAAGAGTGAACTCTTTTTCGTGGTTGTTTTTAAAAACCAAATAAAAAATAATAGTATATTATTGAATTAGTAGCTAAAGTTGTACTTTTTGTGTTGAGTCTATAGTTTGGCGGCCGACCGTAGGGAGGCCGACAATTATAGACGAAACACAAAAATTCACTATAGCTCCGAATTCAATACACTATTTTTTCGGCAAACGTTTAAATTTGTTTAAAAATATGAAATTAATGCATTAAATTTTTCATAAATATGTTTTAGGTAATAAATTTTCTGAAATTAATTTTTATTGACTTTAATTCATTAAAATGAACTGAAATGCATTGTTTTGAACAAATTAATAATATCATGTTATTTTACTTTACTGCCGCCGTAAAAATATGAAAATTACTTTACTGCCGCCGTAAAAATATGAAAATTACTTTACAGCCGCCCTAAAAATATGCAAGTAACTTTACAGCCGCCGGCTAAAAAGTAAGACTTTAGCTAACTCCCAGCGGCAGTAAAGTTAAACTTTACAGCCGTTTGCCGAAAAAAGTTATTATTTTATTTGTTAAGATTAACTAACAGTAATGATGTTATCTGATAATAATAAAGGAAACTATATTCTGAAGTTATATGAATAATAATTCTGTTTACAGTATTGGTTTGAATATAAATATGTACATTTTAATTGTTTATCTTTTTTTTCAACTTGAGGTTTTAGTTGATAGTAATCTTTTGTATATCATATCTCTTAACATGGGAAATCCTAAATCAATACGCTATGAATTTGACTTACAAATGGTTGTTATTGTTTTCTTCTCCAATTAATTTTAAAGATTTCTTTATGTTTTAAGTATATTATAATTAGGTAAATGACGTCAAATAAGGTCATACTGGTGCCTGTTCTTTCTTTTATTTATACTACAAAAATAAAACAATAAATTTTGTTATTAAAGGTTTCCTCTTTAGGCTCAATTTTTTCTGTAGGTTCTAAGGAAGTTGATGGACGCAAAATCTCTTTTTTTTAAAGAATGGATTATTAAACAATGTTAGGGGCGGCTTGGAGCGGGTGTCTGTCTTGGATCAAGGGGCTCGCTATATAAACGTGTAGCAAGCGTCTGTTCTCCATGTTAGGGGCGGTTTGTAGCGGGCGTCTGTCTTGGATCAAGCGGCTCGCTATATAAACATGTAAAAAGGTTGTTTCTGGTGACCTTAAGATGCAGAACGAACCCATTCACGAAAATTTGGGTTGGGCGAAGGGCTAGCACCCCATTTCCGTAAAAAATTACTTGTCATGAATTCTGTACACAGGCCTCGGATTATCTCGGATTCATTATTAGAACGACCTCGGAAACTGTACCCGGACTACGATTTAAAAATGGGAACCTGGAACGTGCTAAGACTTAGAAGACCAGGAGATCTACTAAAACTTACAAACCAAATCAATAGCTATACACTGGATATAGTGGCGTTACAAGAACTAAGATGGCCAGGGAGTGGAATCCACGAAACAGCCAAGGGATACACTCTCTACTATTGCGGTCATGAAAACGGAGGAGAATTTGGAGTTGGCTTTCTCATACATCGTCGCGTGAATCAACATGTTATCGGCTTTCGCCTAATTAATATGCGGATATTCACAATGAGAATCCGTACGCAAAAATTTAATGTAACGATCATCAATGTTCATGCATCTACTGAAGACAAAGCAGATGACATTAAAGACCTGTTCTTTCTAGAACTCGAAGAAGTCATCAATAACATCCCGCGACACGATATAAAAATCGTGGTAGGTGACTTCAATGCTCAAATCGGTAGAAGTGCAGAACTTAAAACACATGTCGGCCCTAACAGCTTGCATAATGCTAGTAACAATAACGGCTTTCGCGCAGCTGAACTGGCTATGATGTATGATCTAGTAATTTCTAGCACTTTCTTCCCTCATAAGAGAATCCACAAAGCAACGTGAAAATCAAATGATGGAAGAACTGAAAATCAAATCGATCACGTCATGATTTCTAAGAGACACTCTACAAGTGTAACTGACGTTCGATCATACAGAGGTGCTGATATGGACACCGATCATATGCTTGTCATTTTCAAGTATAAGTGCAACTTATCATCTACATTTAATAGGCAAGCAAAAAAGACCGTGCGCTGGAATGTCGAAGCATTTAAACACCTGGAAACACTGAATAGATATCAGGAAATTGTAACGCAAAGCATAGAAGAGCATGACATCCCATCTGAGATGCCATTAAACATACAAGAAGAATGGCAAACGCTTCAATCAACCATCATATCCGCAGCACAAACTACAATCGGAAAACGACCACCGAAATCACGTAACGAATGGTTTGATGACGAGTGCCGCGAAAGCATTGGGCACAAACAAAAACTGCGAGAAAAATGGTTAACAAGAAACACCCGAAGCTCCCAAACTGATTATCTATGCGCCAGAAAAGCCTCAGCAAAACTCCTACGGAAAAAGAAACGCGAACACATGAAGAGCTGTATCGAAAATATCAACCAACATGCGGCTAATGGAAATTCGAAAGAGTGTTTTGCCAATGCGCGGAATCTGACCAAAGATTTCCACCCAAGATCTACAGCCATCAAAAATGGAAACAACGAGCTTACAACAAGTGAACGTGATGTGCTGGAAGTATGGCGATCCCACTTTCAAGACCTACTGAATAGGACGAATGAAGTTCATCCTGTTCGAGCAATTGCTCCGTCAAGTGAGGAGATTTTTGTCCCTTACCCAACAATAGAAGAAGTGGAAGCTGCCATCAAAAAATTAAAAAATGGCAAATCACCAGGTATCGATGGAATCCCTGCAGAACTATTTAAGAATGGAGGAGCAGCTCTGGTCTCACGTATATATGATCTGATTCTTGCAATCTGGGACCAAGAAGAACTACCTGCTGAATGGAAAACAGCTCTCATTGTTCCGCTACATAAAAAAGGTGACCGCCTAAAGTGTGCGAATTATCGTGGAATCGCACTGTTGAACGCTGCATATAAAATACTAGCTAATGTCGTACTCGCTCGGCTCATCCCGTTCGCCGAATCTATCATCGGCGACTATCAGTGTGGTTTTCGTCGCAACCGTTCAACCACAGATCAATGTTTTATCTTAAGGATGATTCTGGAAAAATGTTGGGAGTACAACATCAGCATTCACCAGCTCTACGTTGATTTCAAGCAAGCATATGATAGCACCATCCGCGACAACCTCTGGTCTGCACTCATATGCCTTGGTAAAACTTGTTTCTCTGTGCAAGCTCACAACATCGGGATCAAACTGTAGAATAGTAATCGAAGGGTCAGTTTCTGACTCTTTTGATATAACATCAGGTGTTCGACAAGGTGATGCACTCGCGCCCGTACTATTTAATTCGGCGCTTGAGTACGCGATAAGAAAAAGCCGCATTGAGACACAAAACTGTATATTTAACAAATCTAGTCAAATTCTTGGCTATGCAGATGATATTGTGCTTCTCGGACGTAGAACAAGCGATATTAAGGATAGTCTCTCTCAGCTTGAAAGAAATGCTAAACGACTTGGATTATGCATTAACACCGGCAAGACTAAACTTTTAACAACATCCAGGAATATACCTCCCGGCAATCTGAATACTGGCGACTATGAAGTGGAACGTGTAGAAAACTTCAAATACCTCGGATCTGTAATAACATCGTCAAATGACATGCAGGCAGATATTAAAGCCCGTGTCTCAGCGGCATACAGAGTTTTCTACGCATACTCAAAACTTTTGCGATCCAAACATCTTTCGCAGTCGTGCAAACTCACACTTTACAAAGCATTAATTCGACCTGTGCTTACCTTTGGAAGCGAAAGCTGGACACTGACTTCCTCCGATTGTATAATTCTATCAACATTCGAGAGGAAAGTCATACGAACAATTTATGGTCCATGTAAAGTTGCTGAAAATCAGTATAGAATCCGAATGAATCATGAAATCAGACAGCTTCTTGAAGGCTGCATTCATTAAATCTAACCGGATTAGATGGTTTGGTCATGTAGAAAGGGCACCATTAGATAGAATGATTAAAAAAGCGTCCCAACAACAACCAGCTGGTGTTCGTCGAAGAGGAAGACCTAGACAACGCTGGCGTGATGACATCATCCAAGACCTTCGTGATATAGGATGTCGAAACTGGGGTCAACTGGTCATGGAACGAGACGATTGGAAGCTGACTGCACAGACGGCAAAATCCCTCCATGGGATGTAAACGTCAGAGAGAGAGAGATCATTAAACAATAAATTTTATCAAATATAAAATATGACATAGGCTGTACTCGAAACCAAAACTTATTTGTGGAAACTTGATGATTGATTTTAGGGAATAATAGTACATTATGATGCAAGGACGTAAAGCTAAAGATTTTGGACGTATGTGGAGTTTGCAAATCGAGGCGCCAACCGAGATTTGCACCCACATTAAGTCCAAAATAGTTTACGTCCGTGCCTCATATACAATTTTTTATTCGCCGCAAGCAAAATATGTAAAAAAAATTGTTTATTCTAAATCAAAATTATAAATCTGCATAAATTTTGAAATAAAAATATGTTGAACAAGTAACCTTTGACAAAATATTTGTTATTTTTTCCAAATTATTGTATAACTATGACAACAAATAATAACAATAATTTTAATTGGATTATGAAATTTTGAATTTAATTGTAGCTTTGATAAAAATTTCTATTTCTTATAGAATTTAAACAAACACAAATGTTTTTTACTTTTTTGGACGTAACTATGACAACAAAATATATGGTTAAAAAGTGACACTTTACGGCCGTAAATCACAGTAATAAAGTACCCCTTTAATATGTAGGCGAATAAAAAACTTCTTTTTCGATCCCTAATAAAATTAATGTAATAATTTAAAATGAAAAAAATAGTTTTGAAAACTCTTTTAATTGATAAAATTAAATAAATCGTTTTCATTAAATTTATTTTCGAATTTGCTTTTATGTTGCTGTCAAATTTAGTATGCTAAATCGTTTCGAATAGGTTTTATATATACTTATTTAAAATGGCGGCGAATAAGTAAGTCTCCACAAATAAGTTTCAAATAAGTTTTGGTTTCGAATACAGCCTTAGGCTTATATTAGATAAAATATAGATAAAATAAAAATAAAATATGAGGCAAAAAGCAAATTTGTTTAGAGATGTTGCAACAAAACTATGCTAGTGACATATGCCTTGATCATGTGTCGCACTGTCTTCCTCAATGATTTAATCCCAAATATAGAGTTATATGAAGGCTCATTTCTTCGGTTAAACAATAACGTGCCACCATCGAGGCATATTCTACAGCTAAGATTGAGGGTGCTACCGTTCACTGAATTCATTTCATTCGTCAGCACCCCTAAGATATCACCTTGGCTAATGCTATTGCCAGTGATATGTAATACCTCACGTTAGCTAATATGTCAATAGCATAGACTAGAGTACGCGGGATTGTCACATCCGCAGATCAAAAATAAAAACAAAAATGAATAAAAACTGATCTCTCCATGCGGGAGGGATATATTTAATTTAATTTGATAATTTAAAAACTCTAAAGTTGTCTTGTTACTGTAGAATTTTTCGGAACACACTAACGAAAGGTTATGGAAACTTCTTCCGTTTGCTTTTGCATATTATTTCTGTATATTATTTCTTTAATTTTTTGCATATTATTTCTGTGCAGTGCAGTTCCTAATACTAAATATTTTTTTTGACATTGTAAAAATTGTGCTCAATATATCTACCAAATGGTAATTAAGCTAAAACCTACCTGATTTGTCAGTGTTTTAAATGGTTCAGTGCTAGGTTGCATGCAAGGCTTCATAAACATGAAAAAAATGTCGGTTCCGTTCCCGACCACATATATGTTAATCGACAATATTGTTAATTTTAACCAAAATGCTTCACAACTTTGTGCAAAAATGGAATTCCATAACCCAAATTTGTGGGAAACCCAGGTTTGTGTCTTACAAAAATTATAACAGATTATAACATATTTTTGGTACTAAAATCGAAATAAAACAATCAAAGATGTCGTTTTAAGCAACTTTTTGACAACTAATTTTTTTAATCTTTAAATATGCAAAACAAAATAAAAATATATTTGATAAATAAATATTTTTAAATGATATATATAAAAATTAATATTATTAAAGACTTATTTTTGAATTATAAAATAATTTAATAATTTTTATGCCAACCGATGAAATTTTTATAAAAAAGTCAATACACAAAACATTCTGTAAATTGACAATATCTTGATTACTTTTATGTGTTCGGGAATAGGACTCCAGATTTTAGCCTTAAATCGATCTATTTTACATTTTTTTTTGCAGATTTGTCCACACAAATATAAAATGCAAACTTAATTTAACTCTGATTCTGTGTAAAAAAATCTTAGCTAAGACAATTTTTTTAAAAAGGAATGTGTTTAGGTTTAGGTGTGTATAGGCTGTTATAAAAACATTTTTTCTTTTACTGCAAATGACTGAATATTTCCAAAAATTTTCGGAATTACCTTTAAATTAAATTCGTTTTAAAAACTATACCATAATGTGCCGATCATTAGAACCCTACAACGAAAGAGCCGGGTATATTATAAAGCGCTTTGGTCCCAAATAATGTTTTTCGATTTTTCTAAATTCAACCCTTTTTCTAAACATGTCTTAGCTAACACAACTTTTTTTTACAAAGGATTGCGTTTGGGTTTAGATGTGTAGGTTGTCATAAAAACATTATTATAATTATTGGGGATTTTTGAGATCCATTAAACTCAAGTAAGTAAAGAAGTAATTGGATTTTTTTCAATTCAAAGATATGGTTGGAAGTTTCTCAGAAAAAAACTTCACTTCTCATTTTTTTCGTATTTCGGATGAATTCAATCCTTCCTCCTCAGTTGCCTTGTTCGAATCCTTAGACAGGGACAGGATTAACGAACACCTCTCATTAATTAGATTAGAGGGCTTAATTTTAAAGAGAAACTACATGATCGACGACTGTGCCTCTACCATATTTTTAACAAGCTTAATCATAACATATTATAATTTTTAAACAAGTTTTTGTTGTTCGTTATACATAATTATTTAAATATTTTTTCCATATATTTTGTTAATAAAAAATGCAAAGATCCCGTAACGCGATTTGTTGTGTTACAGGCTGTAATACCTATGGTAATGTGTAATGAGTAATCTATTTTAAATTTTATTCCTTTCTAGTTACGTCTCATGAACCCAGAAAAATTGAAAATAATTCCATTGTTGAATTTGGTATATAAATAAATCGATGACAATAAATCAATTTGCTTATATGAAATCAATATCTATGTAATTAATGTTATTATATGTATAATTATAATCCAAGCTCATAAAATTTATTATTTATTACAAAAAAGTATGATATTAACTAAAAAAAATCAAAAATGTAAATTTTAGTTCGTGAAAATGGTGCAGTTTACAGTTAATAGTCAAAACTATCTGACCACTACAATAAGGAGTGATACACCCTTGGCAAACAGAAACGAGCGTAAAACAAAACATTTTGAAATAATTAAGTGTTCTTATACATAATTCGAAATACTTCCTTTGTTACTCGGATTGGAGACTAAAATAAAACCACTTCAATTAACTACCCGAGCAGATATTTGTCAGGGCTCAAATAAGGTCCTGATCAGGTTTGCCCTAATCCGGATCAGGCATTGGTAGGGCAGTCTGATTGGGTCCTGGTCATGAGTGTAACGCTTTTGCCCTATCAGGTCCTGATTTGGACTACCGGATCAGACCCTGATTGAGATAATCCGAACAGACCCTGATTGAGATAATTGGGATATCCGGACCGAACCCTAATGTATATTTATATATTTATATATTATATACATAAATTAATTAAAATTAAATAAAAAATTACAATGAAAAAAATTAAAACATACATACCACCTTAATTACTATTATTATAGTCTTTCATCCGATAAGCAATCACAAAAACATACATGAAACGATTTTAACTATATACTCGAAAAAAACTAAGTAAATTTTACAAATTTTTTATAAATGTACAACTCACAAATTTTTTTGTGAGTTCACCAAAAATATTGTAGATTACAAAAAAATTTATTTGATTTACAAATTATTTTTGGAATTGAAGGAAAAAAATTGTAGTTTTATCAAAAAATTTTGTGGGTTGTATATTTACAAAAATTTTGCAAAAGTTTCCTTTATTTTTTTAAGTGTATATTTATAAAATGGATAATGCTCTAGTGAATTTTAACCAAATGAAATTTCAGCTTGGGGTCAAATACGAAAAATCTGATCAAGACCGGATATATTCAAAAAAGGTATTCTATAAGAGTATTCTAAATTTGGCCCGGCACAGGCCAACATCAGATTGCCCTAATAGGGTTAGCCTTGTAGGACTGACCAAGCCCAGATCAGTCCCTGACTGTATTCAGGTTTTCCCTAACTAATTTTTGCTCGTGTAGGAAGTATTAAAACAAAAGTTTCTATAAAAGTACAAAATATAAGATTATGAATTTGAGTCTAATTAGAAATTACAATATAAAGTTTCTAAATGGAGATCAGACAGTAAATTGATGTTAAAATAAATATTAAATGATTAAAAAAAAATAAGAAATTTAACAAAACAAAATTTATATTAACAAATTTGGGTAATTCTTTACAGACCGAACGGATTTTGATGAAAACTAATCGACACCTCTTCGATTTGGCTGAAACCTTTTTTGCGGCTTCTATGTCGAAAAAAAAGATACGTGTCCGAGGGATTTTTTTTTTGCATATTTTTGATAATACAAACGATCGAACATTTCAGAATGGCGATTTTTTTTTGGCTTGGAGACTCATGTTCAAAAATTCATAGTTCAGAATCTATAAGAGCTACAAAATTTTCACCAATTACACTTTTGCAGCTGAAGGACTGAACTTTGAGAAAAAAATATACATTCTAGTTTCCTCCCGAATGATGAAAAAAAAACTAAGCATCTGTTTAAGATTCAGCCTAAATATCTGTTATCAACACAAATCAGATGCTGTGTTCCTTCATCCCTAATACTATGGAAATATAAAAAACAGAGAGTGTGCTTAAGACCGCACGGCAGAAGTGAAAACTTCATTGGCAATCGCAATCAATTGATATCGTATTAGTAGTATTTGGATCGTATTAGTAGAATAAACGAGAAACAAGTCAGAACGATAAACCGCTAACTACACACACTAACCTCACAATGTAAACCAAATAATTGTCAAGTACGCGTGGTTGTCACACCCATAGATCAACAAGTTTAAATTTTACAAATCTTCCTGCGGAAAGCTAAGCAAACTCATTGGTATTAATGCGCTATCGGCAAAGTGCCACCATTTTTAATTATTTTATTTATCACGATTGCCATTCATGTTTAATCATACATAAGCTATGCTTCTTTGTATAGAATTTATGCGATTTCGGTCTCGTAATTGTGAGCTTTAAATCGATATAATCGATTTTATCAAGTATCATTTTACAAGTATTAAGTCTTCACTTAATTTTAGAAACATGTATAACATACAATTCCAAACCGACAACATATTTAGTGACGATGATAAAATTCCAATACATATAATTTTGATATACAAATGTAATTGTTTCAGCCTTCAGGTTATACTATCTTTCTTACGTTATTTTTAATTTCATAAAAATTATGTTCAATAAAAAAAACGGTTCTATGATAAAATATCACACGAAAAAATCACACACGAAAGAATATCACGTCGAAAATATCACAGCGAAAAAATCACACTCCACGAAAATATCACATCACTAAAATATCACATTTCGAAAATATCACATCCTAAAATCACACGCGAAAAAATATCACATCCAAAAATCACACGCGAAAAAATATCACACCCAAAAAAATAGCACGAAAAAATTTTATTGTAAAATAACACAATGTCCGTATATAAAATAAAATTTTTTGAAGTTCTCTAACACCAATTTTTCATTTGATATCGTATTTGACTTAGTGAAAAACGTTTTCAACAACTTCACGTTATAGCCCTATCAACTCAACATTAAGCAAAAACTCTTGAATATGTTCACCACAGGAATACATCTTTTGGTGTTAGTCATTGGTGATGCAATAAATATCGCAGTCTTCGTTTAAAGTCAATTCTACATACCAATGAAAATCAGATTGTACGAGAGTCGCTTGATCTTAACCATAGCGCCAAAAACTATGAGGGCCAAGCTCATAAGCTCGTTAATGAAATGAAGCTAGCAAAAGCCAATCCTGGAGCTTCAACTCATCTCACAATTGCAATTGGGATGGCTCTCTTCTAATCTCTTCTAACCTCTTTTAATCTATTCTGTGTGTACCTGCTGCTAAACTATAATTCTACAAAAAACCATCGTGAAGCGTACATACTATAAATTTTTATACGATCAATCACAAATGGCTGGAAATAATAATATGTATTAAGAAAATAATGAAATAGCAGCTTTTGTTTTTGTGTAGTTTATTTACAGAAAATGAAACTGCAAAAATAATGATGGAAAACAAACTATCTGCCATATAAATAATTAATTTTCTTATTAATATCGAAATGATATAAATAATAAATTTGATCGAAATGGCTGAAAGACTACATTATCGAAAAATTTAAATGCCGTAAATGGAATTTTTATGAATAAAAAGGAATAATTTTTATTTGGAAGGGTTTTTTGTGAACAATTAAGCTTAAGTACATATTGGAAATCACTTGAATTTTGCAATTCGAAATAACTTCGTTTTCTCCAAAATTCCATTAAAAAAATTTTTGTGTTTCGTGCCAGGATTCGAACTCATTCATTCCCCAGGATTCATCATTCAGCCACAGCAGCGATAACGTACCATATTTTAATTTTCATGTTCAGATAATTTCTAAATTGAAACTTCATCATTTTTCATATTTACTTAAGTTGAATCTTTCATCTATGATTACATATTGGAAATTGCATTTCTTTGGGATTTTTTGTTTTAAATTTCTAAATATTACGATGTATGAATTCATAGGATGAGAGAATATTTCGTCAACACTTAAGTCAACATTCTAATCAACATCCTAAGTCACGAGTGTAACGTCATTATGGCACGAAACACAAAAAATTTTTCTAACGGAATTTTAGAGAAAATGAAAAGTGATTTCGAATTGCAAAATTCATGTGATTTCCAATGTGTACTTAAGCTTAATTGTTCACAAAAAACCATTCGATGGGTTTTAATGTTATTTCAAAAGAAAGAAAAAAAAAACAATAAAAAATGTACTACATCATCAGCGTTACGACCGTATAGACTATAGAGGGATAGACTCACGGCTATTATATTAAGGATGTAGCGTGTTACGACCAAAAAATGTTTTTTTCCTAATAAAACAAAATCTAACTTTTTCCGTTATTTTTTATATTCGTTTTTTTTTATTGGTTAAAGTTAAAGTTTAAAGTAATAGAATTCTTTATTTATTACTCTCCGCTTCGTTTCGTGTGTCAGTGTAAAAATGTCACGGAAAGAGACACGAACATTGCAAGGTACAAATATTCGATCTGACCGATGTTTTAACCCCTTCAAATTGACACATCATACTACAAGTGCTTCTGAACTGAGAAAAGTGAACGAAAATCAACTGCGCGAGTTAAATTTAACAATTTCTTCAGATACATTACAACAAAAAATTTGTACTTCTTGGCGCGTACAAATATCAAAGATCAGAAATGCAGACGAAAAATAGAATGAAAATGAACCACTTGAATTGGTAAGTAAAATACTTGGCATGTTTTATTGTGTTCGGATGTACCTAACCTTTCATTTCCATTGTGAGCTGGGCTACCCAGTACATGGTTACAGCAGCTGTGTTCTATTCCCTTAGTCAGTGAACTCCTTTAACTTTGTTTAGCTTATAATTATTGAATTTTTCGTTGGTATTTTAAGTGCAAATTTTTTTTAGTCGCAAAACATGGAAGTTTCTTCAAATGAAGAATCAGATGCAAAAGTTGGTAGTAGTGAAGGTTCTTCTGGACACTCGGGGGAAAATACGTCGTTGCTCAGCGAACGCGTTGATTATCTCAACAAAGGATTAGGCCTCATAGGATCTTCACCTATTAATAAACAAAAAATCACGCAAAAAAGGTATTCTGAAGAAAAATCTGAAAAAATTGCTTCAGCAATTAAAAAATTTTCATTTAGATTATGATGGTCCCGATGAACTCGAAGATGACGACGACGATACTTCACTAATTAAAACGTTTTAATACTTCTGCTGACAGAACTCATAAAATTAAAATATTAACAATTTTTAGACACTGGTCTTATCAAAAAATTGAGTAAAAATTTCCCACAGCAACTCGTCACATGATAAGTGTAGCAAAAAATATTACTAAAGATAAAGGCATATTAAGCGACCCAAGTCCCAAGCATCACCCATCTCTAGAAGCAGATGTTGTAAACATCATAATTAGCATCTACCTGTCTGACGATTATACTCAGTTAATGCCGGGCAAAAAATCTCAATCAAAATAAATGACAGTAAGATACAAATGCAAAAACGACTTATTTTAAAGAATTTGAAAGAGTTGTATGAAGTGTTTGTAAGTGAATATCCAACTATGAAATGTAGTTTTTCAAAATTTGCTAGCTTACGACCAAAATACTGCGTTTTGGCAGGAGCTGCCGGCACCCACCCATTCGGTTTGTGTATGTCCTATACATGAAAACGTTAATTTATTAATAACTGGTGCAAATTTAAAAGCAATTACAGACAGTTCTCAGCGGCCATTAAAAGATTATAAGGATTGTTTGAATCGTAGGGTGTGCAAAGGAAAATCTACCGAGTGTTATTTAAATTCTTGTGACAAGTGCCCAGGCGTTTCCAATATTATTAAGCAACTGGAAGAAAATTTTGATGATAAATGTATTGAAAGCATTACATACAAGCAATAGGTTGAAGACTGAAAGAACTTCATTACAAACCCCAATATCGCCAGTGGATGAATTTTTGCAAATGTAAAGTAACGGTTTGGAAAAACTATTAGTCCATTCATTTTTAGTCAAAGGGATATTTTGAATGACAAAAAAATTAAACTAATGACAAATAAGTGCATCGTAGTTTGCGATTTCTGAGAAAATTATGCCTTCATAATTCAAAATTCTGTTCAGGGTATACACTGGAATAACGACCAGGCAACAATATACCCATTTTCAATTTATTATAAAAATGATCGAGATGAATTAAAAATAATAAGTTTTGTTAGCATTTATGAATGCTTAAATCATGATACTGTTGTCGTCCATCTCTACCAAAGACAACTAATTGAGTCCATCAAAATTAATTTGCCGGATATAAAAAAAATAATATAATAGAAAGAACTTTATTAATCTTACGTATCACATGGAAGACTTCGAAATAGCTGATGAGTGGCGGCAATTTTTTCCCACTTTACATGGGAAAGGACCCTGTGACGGAATAGGTGGGACTATAGATCTTTTAATTATCTACAACTTTTACATTTAACTTTTATTGATACAAGTTACAGATTTTCTTTTATTAGCAAAATAACGTTTTTTCGTCGTTACGCGCTACATAAATTAATATTTTTTGTTTTTAAAACAATTTTTTCTGTAATCAATCGATTGAAATTGACACACAAATCATAAAAATTTCCAGCCAAAATACAGTTTCAACATTATTCAGACTTAGAAATAACAAATTGCATCATTAGATAAATTATAAATTCATAAATTCTTTTAAAATGTTCAACAAATTTGGTTTACGATTAAACGAGGTATTATTTGGTCACTAAGTCTAGGAAAATGATTAGCTCAATTGTTTTCAAAAAACCTTTCCAAATTCATAAATGCAATAACTCAAATATGTCATGAAGATTTTTAATTGTTTATCATTCTCAATTCATATAGAAACGTTTTAACTTATAAATAATAACAATGTGTCATAATATTGCTAGTATGTCGTTCTATATTCCATTCGCATCGTATTTATTAACATCTTCACGTTTCGACGAAAAATTAAATGAAAATTTTAAATTAAAAAAGACGGTTTTAAATAAATCGTTAAAATCCTTATAGTGTTTTATGTGTAATAGTTTTCTTAATTATATTATTCATAATTAATTTAGGAAAATTTCACAGTTAATTTACGTAATTGCTTAGAAATTGTTTTATGAATTAACACATAATTAATTCTTTCCATCAGACGTTTTTATCAATCCAAGATCTAAGGCTACGTACCCAGTGGAATCTCTGGGCGATGCTGTGCATAAAGTGGTGCTGAAAGCGTAGATAGCTACATAACTGCACGCGTATAAGCAAATGAGAGTGTTCGCAGTGAAGTGCAGCAAACCGCTTCCACTGTGTTTGTAGGCTAAGATTCCATTTTAGTGCCATTACAAAGAACCGCGGTAACTTAGTTTATTTTCGAGATAATTTTCACAGAAATCGAATGTTATTCTATGTGGTTTACTGTTTGAGTGATGTAAAATGAAAATGAAAATAAAAATCTTTTTAATCCTAAAGAGATGAAAATTTAAAATTAAAATGAATTAATGAATCATTATTTCTTCTAATTATCTATTGTTTTAGCTTTGTCGTCATTATCGTAACTTTGTTTTGGACACATTGCGTTTATTATATAAAGTTTAATGCGAAAAGTAAAAAATCCCACAAAAATGACAACCTCATGTTTGGAGACAGTAGTCATGTATATGTAGAACATCAAAAGAATATTTTATTTTAGTTCGATTAAAACAATTGTTCGGTTAATTTATTTATGTATTTTAAAATTTTTATTTTCTGTTTATAAATGGCTACACTGAGTTGGAAAAATTTAGATTACATTTGGTGATTGCTGAAGTATTTTGATTTTAGTGATTAAAAGATTGTTAAAGTGAATGAAACGGTTTTAGAATTTTTTTTTTAAATATACGAATTCGTTTTTGAAATAAAAGTAACAATTAGTTAAAATTTTGTTTGTAAGTTAGTGGGATTCAATATAATAATAAAAAATATGAAATTATTTTCAAGTGCACTCGTATTTTAGTCAAACAGAAAATAAAATTTGTTTAAAGAACAATACAGTTAATAAATTAGGTAATATCTAATTGTGTTGAGAAAAAGATGAAATAATTAAAAATGATAGTTTGATTGATTAAAAACAATTATAAATAATAAATAAATAGTTATAAATATTAATATATATATAAATATTTATACTTTTAAATTAAAACATAAACAAGTGGATTTTTAATTAAAAAATACGTAAACAAATGTTTTAAATTAAAAGGAATATAATTAGGAATTTCCAATTATTATTTGGTTAATATTACCTAAATGTGATTTGCTAGATTCTACAATGTTAGTATTATCAATCAAACAGCATTTCATGTTTTTTAAACATAGTTTTTCCAAAGTATTTTCGTACTGTGTTTGGACGGTTTATTTTATCGCTTTTCACAATATCGCCTTCTGTATACGATTTTAATCAATATCTCAAAAGGTTCATTATAAAATGGCTTGATTTGATGTTATGTCATTCCTGGTAATTATATATATGCGATTCTGATTTTAACGTTTTGTTTGTCTTTTTGGTTTGTTATGAAAACTAAAAAACTGAATAGGGTGTTTCAACAAAAAAACAATACCAATAAACTAAGTTAGTCAGTAGTCACTTCATGTTTTGTGTATAAATGCGACCCAAAAGGCCAGAAAACAATAATGATTTTAGGTCTAAGCCATACAATTTATCAAACATTACACTTAAGTGTTATCCTTTCTGCTTAACAAATTTTCTGATTTTTAACAACAAAGTTTTTGTGATTTTTGGGAATTTTTGTAAAACTTTTTCTGTATGTTGAACAAATAATTTCGAATTGTTTGAAAATTTTAAAGTTTAACGGATGTTTATATTCAAACAATAAATTATAACTGAATTTACAAATATATTTTGACATACATATATTTAATTAATTAGTAATTCTTTCATTGTACAAAATACAACGCCAAATTAATTTAAAAATAATTTACGATTTTTTTTTTAAATAAAAACATGAAAATTATTTTTAACAAGAAAATGCATTGAATTTACAAAACAAAAAAAAAATTTCACTTGCGAATTTTCACTTTTTTGTGTAACAAATATTTTCTAAAATTTGATTGATTTATTTTAAAATGATATTTGGAATTTAGATTATGTGAGTTTTTAAATAATTAATTATGTAATAATTAATGGGGCGTCTACTATTGAGTAAGCTTGAAATTGCTCAAATAAATGATTATATATTATTGTCGTTAAAATTTTTGTATTCGTATTTATATTCGTATAATTTTTTATTTTACTTTAAATATTTTAAACTAATACTAAAGACCTTAACGAGATGTTAACTGCTTTCATCAAACCGTATATTATTTTAACAAAATATTTATTTTGAATTGATTTTTTGTTTATAAAAGATCAATAAATAACTATAATTTTTTCTATATTTCCTTTAAAAATTTTAATTTTAAGCGCAAAACATGAATTATATTTTCTAAGAAAATTTTTTAGGATGGATGATTTTATAAGATAAATAGAGATTTTGAACTTGCGAATTTTGAACACAGTTTGCGCAATAGAAATGTAAACAAAGGATCGAACGGAAAGAACCAGAACGTCACATCACCATTGACGTCTATTATGGTTCCGTTACCAATATGTAATTCGCTTATGTACTAATATGTAACAATATTTCCAATAAAATAATCCGATATGATTAGGCAAGGTACTATCATTTTTTTCAAATCTAAAGAGAAAGTAAAATGCATAAATTTACTCTGAAGTCCTCTTTACGCTTATTAACAACAAACAAAACTTAGAACTTCGTAAAATGACCACAAATTAATATTAGAATTCTTAAAAACCAAGTCTTTATTTTTAGTAATTATATTTTTATCAAAATAATTGAAACAATCGATTTAAATATTGATTTCTGATAAACTTTTATAACCTTACCTAAATTTTTTTAATTATCTTATTTTATTATCATAAAGATTTGTGAATAAACGCTAAGTTGCTTCTCTGATCAAAGTAATGATAAGATTATATTATACATGTTACATAATTATAAGGAAATGAACTCAATAATATTGGTTAAGCCCTTTGATTTGAATATGGGACAAGTTCAATCGAAAAAAAATATAAATAATAATACATTTAATAAAACATTCGTAACCAACTTTCCCTGTGATTTTCACGTAGGCCATTTTGGCTTTGGTATTCTGAACATTAATTTTGTCATCTTTTCATTATCTTCTTGTTTTCCATTTTTTTGTTACTTTGACCAATGTATAGAACATATTTTGAAACCAAGAGACTGATATATGGGTAGTTCTACAAACATAGGAATTTTGGACGGCTCTGCTTATTTCGTATATTAATATGAAAAAAAAAATTTTGTTTTCACATGAAATTTGTAAATCTTAACTATGTCTAGCTGGTCACCCAAAATAAACCCGTTTCGAAATATACGTCTTTGAAAAAAAATTATTCAAAACGTCAAATTATCAGTCCCCTGGCGTGTCCCACCTTGAAATTCAAAGCTGGTAAACTAAATAATCAATGATTTTAAGTGTGTAGGTAGAGACAAATTTACTCTGTAGTAATAATTTTGAATAATGATGCTTTACTAATGTGTAAATATTAAATAATCATAACATAACTCTATATTTCATATTAGATATATCCTATTAAAGTTTGTCCCACCAATTTGTTATTATTCTCCTGCCCAATCAAAACACATTGAATTATTGGAAATTCATATTTCTATCAAGTTATCGCTCGTCACAGGAATTAATTAAAGTTCAATAAATATAAAATTGCAAGTGTTTTACTTAGTCCGAGGTTTTATCATTCAAAACAGTCATCATTAGTAGCAAGATCGTGTGTTGTCCAGTCAAATTATCAGTCCCCTGGCAAGCATTTTCGTAAAAAGTATTTAATTACAGGTAATTTTGTAATTTTATACGTCGTGAATATGTATTGCCTTGGTAGAGAATCCGTTTATTTTTTTTTTAGACGTAATTTTGTCATTTTTAAGCGAAATACTGATAAATTATCAGTCCCCTGTTCTCAGTCCCCTGGAAGATTTAGATGCGGGCAGACTTAGATAAATGTTTATTTCGTATTTTGAGATAATATTGAGACAATTTTGAGTTAATTTAGGATTAAGAAGGATATTTTTTAATTTTGACTCTTGTATTTTTGTGTTTTTTTTTATTGTTTTTTTTTTGTTTTTTTTTTTTTTTGTCTGGCCACATTCAGAAACGTTGAAAGAACGTTATCAACTTTAACTAAAACTAGTTGCCAGAACTTATACGCAAAAAACATGTCGTGCCGTAATTAGCTCCATTTTCTTCCTTCGTGTGTAGAACTACCCATATATATAACGAGATCATCCTAATAAATTACAATAAACTAAGTAGGTTGCTTTTGTATTGGCGATTTGAAATTTTTTCGTATTTAACGCCCAGATTGGCCTATCTTTTCAATTCAGTTCAACTTTTTACTTCACCACAATTTTAAATTTTTTTTTTTTTTAATAAAATGTGATGTGTAGTAGGCATTACAATATGTGACAACAACACATAAAAACCTTTTAAGACCAAGGTCCCACAACAACATGCGTTCTAAGGATGTTAATGGACGCAAATCTGTTTTTTTTTTTTTGTTTTTTTAATATTTTTTGTTAAATAATGGACAACTAAACTATAAATCCTATCACATATAAAATATGTCATAGGCCAATATTTCGTGATAGGATAGGGAAAATAAAAATAAAATAAGAGATAAAAAGCAAATTTGTTTTAAAAATTTGCAGGAACAAAACTAAAATTGGTTTGCCAATAGTCCAGCTAATGGCATAATCCATGATTATGGAACGCAGTATATTTTTCAATGATTAAAGCTCCGATATATAGTTATATGAAAGCTCGTTTCTTCGAGCAAGCTACAGCGTTCCAGCATCAAGGAATATTCATTAGCTAAGATTGAGAGTGCTACCGTTGACTGAATACAGTTCATCCGCCAGCACCCCTAAGATATCACCTTGGCTAGTGACATCTCACTGCTATTGCCAGTGGTATGTGATATCTCACGTTAACTCATGTGCCAATAACAGGGACTGGAGTGCGCGGGGTTGTCACACCCGTGGATCAAAAAATAGAAAAAAATTAACGAATTAATAAAAACTGATCCCTCCATGCGTGTGAAGTAATGCAATCTATCGAGAAAAAAAAATCTTACATAGCCCAAATTTTTTTTTTTACCACTCTCTATCTAAATAGCTAATAAAAATTTTGGTGTACGTCTGTATGTGGGTGGGTAGGTTGGTTTTGACCTTCCTGCATAGGATCTTGATGAAACTTTGGCAAATAATCCAGGTTCACTTGAAAATGGAAGCTCTGGATTCATTTTAAATTTGAACAAAATGGTGGGGATCTCCCGAACACCTAAGTTTAAATCTTCAATAACTTCTAATCCCGGTTTATGATCTTATGGAAACTTGGTATATAAGGTTTTAATATTGTTTCCAATATTTCTGCATACCAACTTCCGGTTTGACACTTCCGGTTAAAAAATATTTTTTTCATGTGTTTATCCCTACTGTAGCCTACAATTACCGATCGATTTTCATGGAACGTTGGTTAAAGCTTTCAAGTAACACGAGAAAAATTTTATCAGCTTTTGGAGTACATTGGATAAAGGGTTGGGGGATCCAAGTGGTTTTTTCCACCACGTTTTTGGTTTGTTAGGAGCATACTAGATTCGTTCGTGAATAAATTTTGATGATACTTTGGAAAAAGATGCAATTATATATGGCAAGGAACTGATTGATTTTTGAACAATAGTGAACAAAGTGGTGTGGGGCCCCCGAGCACCTGTTTTTTGAAAGCTCAATAACATCTGTACCTGATAATCGAATCGGATGAAACTTGGAACATAAGCATTTAGTACGGTTCACAACAGTTATGCATCCCAACTTCCGGTTTGTCACTTCCGGTAAATTTTTTTTTTTACTTTCTCTCGTACAACAGAATTAATGTTTGTTGGGATACTACTACTGTCTTTAATATTTTTATAATTAGAACTACGCGAAATCTATAACATTGGTTAGCTTTTAATTAATGTATTTGATGGATATTAGCTCATTATATATCCATGAACACTATGTTTTCAGAGCTGTAGTGAAGTCAGCCTATGCATCAGCGTCGCAATATTTTTTATAAATTTTACTTTCTTTTGGCACTCTATTTCACTTTGTATTCTCTTTTGTAATTTATTCACTTCAATAATTGCATTACCAACTGGATCTCGATTAAATTTAATTTTCTTAAAATAGAAATTGTTTGATGAAGATGTACTGTTTATCTATTTTGGGGTTATTTACGTAAAGTGCAAGTGTTTGTGCGATCATATTTGTTCGTTTGTACGAACATATTTATACATAATCACATTCCAAATACCACACTGAAGGGTAACTGAAAATAAGTTGTGCCCCAACCATTCTTAAATTTCGTTGAACCAAATGCTATATAATTTTAGCTTTTTCCATTTATGTTCGATAACATTTATATTAGATGCCTTTTTTTAAAATTTGGGTAAGTTCGCATGCTGTATTATTTGCTGGTTTTACCCATAGTTTTTTTTGTTAAAAACGACGTTTAAAATAATTTTTTTTTCAAAGACATTATTGCAGGTTTAGTTGAATCTGATGGAAACGTTTTTAACGTTTTGTAAAAATCAAATAACACCGAGAATCGTTGGCCTAATAATTATCCTATTAAAAAGTCGAGTTACAAAAGAAAATATTATAGGTGTAACGTAATTTGTGAGAAAAACATACTCTAACAAAAATTAATGTAAAGTAGTAAAGTAGTTACTACCTACGTTTAGTAAAAAATAAATAAAAAAATTTAAAAAAACAAACTTCGAGAAACGAACTAAAAAGTAAAAAATAAATTTTGGATTAACACAACGTTATGCTGCAAAGAAACAAACGATATGTTCATATTATGAAGTTGTATTGCCGGGATTTCTTTTAACATTTTTTTATTTGTATATCCTCAATTAAACCCGTTTTTTGAATTAATGTAAATATGTTATTGTTAAAAAATCTATATATTTCGGGCTAGGCCGATCTTCAGGATTATAATATAACAATAATATAAAAATTCAAAAATTAAAAAAACATTTGACATTATTATGAAAAAACAATAAACAAAAAGTAAAATATAATTTTAACATATGTTACTACGTTAAAATTAAAAAATTGTAAAATCTAGTACTAGAACCCATTAATAATATACAAGTTTTAAAACATTTTGATCAAATTATAATAATTATTAGAAAAGTCTTTTTACCATTTTTAAAATTACATATTGATTCTTCACATCTAATCATTTGGCACACCTCATGAATTTGTAATTTATTTTTATTTTTTTCTTTAATCAAAATTTCAACTTCATCAAATTTAAACATATGTTTTTTGTCTATCGAATGTTTTGCTAGAGCAGAGACATTGTTGTTATAAATTGTTTTGCTAGAATCATATTTATGTTGGCCCATACGAATATCCAATTTTTGTATTGTTTCTCCAATATATGCTGTATCACAGTTGTAACAATTAACTTTATAAACAACACCACTTTGTTGTCCCTTAGGAATTTTGGATTTTGAATTAGTAAAATTAAAACTATTTCTATTTTGAGGCCTCATAGCCATTTTTATGTTAGTTATATAATGTGAGCAAGAACGAGAAAGTGATTCACTTAAACCAGGAACATAAGTTAAAGATGCATATTGATTTTTTTGTACAATAGGTGGTGTAATATTGTTATTATCAGTTTCATCAAATGACAAATAAGCATAACTATTAGCTATTTGTTTTGAATTGGTATTGCTTATCAATAAGTTTAATTGGAAAATTATTAATACGAAGTATGTTAAATATTCTTTTTAAATTATCATTCCAAAAACTTTTATGGCTATGTCCAAATATTTTTCGAATAAATGGTTTAGCAACATTAATCTTCATATTATAGGGATGTGTAGAATAATAATTCAGTAATCGGCTGGAAGCAATTTCTTTATGATACCAATTAGTTATAACCTTTACTTAAATCCAATTAATTTAAAACACTATTTTGTTCAACTGTATATGTGAATCTAATTTTAATATCATATGAATGTAGTGCATCAAGAACCATTTGTATTTTATTTTCAGGAATACGTGTAATATGATCATCAACATAAGAAAACCAAAAAAGTGGAGTAAAATCAACTTTAAGTAATGCTTAATTAACAACATCATCAAGAACACATTGTACCAAAATTGGTGCCAAACTAGAACCCATAAATAAACCATTCTTCATTTTCAAATATTTATCTTCATATTTAAAATAATTGCAATCAATCAAACAAAAACTTAGAAGATTCATAAATTCTTTCTCAGGTATATTTGTATTTTTACCAATGTATTCATCAACATTTCTTTCAATTATTTTTAAAGCCAATTGAGGTGAGATATTAGTAAAACAATTAGTGACATCAAATGAAATCAAGTTAAATCTTTCTGGAATATTTTGTTTTATATATTTAGACGTATAGTATATTTAGACGTAAACGAAACTCAAAATTCTTGATAAAAACTTAGCTAATTTATAACATGGAGAATTTATTGTAGAAATAACTGGACGATAAGTTCTTATAAACGTTGTGTTTTATAATTATATTTTCTTTGAAATTGTAAGAAGGAAAAAATGTACATATTTAAATAGAATTTAGCTCACCTTAGCACAGATGCAAACATTAGATTTTTGACTATTAGTAACTTTGGTAGATAAATAATTTTTCGTTCTCATTTGCTACATAAAATAGAAGTGGACGTCGCATTCAATATACACGAAAACACGCGTCATATAATGTGTATTACTATTTTGATTAGCACTTTTCAATACCTATACATTTTGAGCTATATAACATTAAAATCAGCCCAGTTCTTGCTGTAGAGCCATTTCAATACACCACGATCGAGCAATTTTTTAATTTTTCATCACCCTGTATTTTAAGCCAGACAGACAGACTTTAAAAAAAAAACTGAAAACGCAGAAAATTTTTTATTGATGTCAACGAATTCCAATATCTAAATATCGTCGCTTTAATAATGAAACAACGTATGCTATTTATACGTTGTTTTTATATAATAGGTGCGCTGCATTCCCCATAAGGGTATCTTTGAATTGGCATTTTTACATTTTCGAATTATTTTATGACTGGGGGTAAGAATTAATAAATTATAAATTAACGTCCATGCAAATGCATGCGCACATCAAACTTTAAACTCAAATATCTCGAAACTATACTTTTGCGTATACGTCATTTCATTATTAAAGCGACGATATACAAAATTAAAACCTCACCTATCGTTAAAATTGTAAAATAAAAACAAAAATAATAAAATAGAGAAGAGGAAACAAATCGTTTTTCAAATACATATGTATGTTCATTAGGGTGGCCCTTAAAAAAAAATTTTAATTGTTTGTACTGCACTCTCCCATTTCGTGTCGATACCCATAAAAATATTATTCGCAAAATTTGAAATTAATTGTTCAATTCTAAGGGGTGCCCCCGGCCACTTAAAGTTCAGAGGTTTTGTTCTGAGCCTAAAAATAAAATTTAAATTCTTGTTACCACACCCTCCCATTTCGTGTCAATGCCCATAAAAATATTATTTGCAAAATTTGAAATCAATCGTTCAATTCTAAGGCCACTAAATTGCCGCTAAAACTTCAAGTACCTACGGCTTAAAATTGAACCATTGATTTTAAATTTTGCACATAATATTTTTATGGGTATCGACATGAAATGGGAGGGTAAACCCCTTTTTAAGGCCCACAACAAAAACTCTCAAGATTAGGCCGGGGGCACGCATTAGAAATAAACGATTGATTTCAAATTTTACAAATAATATTTTTATGGGTATTGACTCCAAATGGGAGGGTGCCGCAAACTGTAAAATTAAAAAAGAAATTCTAGAGTAACCTAAGGGCCACCCTAATGTACATCTATAGAAAGAAATATGTATAAAAAGAAAATTTACCGTAAATTAAAAGAATAACATAATTTTTTTCTAAAATGAATTTATTTTATTTCTATTTACAGCAATCAAAATTACCTAATCAAAGAAATAAAAACAAAGTAAAATAAACTATGATGATTGGTCGACTTTTTCGTGCGCATGGTGAATTTTGTGCATCTCATCCATGGGAAGTGATAGTAGCACTACTAACCTTAACAGCATGTATGTTAACAGTTGATAAAGGTAGTGAAGCAATATCACCGACGCCAAAACATAGACAGTGCGAAGGTTGGCGGGATTCGTGTGAAGGATTAGAAGCTGAATACAACGCAGCTGATGTGATATTAATGACAGTTGTTCGTTGCTCGGCTGTTTTATATTGTTACTATCAATTTTGTAATTTACATAAATTGGGATCCAAATATATATTAGGTGAGTGAATCCATCTTCTTTTAATTTTTTTTTTCTTAATTGAAATAAATTATTAAATTTATTAAGGAGTGAGAAAGATGCAAAAATATAAAAATTCAGAAATTTTTTTCCGATCAATAAATAAAGGAAAACAAAATTAATAAAGTAAAAGTAAAGTAAAACGTGGTCAAGTGGGGTGTCATTTTAGTGTGTTCCCACCTAATTTAGAACACATTGCAATTTTTTTTAGAATTTTGCGGTGCACAGTTTTTGAGTTATTGTCAAAAAACGGCGACTTTCAGACCAACCCCCCCCCCCCCTTACGTTTCGACATTGATTGACAGTAAAATTTGAAATAATTCACAGAGTTAGGAAGTTTGGTAAATTATGAATGGAAATTATAGCGAAGTCTCAAATAGTTATATTTCTGTGTGTTTAGGGAATCCACCCCAGGGTAAAAAAATCTTTTTAGCGAGTGGGGTATCATTTGAAAGGGCATCTAATTTAGAACACATTCCAATTTTTTTTAGAATTTTGCGGTGCAGTTTTTAAGCTATTGTCAAAAAAGTGCGAATTTCAGACCTACCCCTCCCCCCTGCGTTTCGATACTGATTGACAGAAAAATTTGTAAAAATTCACAGAGCTAGGAAGTTCGGTAAATTTTGAATAAAAATTATAGCGAAATCTCAAATAATTATATTTCTGAGTGTTTAGGAGACGGGGGAAGAGAGGTTAAAAATGTGAAAGGGGTATCATATATTGACCCAGGCGAGTGGGGAATCATTTGAAAGAGTACCTAATTTAGAACACATTGCAATTTTTTAGAATTTTGCGGTGCACAATTTTTGAGTTATTGTCGAAAAAGTTCAACTTTCAGACCGTTCCCCCTCTACGTTTCGACACTGATTGACAGAAAAATTTAAAAAAATTCACAGTGCTGCTAGGAAGTTTGGTAAATTTTGAATGAAAATCATAGCGAAGTCTCAAATAATTATATTTCTGTGTGTTTAGGTCATGGGTGTGGGGAGGGTATAAAAACCATTTTTGACAGAAATGAGTCATTTGAAAGAGCACCACAATTTTTTTTAAAATTTTGCAATGCACAGTTTTTGCGGTATTGTAAAAAATGCATTTTGTATGTAGACCCCCAACCCCGATAAATTTCGACACTTGATCTATCGAAAAAATGATGAAATTTAAACCATTCACAAGCTGGTGTAATTGAATCTTTCTTGAGTTACCATAAACAGCTATGGATAAGATTTAACCTGAAGCAACATTTTTTTTTGTCATTTTTAATCAATGATTGTAATTTACTATTGACATTTACGATTAAACATTTATTTTGTTATGCGTCTATGATGGTCTGGCAATATAAAAACATTACAAGTTACAACTTTTTGTCAATTATTTTTGATATTGTGTTCTTTTAACTCACAGAACCCTTGGCGAGCGAATTTTGTTCGCACTTGTTTGACTTTTTTCTATTACAACTCAAACATTTGTTATTGTAGTTTAAATTAATTTTGAATTTAAATCTCTGTTACTGTTTACTAAAAGATAATAAACAATCGTGAATTGACTTTTTCTATGACGTCAACCAATGCAGAAAGAAACTATACATGTTTTCAATTAAATGCCAAATATTTCTAATTTACTTGTCAAAAACAATTTTTTTTATTGAATATTTATAGATTGAAAAGATTATAGTTGTAGAAACATATATATCAAATTTCAACAAAATTCTAATATATGGGAACCAATTCACCATTCAACCATTAATCATAATTAAATAAATATACATCATCATTAAATTAATTAACAATCAAAATAATTTATTGTGCCCTCAAAAATTACAAAAAACTAATTTTGCATCCAATAATTAAATATATGAAACCAGATTTCAAGTTCAAGCTCGGTAGTGATACGGATTTCAATCATGAAAATAAAATTATTAATTAATAAGTTAATAAAACAAACATGTATACACGATGTTAATTTACATCATATAATGGTGATAAGATGTAAGAAAATGTTTGGCGTACACCTAATATTAAATAATAGGTCGGAAATTAATTTACATTTAAACCTTTTGAAATTATATTTTTTAAATTCTGAGTTGAAAAGTTCAAATCCGGTTACATTCATTGCATACATGTATTCAGTATTGTTTTTTTCATCTTTTGATATTTATCTACTCTGTACGTTTAATTTAGTAACAGAATACTATTTAAATTTTTCTTTTGTTTCCAATTTTATGTTATACTTTTTCTGATCTTTGGTCTGATCTTTTAAGATTTTACAAGTATACTCAAAAAAGTATTTTGACGAAAATTTGGCAAATGGCATTTTTGATTCTTATAAAATAACAAGAAAACCAGAACAGCGGCGACAGTGAGAAAGAAAACTTAAAGATGTCTTCAAGGAGAGTTTTCAACACGTCAATCCACTTTATCATCAATCTTTAGGTTAAAAATTTGTGATAAATTAAAGTTTTGGTATGAACCTCGAATTGACCCCCACTTGAGTTGAATACACTACAGTCTACATCTCAATTCCGTATTTGTAATATCTGAATGTATCACTAATTCAATCACAAAATTGTAAGTAAAACACATTCGATCACAAAATTGTAAGCTCTTGAGTATACAACGAATTAAGCATACAACAAAAACTCAATACTAGCACCTTTCATTAACAACTGTTAATGCTCTATGTTTATATGGCTGAACTGTTAAATTTCGTTGTATATTTTCAAGGCTTTTTGATCGAATGCAGTTGACTTTGGTATAGAAGTTTGTGGTCCGTCAGTATTTATCCCGTAAAACAGTTTTGAAAAAATGCATAAAATGTGCAAGCTACAAAATCCACGTGCACAAAATTATGCATAATACGCATCATGCACATGATGTGCACCACACATGCCATAAAACGCCTTAGCACATATAATCTAAAACTATGTGCGAAAGTAAATTTTTTTTGTGAAGGTAATGAAAACAAACACAAAACACATACGGGAACTTTGAATAAATATTTTGATTGTATTATTAAAATTTTTTTTTAATTCTTTTTGTTTGCCATGTTTCATGTCGGTTTACTGATATTTAAATTAATTTTTTTACAATAGTAAGAAAATTAAAGATAATTAATATTATTTTTTATATGAAATATATTTTTTGAATTCTGATATTTTTTTATTTAAATTCTATCGTTAAAAATGACATAAAAGTAAACGCATCATTTACAAATATACAATCACACACATACATTTTCATTTTACAACTTAAAAATACGACCGCTATCTTCATTTGTCGTTATGGCGTTAACAAAAATATTAGCCTAGGACGAATATCGTATTAGATGACCCTAGTTATAAAAGTCATACATCAAATATTTTTGTATTTATGCCCGAAAGATCATTGCACATTTTGTTTATATGTTTACATGATTTAAAAATGTAAAATAAAAACAAATATGTATGACGTTAGCACTCAAATACTTTTAAACTTCAAAGTAACATAAAAAAGTGCACGAAACGTGCATACACTCATGCATCATGCACATTATGACTGTCGGGTATGGTTGCCAACATTTGTTGATTTATCCTAATTTAAATTTGCTTAATCGTTTAATTTGTTTAATTTGCTTATTCGTGATGAGCAATAATATATGTTATTGCTGATGATTTTCTTGTTAGCAGCCATTTGTTTATTGATTTAAGATCTTTGTTGAACAAATTGTTGATCTATTTCGTTTTTGTTAGCAACATTAACTTCTTGTTTCTGATAGAATTTTTCTGAGTTGTATTTGAAACTCTGTTGTAACTAGGTCGAACTGGTAAATTTTTATAATGATATTTTTGTGAGTTCGATTGAGGAAAATAGTTTTCAATTACTCTTGCCGTTGAAAAATTCACTTATAACAGTTTTGAAGATGTTCAGTTCAGTTTGGTTTTTTGAGATACCTGATGTCCAATGCAAACTGAAGATACATATGATCAGAAGAGGAATATTCTTCACACATTTTTCTGTTTTGTACTCTTTTTGACATAAAGTCTGAGACATATACATGATAACCATTACTTCTTGTCTATTTCTAGTTATGAAAGTGGGTTATTATTTACATTGTAGATAGGTAAAATTGTACCAATAATGTAAGTAAATCATCTCGTGCGTTGGTGCTAGTGCTACCCTAGATCATGCGTCGTCTACCTAAACAGGCGGTAACTTTAACTGACAATAACACTGTCATTGGAAAATACGCTGGAGCTTTTCATTTAGTTTTTTACATTTTGACACTATATAGTATATTGGGTATTCCACGTGAACGGATTTGTTGTCTCCAAATTTTTGGAATTGGAATTCTTCATCAGAATATAATTTCGGAATTTTTTTAGATTTTTGGCGAAGCCCTTTGCCCACAGTGGCGATCACAAATTTGAATTTTTTTCTAGAACGACAAACGTCTTCATTTCGTATAGACAATTTAATGCGTATCAACAATTTTTAAAAAATATTGCTTCGTTAACATTACCTCGTAGAATACGTTAAGAATATTAAAAAAAAATTTGAGTTTAGTTTAAGTTGAGTCTAAAATCAATTTTTCGAAATTTTTGTTAGCTTTTTTAGTTGTTTTTTTAATTTAGTTTAAAATATGCACTTTATAATATATTTTATCGCGTGATGGAAGTAGTATCGCTGTGAGCGCTAGAGGGCACTGAAGGTTAAAAACCGCCTCAAAAACTAGTTTTTACGTTATATCTTGTGCTGTAAAACGGAAATAAGAGCTCAAAGAATGTATTATAAAATAATCACGGTCATTGAATCCAAATCCGGTATCAAATTATTAAAATTTAAAATGGTGGCTCCAATATGGCGGTCCATATTTTTTAAGTTGACGAGTTTTGCAAATTGAAAAATATATTCGTAATCAACATAAGATTTTAAGTCAAAATTGCTATGTGCAAAATTTGCCTACATGGAGCTATTTCGGAGAAAAAAAATCGTAAAGTTTTAGAACTATGTGAAAACTGTGTGTTTATACATTCAGTGATAAAAACGTGATAAAAATTATTATTTGAAAGTGCATATTTTAAACTAAATTTAAAAAAAAAAACGTTTCATACATACGGAAAAATTGATTTTAAACTTCAAAACTCCAAAATAAGGGAGAAAACTACCCTCAATTTTTTTTAAATTATTCTAGCTGTATTCTACGGAATATTTCTAACAAACTGATATTTTTTTGAAAATTGTCCATTCGCATTAAATTGGCTACGAATACGTTTGTCTTTCAAGAAAAAAATTCATATTTGTGACAGTCACTGTGGCCAAGGGGTAAACCAAAAAGTCTGGAAAAAATTCCAAAATTGTTTTCTGATAGAGTACTATCAATCCCAAAGTTTGGAGGAAAAAAATTTTGTTTATGTGTAGATTTTTGAAAATTTGACAATTTAGTTTTGCCTCAACCTTAAACCAAAACTTAATTTATTAATCTTCGAATCTTTCTTTACCTTATCAAAGCCTCACTAATAGCTTTTCAGCAATTTAACAAATATTTATGCGGTTTTAGATTTAAGCTTGTCTTACTGTAAATGTATCACACACTTTATATAAGAAGGTCAATTATATATAATATACGATTTGTTTGAACTGCAATGATTTTGTTTGATTAAATTTTCATGAGCAATTAATTTTTTTTTTCGTTATTTTCATGCAAACAGATGCGTAAAAGAACATAGGTGTGACATAAACCACTTGATAGTTAAACCATTAATTCTCCATTTAATTGTCTTTATGAATTTTACTATTTTTAGCATATATTTGCATATACATATAAGGAGCGGTCTCTCAATTAGCTAAAACATTTATCTTTTTGAAAAAAAAAACGTTTTGTTAATAAATGTCTATGCAAATTTGTAAAACATCTGATAGGAATTTTAGATTAAGATGGTTACAAGGATATTTAAACAATAACTTTATGCTAATAGTAATAAATTAGGTCTTCAACATAGTAACAATTTTATTATTAAATTTAAATTATTTAAAGATTTACTGTTTGTATATTCTGAAATTAATTTCTTGTCGAAGATACCACATAGGTATTTAAAATTCCTTGAAATGTGTGAACATTAAATATGTGCTCAAAACCAAAAGATATAAAATTAAATCTATTTGTCCAAATTATTTTATGAAAAATAATTTACATATAGTCAATATTCTTCCTTATGTAAACCTGCTAGTTTAATCGCAAATATGTACATTCATGTAACCAAAATTATAAGAGGAATTGTTGTTGGTTAGAATATTGAACTATTGAGGGTTGGAAAATTGATGTCAAACCTTAAAAAAATCAATACGAAATTTTTCAAATAAAATCAAATTCATTTTCGTGGTCGAGTTATTTAAAGTCATATTTTTTATTACAACATGATCGTTTTACCATAGTTTAAAAATTATAATTGTCATAGTTTATTTTCTCTAAGTTGTTATTAATACGTGCAAATTTTATTAGTTTTTCAGACATACGGTAATTTAACGCATGTTATTTTTTTATTATCCATTAAATTTCGATTGTCAGATTATGGCAATTATATGAATGAACAACATTATTCAAACAATGTTTTCTTTGTTTTTATTCAAATAATTTCCGTATACGTTTTTTTTAATTTGATGAAAATTTACTTTAACTTTGGGAGCTCGGTTTTATTTTGATTGCATTACGAAAAAATTGTTTGGTGTAGCACTATACACGCATAAACAAAGGGTATAATCCCTTTGACATCAATAAGAAAAGTCTTATTTTTGTGGAGTGCATATTATTCTTGTTAAACATAAGCGTCAAATGAGTTAACGTGAGTTATCACATACCACAGGCAATAGCAGAGAGATATCACTAGCCACAATGATATCTTAGGGATGCTGACGAATGAACTATATCCAATCAACAGATTATATGTGTCGAATGTCGAGTTGAGTATGCTGCATAATTTTGAAGTACTGGCATCGTGACAATACCATCTGATATTTGTAACAGATATTCCAAAATTATTGCTTGTTTCATACCCATAAATGTGCACAGGGGTTTTTTCCATCGGACAGTTTTCCATCCGCATTCCAAACTTTATAAAATCAGTAACTAAGACATTTTTCTAGTTTAGCTCTTGTTTACACAGGCATTTCAGATTCAAATTTAAGACTACAAACGCTATTATTTTCCTGTTTTGATCATTTATTATAGTTAAATCGATCGGCTAAGGACACAAATCATTCAATACATGAAATATAAATTATTCATCAAATATAAAAAAAAGTCAGTCGATATATTAGTTGATTATTCATGAAAAAACCCTTTTTTCTATGATCGTGCAAAAAGTGACTATTTTTTGCACAATGTCCTGTGCCAAAAGTTTAATTTTTTGCACTAGTAAAAAGCGTATTTTTTGCACTCAGCATGGTTGCAGCTCGAGACGAAGTCCATGCGACGAACTTCATGCATCATCGTGCAACAAATATGCACTTTTTGCACTAGTTACACAAATAACTATTGTATCCAAAAATTTTCTTATTTTGTAAATTTTCACTTACAAAAAAAACAACGGCTTGTTTATAGACTATTTGTATGTTTTAATTTAAATTTTTATTATTGTTTCAAAGAAATTTGCCTATCATTTCGACCTTTCGACCTTCATGGGCTATAAAAAAAACACAATCAATTTAACAGAACATCTACTTAAATAAGGAAAAACAAGTTAAACTAAATACACCAAGACCTATCTAACATACTTACATTGTTAGATATTTAAGTAGAAGTTCTGTTAAATTGGTTGTGGTTTTTTATAGCCCATGAAGATGATCCGCAAGGTCGAAATGATGGCCAAATTTTTTGATACAATAATAAAAAATTAAACTAAAGCATACAAATTTAATAGTCTATAAACAAACCGTTGTTTTTTTTGTAAGTGAAAATTTACAAAATAAGAAAATTTTTGGATACGCATAACAAACAGACTATTAGGAATAACTTTTTAGGACAAATAACTATTGTCGACTTGTTCAATCCTCATTTCCGTTTTGTAAATTTTATCTAATAGAGCATGCAGTTCTTTCTACATATTTTTGGTCAAATTCCTTTTAAAAGACTTACCACTTTTAAGTCGACACCAACTTTCGACACCACAGTATTTTGGAATGGTTTTTTTTAATTATTGAATTGTATCACAATCGCATTTAAATTGCTTGTAAACGAATTACTAAAAAATCACTAATACTCAGAATCATATTAATTTTGCATAGTTAAAACCAAACTACACTGATATCGAGCAATAATGCATGTAGATAAGTCAATTTTTAATATTATTTATTTATTAGTACGAGATCCCGCTGCAGGATTAGTGCGCTCATCGATTTTTTGCTAAAACCAAATTTTTATGTATATTTATAATTAGGAGAATATATATCTACCAGGTTGCCTATCAAAATTTGGCCGCCAGTATTTTTAATTAAATTATTTTTAATTGATTTTTGGGAAAAAATTTCGTTCACTTGTTTTTTAAATAAAATATCGTCTACATCACGGCAAATTATATAACGATTCTAAAAAATCACGGTTGCCGTTGCGCACCTGGCCGCACCTCTTCGCAGCCAGGCGTAAACAGGTATGATTTCGATACATTTATGCGTTCATAACGTACATTGATTAATTCTATATCAAATTAAAGCTAATTTTTTCCTATTTATTATCATATATGGTTGCCTAATTAAATCCCGCCGCAAATAAAGGTTGCTGGCTGTTAAAGATGATAAATATTTAAGGTAGAGTGCAAGAGAGTTAAATCAATATTAATTTTTTGGGGACATTCCTAGTTTATCCCCCAAATAAATTTACGTTTTTTTTTCAGATAAATAGAAAGATTAGGTGATCTGCATCCTAATTATGAAAAAATAAATTTGCGGAAAAGAGGGGATCAAAAGTTATAAAGGATCAAAAGTTATAAAGGATCAAACTTTCAATTTTAAATTGGTCAAAAATCAAATCAAGTTACTTCTAAAAACTCAAAGGGGGGACCAAGGTATTTTTTTAAAGTTTAATATTTTAGTGTGTGATAAAATATAAATAAATAATAAATAAAAATAAGGAAAAAAAGAAAAAAAAACCAAAGGGGGGACCAAGGTAAAATTGAAAGTTTGCTCCTTTATAACTTTTGACCCCCTTATTTCTGCAAATTTTTTTTTTTCATAATTAGGATGCAGAGGACCTAATCTTTCTGTTTATCTGAAAAAAAAAACGCAAATTTATTTGGGGGGATAAACTAGGATTCTACCATTTTTTGTTGTAATTTTTAAATTTGTCATTTTGAAAAGGAAGACAATCTAAGACTGATCTATGGTTTTTCAAAAAATGCAAAAAGACAGTTAAAATTAAGAAAAGGGCATTTCAAAAGTTTAATCAAAACAAAACTGATGAAAACCTTAGACAGTACCGAATTGAGAGAAATATATGTAGAAAACTAATAGATGCAGAAAAAATCTCTTTAATAAGAAAAAAGCGTCTAAATTTGCAGGACATCCAACTGGTTCACGGAATTTCTATAAAGCGGTTAAGGATGTCCAAGGTAATTTTTGTAAGTCTTCTCTACCTCCTTTTCGAAAAAACATCGTTCGGAAAATGCTTTTACAAATTAATATTAACAAAGCATCTAGGCCAGATCGTATACCCCCAATTACTCTGAAAACTTTGCTAGGGAGCACCAATCCTCACTAAAACCTTTTATTTTAGTCCCTGGGCCTTCACCTACATAATTTTGTGATTACCACATATTTTATACTTCGTGATGCGCCTGTCCTTGACGAGCCTGAAAACATTTGTTCTATGATTTTTCTCAAATCGGCCACTTTTGCGTTCGGCAAGCTCCGAAAAATGCCGATTGCCCGCGATCTTGTAAATTTGCTACCACATTTATTTTTTTTGTCTGTGGAGGTTCTAAATTTGTTTTAGAATACGAGGGTAAGCATGTACGACCAAAATGTGTTTGCTATTGTCGAGTCCGACAACTGACATTTTGGATGTTTGGGTTGTCGGACTAGACAATAGCAGACAAATTTTTGTCGGACAAGGTTACCCTTGTGTTCTAAATCAAATTTCCAACCTCCATAGTTAAAAAAAACAAAAATTTACAAGATCCCGGGCAATCGGCATTTTTCGGAGCTTGCCGAAAGCAAAAGTGGCCGATTTGAAAAGAATCGCAGAACAAATGTTTTCGGGCTCGTCAAGGACAGGCGCATCACGAAGTATAAAATATGTGGTAATCACAAAATTATGTAGGTGAAGGCCTAGGGACTATTTGTCATATAAGAAAGAGTTTTTCCCGAAATATGTAAAATAGCAAGCGTACAACCAGTTCCAAAAAAGGGTAGTAAGACTGATCCAACAAATTACAGACACATTTCAAATTATTTATACGTCCCTGTAGCATGGAGTACTGTTCTCACATATGGGGTGAAGCTTATAATAGTCTTTTGAAGTGCCTTGATTCTGTTCAGCGCAGAGCTGTTAAACTGATTGGCAACTCAACTCTTACTAATGAGCTTAATTCTTTACATCACAAACGAAATGTTGCTGATTTGACAATTTTCTGAAATATATTATGTATGAACGAAACGAACTTCTGAAGAGATTAAATCAATTTTACCTAAACTAGCAAACCCATCGCTTAACACCATTAACACCAGAGCAGTTGTAGCCCATCCCTTTACGGTTCATATAAAAAGGTGCAGAATTGTTGCTTTTCAGCGTGATTTTGTCAACAGAGTCTCTCATCTCTGGAACGCCTTACTTTCATGGGTTTTTCCTGATAGCTTTAATCCTCAAAATTTAAAAATTATCGTCCATAAATTTCCTAGAGAAACTTAATTTATTCAAACTTAACCACACTTCCTAGTTGGCATGGTATCTTCGGATATTAACTTTACTTAGAATTAAAAAAACTATTGCGACGCTGATGCATAGGATGACTTCAACACAGCTCTGGAAACATAGTATTCTGGATATATTATGAGCTAATATCCATCAAATACTTTCATTAAAAGCTAACCAATGTTATAGATTTCGCCTAGTTCTAATCATAAAAATATTAAAGAAAGCAGTAGTAGCCCAACAAACAAATTCTGTTGTACGAGAAAAAGTAAAAAAAATTTTAACCGGAAGTCTAGAAAAAAAATGTTTAATTAGTTCGTAATCTAAAACGAAAGTTTCCCAATAGAATGATTTGTCGTTTTGAAAATAAAATTCTTACAAAATTTCAATTTCCGTCTTTTCAATTTTTGTTTTTTAAAAAATGCATTTTATTTAACTAAAACCGCCTGAATTCTTGTTTTATAGAAATTTATTTATTTTGAGGATACAAGTTAAGTCTTTGAGGGTGTGGATGCTTTTGTACATAATTGACTTTTTCTCCCATTTCTACCTGTCCGAAATTAATTATAAATGAATCTACCTGAAATATATTAAAACTGATACTGAGAAGTACATAATCTGAAAAATTATGTGAAATAAAATGCATGTTGTATAGAATTCAAATAATAATTAACTTTTTATTTTTATTCTAAGTTGTGTAATAAAAACAATATACATTTATTAATAATATAAAATAATATAAAAGAAATTAAAAATATAAAATAAATTTACATTGCATATTAACGGCTTATCTGAAAAATTCTAGTTTTAGCTGAATTAGAATATATTTTTGTGAGCAATGTTTTTTCATCTTTGGGTATGAACGCATGAAATGATTGTGTACTTTTTATAGTTACAGTCTCTGTCTCTTGCTTCTAGCCGTGACTTCATTTCTGTATAATAATTTTTACTGGTATATGCAAAATTCATTGTTGATTTTGTTGCCCATTCATAATGATCCGTAGGTGTTTGAATAATGTTCTTGTTAGACAAACTTTATCGATGTGCACCTCGTTTCATTGTACCTCCTATTCTATTACACGGTGCTTTTCCATGACTGGTAGCATAGAAGTGCCACTCTGGGTCTATATTAAAATCTGGTTTGTGGTAACATAGATTTATAAAACTATATTTATTTTTATACTGAGATCCAGCACCATCAGTCATATAGACTTTTTTTCATGATGTTTTATTTTATCTTTTATAAAATCAATCATTTGTGATATGAGTAGATACACTGCCACACTATCATGTTCGGTTATATCAGAGATAATGACAAAACTTAAGTGATCGATACCTCGACTAGTAGGTAAATTATAATACATTAAAAACGGTTGTATCGTAGCTTGCGAATTATTACAATGATATCTCTGCACAGCATCTTGAATGAAAAAGTGCAATTTTCCGAAAAATCGCCAAGTACTAAGCACTCTCCCGCTTTCAAGTTTGCTTTTGTGTTTTCCAAATACATGAACTGTTGTTGTGTCATAAAATGGTGAGGTATTAATAATTTTAGCCTGTGTGTTAATTTATGTATAAATGCTGAAAAAGAATCGATGAACGTGTCCAACTTGCATCGATCGGTGGTATTCCATTGCATTTATTTCACCTAAAAAATTTCATTAGTTTTGTAACTTTCATGTAATTTATCAGCCCGTTCTTTAAGATTTTCAACACATTCCACACATTGACATTCATCATGTAATTTACCACAACTAACAAATTTCATTTCACCATATACATACCAGTAAAAATTATTATACAGAAATGAAGTCACGGCTAGAAGCAAGATACAGAGAGGCTGTAACTATAAAAGGTACACAATCATTTCATGCGTTCATATCCAAAGATGAAAAAACATCGCTCACAAAAATATATTCTAATTCAGCTAAAACTAGAATTTTTCAGATAAGCCGTTAATATGCAATGTAAATTTATTTTATATTTTTAATTTCTTTTATATTATTTTATATTATTAATAAATGTATATTGTTTTTATTACACAACTTAAAAAGCTAATTATTATTTGAATTCTATACAACATGCATTTTATTTCACATAATTTTTCTCATTATGTACTTCTCAGCATCAGTTTTAATATATTTCAGGTACATTCATTTATAATTAATTTCGGATAGGTAGAAATGGGAGAAAAAGTCAATTATGTAAAAAGCATCGTCAACCCGTAAAACTTTGCCGGCACCCTATGTCATCCTCAGAGCGAAATTTCATTTTTCGAAAGAAATCGTATTTTTATTTTGTCATTTGCTATCTTTGTATGAAATTTCATCGAAATCAGAGGGGGTCGGGAACATCGATGTTGCGGTGACGTGGAATTCCTCTATTTTGAATTTTCCCAATTTTTGTAATTCCCGCATGATCAGTTTTTGTTGATTTGTAACTTTTTTATTTTTGTTCTAGTGATATGACAACCCCGCGTATTCCAGTCCCTGCTATTGACATAAAAGCTAACTTGAGATATTACATACCACTGGCAATAGAAGTGAGATACCGCTAGCCAAGGTTATACCTTAGGGTGCTGGCGGATAAGCTATATTCATTAAACGGTAGTGCCCTCAATGTTAGTTATGGAATATTCGACGTTGATGGTACGGTATTGCTTGCTCTAAAAAAGAACCTGTATACAACTCTATATCTAATCTAGGCTTTTACAATTGAGGAAGAGAGTGCGTCACATGATCAAGGACTATGGGTTATTGGCAATTCAATTTTAGTTTTGTTCGTGCTAATTTTTCGAAACTATTTGATTTTTATAAGAACTGAATCTAAAAAATTATGGTGCAAATTATGAAACATTTTGCAATCCATACAATTTTAGAGCGATCTAGTTTCGAACCAATGAGAAAATTTTAAACTTTAAAAAAGTTTATCATTCTCATCAGGGCTAGCCGACTAGATAAACTCTACCAAAAAATGTCAACGCTAATGTATATAAACCAAAAATTAGGTTACAACACTAGCGAAGTGTAAAAACAAAAAATTTACATAAACATACATTTAATAAATTCAGGTTTAGTCAATTAATTTCTCTGGTGATCACTGTTTTATTATACTCTAGACATTCTAGTATTGAATAACAAACTTGTATCTGTGAGAAGAAGATGACTAGTCTTCACTTGTGTCTATTGACACATGATCAACAATTAATTCAGTAAATTATTTGTGATATAACATCACCCCGATGGAAAATCTCCCATCAAGAATAATATAAGAACTGAATCTAAAAAATTATGGTGCAAATTATGAAACATTTTGCAATCCATACAATTTTAGAGCGATCTAGTTTCGAACCAATGAGAAAATTATAAACTTTAAAAAAGTTTATCATTCTCATCAGGGCTAGCCGACTAGATAAACTCTACCAAAAAATGTCAACGCTAATGTATATAAACCAAAAATTAGGTTACAACACTAGCGAAGTGTAAAAACAAAAAATTTACATAAACATACATTTAATAAATTCAGGTTTAGTCAATTAATTTCTCTGGTGATCACTGTTTATTAAAAATAATGGTGAAATGTCACAATTCCAATCCTATAAAATATTTTTTCCATGAAAAATTGTGATATTCGTCTTACTCTCTCTGTTTAGAAAATTAATCATGGTTTCCCGTTCTATTTTGGCTAGAAAAAAAGATGAAAAAGACTAATGGAGAGTCAGCTTAAACAAAAAATCCTATCACTGACAAAATATGACATAGGCCAATATTTTATGATAGAAACGAGAAAATAAAAGGAAATTAAAAAGTAAATAGTAAATTTTTACAAAATTTGCTGAAACAAAACAAAAATGTAATTGCAATAATCCAGCCGGTTGCATATTCCTTGATCCTGTGACGTACCGTCTTTCTTGAGGATTAAAGCCTATACATAGTTATATGAAGGCTCGTTTCTTCAAGGAAGCAATAGTGTCTCATCATCAAGGATTTTTTCACAGCTAAGATTGAGGGTGCTACCGTTGACTGAATACATTTCATCCGCCGCCACCCCTAAGATGTCACCTTGGCTAGTGATATCTCACTGCTATTGCCAGTGGTATGTGATATCTCACGTTAACTCGTATGTCAATAGCAGGGACTGGAGTACGCGGGGTTGTCACACCCGTAGATCAAAAATAAATAAAAAAAATTCAGAACAATAAAAACTGATCCCTCCATGCGGTGAATTGCTATAAGTCATATTTTATTATGTGATAGGCTTTACTGTTTAGTTGTCCATTCTTTAAAAACAACTTAAAAAAAAAAAAGAATCGCGTCCATCATCACCTTACGAACTCATGTTGCTATGGGACCTTGATCTTAAAGGTTTCTATGTGTTGTTGTGTGTATATGGAAATTCCAACCCAAAATACGTTTTATTAAAAAAAATTTTTTTTGTATTTGCTTAAAATTTTTAGACATTTCTTCAATTGATTTAAATCAATGATTTTTTTAAACAATTCAAGTTGATTTAAATCACTGATTTAAATCAAATTATTTAAATCAATGCAACCCTGAATAGTTTTTGGTTATTAGGTATAACTTTTAAACCTACGTATAGCCTAATTTTACATCCTGATTCCTGATGTTTACATATATGGAAATATTTTGATGAAATCAAATTTGCACAAGTTTATCTAGTTGTGGGTAAGATAAAAAAGCATAATTTCACACCTACAATAAGCTAATTTTCGCATTAAAAATAATATTGGTTGCTAAATATTTGGTAGTAAAATTTTAAATATCATATAATTATTTAAAACTTTTATTGTTTTATCACAATATTTGCTTAAATAGTTGTCGCTTAGTATTAACTTCAAATTAATTTTAATAAGAATAGCATCAGTTTCAGTTATATTTGAATATCGTTTTGTGAAAGTAATCGTTATCAAATCATAATCTCAGTTGTAAACATAAACATAACATATACATATTAAATTGAGCTACATATTTTGATTTCAATCAATAAAACTATTAACATAATTTAAAGTTAACAATTAAAACTTTGAAACATTGTTATGTAAAATATGAATTTAAAATATTGATTTAGGTAATCAAATTAAATCAAAATTCATATTAATTATAATTTAATATGTTGGATTTTTTTTTGTTATAATATATTATTAAATACATTTTGTAATATGTTATGTGCTAATTGATTATACAAATTTTTTTTAAATTTAAGGTCAAATATACAAACCTAAACTTATATAACTCAATATTGAAATTATAAAAAGTGCCTAAGAAATTGCAAGCAACCAAAAGATCAAAATACCACTCTGTCGTAAAATCGTCGAAAAAACTGTGCTTATAGTGAAATGTTTGTGACGGCAACGAGTTTGTTTCAAAATTTTCAAGGTTCTTGCGTTTTGGTGGTAGGATTGGCATGATTTACATCAAATGATATAAAGCAGTCATTTCACTTTGACTTTAAAGTCATTAAAATCATTGATTTAAATCAATTTGTTTTTTTTTTCTATAAAACCAGTAGTTTTTATACATAAAGCATCATATATTTTAACGTCAGTGTATATATGTTCATGCTAGTGTATATCTGCCAATAATTACTTCGTGTCCATGTCCTGTAAGGACACTAACCACAGTGCTGAGAGTTTTCTTCTTCAGACTTAAGAGAAAATTAACATGTTTTTCGGAAATGCTGATAAACATCTTACTTTGCCTGCATGTTGATGACGCATTCCACAAGGTCTTCACCTTGAAGTCGTCATCGGCCTTTAATAGTGACAAAGCAAACGTTTTGGATAACCCTAAGGCGGGTTCTGGATCTGAAAATTACATGCCCGCTCCCGTCCTTGGAAGCTTACCCGCTTTTATGTTGCCCGGAATGCCACTATGACCCGGAACCCACCGCAATGTGATATTGTTGAGTTGCGCTGTCCTACAAAGATTATTTCTACGCTCATTGAAGAGTTTGGCCCGCCGCCGAAAATCGTCGGACTTACCAATGCTTTGATAGCTGTTTGGCTATCCGAACAGATGCAGATTTGTTTCCCTTGGAAATTTCTCGTTATTTATGACATTATTTCATACCAGGATACGCCAGCTCCCGCATTTCCATTCAACAGTGAGCCATCTGTATAGAAAACATAAGTCTTGCTAGAGGACCATTTGGACCAAGATCCCTCACATTCCTCTTTAGAAGAGATGATCAGTTCAGCGGGCTTCTCACAGTTATATACTTTGGTCTATTGTATGATCTATTATATGACGTCACCATGCATATCTATTTCTGGAAAATCTGTCCGTAGTCTATCAAGTGTGTGACCATGACCGCATGTTTGTCCTTTGTTTACCCACGTTCCTGCCACATGCAGTCTGTAGACAGCATTTTTAGCCATGTACTCCACATGTAGATGTAAAGGAGCCAAACCCAACATAACCTCCAACGACAGTGTTGTCGGTGTGGTGCGCATAGAGCCACTAATACCTTCACATGCTATTCTCTGTATTTTATTTAACCTAGCACGGAAGCATTGTTTCTCTGTTTTTGGCTACCAGACAACGCATGCGAAAACAAATGTTCGTCTGATTATTGCTGTGTATATCCATAGAATAATTTTGGAACGAAAACCCCAATACTGACCGAAGGATCGACGGCATTGCTAAAAAGAAATGACAGCCTTATTTTATTTTTTTGTTGTTAAATGTGCATTCCAATTTAACCATTTGTCGAGAATAATGCCTAGCAACTTAACCTCATCTGAGTAGCTTAACTGCTTATTGAAAAGATACAGACTTGGTGTTGCAGACACTTTTCTCTTGTTGTACCTGTGATTTGGAAGGATGGACTGAAAGTCCTTGCTCCCCACACCACCCTTCAACCACCTTCAGTGAATTTTGCATTAGATCCACCAGGGTGCGAAGGCTTTTCCCAATTGCCAGAGTGGCAATATCATCAACGTAACCCTGTGAATATGGTCCAACATGATTCAGTCTCTTAAGAAGACTATCAACTACCACAGTCCACAGAAGAGATGAGAGAACACCACCGTGTACAACCTCGTTTGACTGAAACTGAAAGAGTAGTATTGCCCATTTCAACAAAGGCAATGCGGCAGCTCAAGATAGATACAATCCAATTTGAGATCGTGCTACTAGTTCTATGTAGCGATGCCGCAGTCCTGATTGATTCGAAGGTGGCATTATCAAAAGCACCTGCTATATCGAAAAAAAGTACTCAATTTAAGTCACCAAATGATGGCAGCAATTTCTACCGATTTTCCAATCTGGTATGCATGCTGATTGGTACTTAGTGGAAACTGTAGTAAGACGGTGGCCCTTATATAACGGTCAACAAGTCTTTCCAGAGTTTTGAGGACAAAAGAGTTGAGACTTATTGGCCGAAATAACTTGGCTTCACTGTAGTTGGTTTTACCTGGTTTTGATATGAAAATAACTCACTTTCCGCCAAGCTTCTGAGACATAGCCATATGCTAGACATGCTTTATATAAATTTAACAGTGATTCAATGAGACCGTGCACATTACTCTGTAGCATGCATGGATAAATTCCATCAGGACCACAGGCGATTTATAGGGGTTGAACGAATCAACGGCCCATCTCAGAGATCTAATGTTCACCACATTCTCAGCCAAGATCCAACTATCTTTATTTGGATTTGCAGTTAGTTGTTCTTTCATCTCAACAGTGGAGCTGCTATCTGGGAAATGTGTAGAAAGCAGATTTTGTGCTGTTTCTTCCACAGATTCCGTATACCTACTATTTGGCATAAGAAATAAGTCCGGTTGGTATTTGGGTTCTTTTGAGAGTGCTTTGTGACGCCTAGTTGCCACAGGATAACTTTCAATTGATTCACAAAACTTCTTCCTCACTCTAGCACTCCGGATACTGTATTTATATTCCCTCCGACTATCACGATAAATGATCAAGTTATCGGTATTATTTGTTTGCTTGGCTTGCTTTAAAAGTTTCCTGACTGTAGATCTCAGCTTTTTCAGTTTTCTATACCACCAAGGTAAATTTCCTTCACATGATGGAACACTCTAAGTGAAAAAGATTCTTCAAAAGCCTTGACCATACACTCTTAAATCCTATTCACAACATTTTCAATGTCTTGTGTACACTTGATCGACGGACCAAAGACAAGAAACATTTGGGTAAGAAGTAGTTTATTTATGTCCCCAATCAGTAGATTTGGGATTTCTAAAACTGCCTTTTTTATTTATGCTATTGTGGTCTGACGTGATAATATCTTGCGATACTCTCCAATTTCGAACCATTCTCGCCAAAACTAGGCTAATGAGGGTTATGTCAATTACTTCCTCTCTAATTACATTTGAAAAAGTGGGAGCATTCCCTTTATTTAGAATTTCTAGGTCTGTACTATGAAAAAACTCAACGAGGTCAGTTCCTCGTCTATTGTTATCAGGACTGCCCCAAATTCCATGATGCGCATTTGCATCGCACCCCAGGATCAAGGGCAGGTTCTTGTTGCTGCAGAATTCCACCACTTTAACTAATTCTTAGGTTGGAATGGTAACATCATACGGTAGATACATGGATGCGAAGACTACGTCAGTATCAACGCCTTCGATATTTACCGTAACTTTAACAGCCACGGCATCTTTGCCACTACATTGTGGTATAAGTATACCAAATATGTCGTTCGACAAGTAAACGCACGAACGAGGGTTCTCCTTAACGGTCCCGACAAACACCCTGTCCTGTTTAAAATTCAGGCCAAGTATATTATTTTTATTTTCCTATGGTTCCTGAATCAGAACTATACTTGCATAACAATTGCTTGATATAATTCAGCAGAAGCAGATTTGTTATGCTGCAAGTTTATTTGTGCTATTTTTAAGCTACCCATTAGATAATCTAAAAAAAGAAAAAAAAAACAAAAGAAACCACAACCTGCACAAAACAAAAGAAACATTCCGAAGTATCCATGCCAGGATTGTATTTTTCCAGTCTGGAAAGAATTTTTTCAGGATCCTCTCGAAGCCCAGGGATATACACCGATGCTCTTACCGGTTTTGGGAGTTCGCTTTTCTTCTTTACTTGAAGATTGGCTCCATCCCACACAGAAAACTTCGGAACAGTCTCCTTAAGACAGGTGACTGACTACCCGTTCATATTCACACACAACTAAAGAAAAGGTTCTCCAGTAGGAAAAAGATGAGAAGCGTGGCAACTCTGTTGAGCTAATCACCTCCCCATCCAAACGTGAAGTCAACGCAGCTCTAAGAGCGCTATGTTGCTCTTCAGATAATGCTTCACTAGCCACTCCACCTCCGTATGCGGTACAATCTTTGCATAGGACAAGGCGGCTCTTGTAGAGCCACGATGCGTCAATTAAGGTCTGACACGATCCTCAGTTGAGACAAATCTGCCACCTGCTGGTTTTTTAGCAGACTGTTCCATCTGAGGTGGAGCATTCGCACTGCGTTTCCTTTTAATGTAAATGGCAATTTTATTGTCCTTTAGACTTGACTGAGGAGCCTACGTGTGCTTCAAAGTCTTAGATTACTTTTTACTTACTCTCTTTAACTTTTTTCATTGGTTCTTGGTAAGTGATTGCTGTATATTAGCTGGACTCGGTGGTAGCTTCTCCATAAGCTCTTGCAACTCTGCAGCAGGTCTGGTAGCTTCATCTTCTACGTCCGAATTTATCATCTTGACAAAACCAAGAGACGAAACGAGTATGGTATTAAGTTTTTCATGAATTTGTTTAAATTTTTATAATTACAAATACAGAGTTTTTTGGAAGATGAAGATTTAATTTTTCGGATGAAAAACGCGAAGATAACAAATCAGTCAAACGACTGATCGTGAAAAAATAAATGTATTTGTTCATTTATCTGCGCTAATTAAAAAAAAATTAATGCTGAGATTTCTTAAAAAAATTAATCCTATCAGTGCTAATTCACTATCCCCTAAATTAGGGTCGAGAGTCTAATCTCGGCACTAAGTCAAATACTTTATGAACTGAATCTCGGCAATTTAAAAAAAATTAATCAATGCCGGGATTTTTTAGAAAATTAAATCTCGGTCCTATGTCAGTTTATAAATGTCAGTTTGGATAAATTCGCGCTAAATAAAAAACATTCCAGATCCTGAACTAGTGAAGCCTTTCTATTTTTCTCGTTAGACGCCGGCTTAGTAAAAATGATAATTGAGGTGCCAACTGATGTATTATTGATGTTATTTTGTTTCGCTAAAGGTATTTGTGTTCTTTTTTCTTTGGTGTAGCGAGTGTAAATATCCATATCTATAACCCAGAAACGCTCGATGTTCATTTTCAACAATGTTCATTTTCAATTTGAACAGTTCCAAGGTTACCCAAAATGTATCCGAAAAAATTCCATATAAAAAACTATTAGGATATAAAAATCTCATATCTAAACCAAACATCTATCTAAACCAACACTATATGTTACAATGACACCGAGTCGTAGATTATTCAATTTCCTAATAGTATAAATAAACTTTGTCATTGATTTAATGTTTTTATCAAGACGAATCAAGTAAATACCGCAAAATATTGAAAGTGAAAATTACTAAAATTAAATTTTGCATAAATTACAAAAATCGTAGTAAAACCTTCGCCTTCGTGGTAAACATAGTCTTATCTCGAGGTGATGATGTAACTCAATGTTTGCTCATAAACTACGGCAAATAGTAGATTTTAATTGATGTTTTAAATCTACATCGATTAAACCAGGTTTAAAAAGCGTAACTCACGCTTCTTAAATCATCTTTATCTCTTATATAATAATATTGATAAAAAAATTCTCGTAGATAAAAAACTTAATAAAATAGATATGTGCATACTACATACTTATACGTAAGAAATAGATAAGTATACATATGCAAATGCTGTTTTGAATCAGTTAAACTAGTATTCTACTCATTATTCGAAAATGTTTATATATATGTGCCTAATTAGGGTGCTTGTTTTTTGAGCGACTTTTTTTTTCCACTGACATCTCGAAATTTTGTTGGAAATACATAAAAAAAAATCCTCTAAAATATAAGCACTTAATATTAATGTTTAGTACTCACCCTCCGACCCTCGGCGTATAAAGATTTCCCATATGAAATACACTTGAGTGATTTTTCTTGAGTGTTTTTTCAAACTTGAGTGTTTTTTCTTTAAAAATTTACAACTCAGCGGGATTTTACGGGATTTTGCGGGATACTATTTTGAAATGGAAAAAAGCAAGTAACTCAGGATTAAACGATCTACAAAAGTGCCTATTGCGATGTAACTGTAACCTACATCGGTGGTATAGTACTATAGGTCACTAAAGTCTATTTTTTATGAATTTCTTGTGTTTTTGTTGTTATTTTAATTGTGAAGACAATCTTTTTACAACAATTTTTTTTTCGAAGTTTTTGGAATAACATGCTGTGTTCCGGATGTAAAGATTTGTGTTATTTGTGTATATGTCTTCCGTATTTAGTAAGAATAAGAAATTACATCAATGACATCAATATATAACAAACTATCAATAAATCTGTTATTTTTATTGTTTGTTTATACCCGTATAATAATTGAACTTGAAGCAGATTAAGATTTTCAATGTCAAGTAGTTATTGAATGAATTCTTCAGTTCTGAAACATCAAGTAAGTTCCTAGATTGCTTGATTTGACCTCACCGAGTGATTAATGTACATTATTGTAGTTTTGAGCATGATTAAAAAATCACCTTTTAATTGGCAATTTAAAATAATTTTATGAACGTTAAAATAATTCTAAAACCGTAATTGCTTTCACCTTGTTTTTTTTTTGTGTTGAGCGTAAAATTTAAATGTTGCAAACTGCTATTAATTCTGCAATCAAATGAAGATGAAATTTTTTGCCCCAACTTTTAAATTATTATTACAATAATAGTTGTTTGGTAACAAACAGAATACATATTTTAAAAATTATCAAATACAATTTTTTTTTATTTTCATTCTTATGCTAGCTACTAGCTAGTAAATTCTAAAAATTTCAAAAAAACTGTTAAATAAAGTGTGACCTGGTTTTTTATTTTTATAGAAACAAACTTTCTTGACAATAATAATTCACGTAGAAACTTTGATTTCAATTTTTTTAATTTTTTATTTTATTATTAATATCGGATATTTCACGGTTGTTAACTCTGATCATCTTATTGCTTTTTAAAATATTGTGTTTATTATAGTATGTATTATCATATTGTCTGTGTACTTTTGCAACATATGAAATTGTTACGCAATGCACAAGGACACTTTCCAAGGTTTTAGGCTTATGAAGTTAAATTAAAATAATTATGTCTTTTGATAGTAAAATAATGATATTGAGTATATATAGAAATACTTATGTTTTGCAATATCGTAGAAAGCACAGTTAGTTAAATTATTTCATGGTACATAGTTAGTTTAAGGCCTGGAGACATCAGTTTTTGTTGATTGATTATATACGCTTTTACATGAGACATCACATACCATTATACTAGCAGTGGGATGGCACTAGTCAATGTGATATTTTTGAGCTGGTGAATGAACTATCGTGATAGCAAATGATGGAAAAAATCGTGATAGCCAATCTGTCAAAATAAATATCTCTTTTCTCCATTTTGATTTCTTTTTCAATGTTTATATTTACTCCTAAAATTTTTTTAAAATTATAAATTAAATACAATTCACAATTTAAAATTCCAAAAGTTATTAAATGTTTTCTTCATAGTTGTGCTAATTTTATAAAATAAATGATAAAATAAATGATAATAATCTTGCGAATAATTTAAATTTATTGAGTGTTTTTCATATAGTGATTAATTAAGCTAAATATTTTATAAAAGACTATTTATATTTTTTAATGATATGAGAAATATTTAAGTTTTGTAATTATTCTCAAAATGAAAAAGGTTATATTGTGAAAAATTTTTCAAACTTTTTTCATTATTGGCAAATTTATTTTTCATTGATGAAATTCCAAAAAACTATGTTTGGTCATTTCAAAATCTAAAATGTAACTTTTCATTTTATGCAGGGCCGGTGAAGCTATTGTTTTTTTTGTGGTGGTTTCGTGGTGGCATCGCATTCACATCCTCAATCTTTGTTATGGAATATTCCTTGATGATGACACGCTATTGCTTGCTAAAAAACGAGCCTTCATATAACTTTATATATGGGCTTTCATCTTTGAGGAAGACAGTGATCACATGACGTCACATGATCATGGAATATGTATGTTTGCAGCAATCCTTTAATTTATGTTAATTTGACAATACCTCAAATTGAAAACAAATTTTTAGAAGGACATTAATGAATGAAAATAAAAAATCGGACGTATACTGACTTGTTTATTGTATAACAGAAACATACACGGTAGTAAAAGAACTACCGTTTTAATTTAGTTGATAACCATACACACTGACAATAGTATTATGCACAAAAAAGAAGAAATATGCAGATTATATTTTGTAAAGATTGATTTAAATTATCATATAATGCAATTATAAAATCGATAACCCGGATACTTGTTCTTCAAAACCGGGTTCTTTTAATATTGCAAATTTAAAGAATTAACTGGTTTTTTTATTTCAGTTCTATCCGGTTTTGATATCTTACCGTTAACATTTAACATTAGTTTTGAACATCTGTTAACTGTTATGTAATTGTCTTTCATGATTATAATTTGACTAATTCACGTGTTTTCAGTTTTCCATGAACGATTTTATTTATTCTTTCATAAATTGAATACTATTTGACGTTGGCTCTTGACGTAGCTAAATAACTTTTTTGGAAAACTATTGCCCTCCCTCCTCCCTCTAGTTAAATAAGTTTTTAAATCAAAATTTTAAACTTCTCTCTAGGACATCGTTGAGCTTAATAATTGTCAGAAAGAGACGAAAATATTTGGGTCTAAAATTTTAAATTAACTAACTTAACTTATTTAAAGCTTGGATAACAAGAAAGAAAAAAAAACACTAGGGTATTTTTTATATATATAATGTGCCGCAAAATAATCGAAGTTGATTTTGTGATTAAATCGTAGATTTTTTTAAATATCTCATGAAATATGCAGATCTGCAGATAAACATTTTTGTAGGAAATTTAATTTTTTACAAAAAAGGTCTTGGTAATTTTTTGCCTAAAACGTATATTTTGAATGATATTTTGAAAAAAACTTTTAAATAAATCCTCGTCACTCATAAAAAAAAATTCAGGCAAGTACGAATAGAATTCGCTCGTTGAGGCGTGTATATAGTATTTGAGAAAAAAACAGTTTTTGTTAGTATAGTTTCACGTTTATTTGAAATTATATTACTAGTAAAAAAAATGTAGTATCGATTTAGTAAAATCCCTACACCCATGGATTTTTTTAATTTTTTCTTTTGTAATGTTCGAAGTTAAGAGGGGGACAAAAAATATTTTTACATTTTTTTAAAAAAAAAAGGAAAATTACAAAAAAACTCTTCTGCACCACAAAAAAAAATCACCTTTCATATGACACCCCACATGCCATGATCAAAAATAATTTTTTTTCAAAATTTCTACTTTAAACCTCCTCTGATGAACATTTGAAATTATAACAACCAAAAAAAGTTTTAGTTTCGATTTAGCAACCCTACACCCATGAATTTTTTTTAAATATTTTCTTTTGTAATGTTCGAAGTTAAGGGGGGGGAGAGGGGACAAAAAAAACGACTCGTTTTTGGTAATAACTCAAAAACTAAGCAGTCGAAAATTCAATGAAAATTTTTTTTTAAATATTTCCATTTTTTTCGATTTTTCTAGACCAAACTCGATTCCTTAAAAAAAAACTTTTGTTTTACTATCTCCTTATCTATGTCCATAAAATATAGATAAAAACAAATATTTGAACTTTTTTTGTTATCATCAGGTGTGGGACAACACATTTAATAACTATAGAAAATTTCAAGTTGATAGCACTTATAGTTTGTGAGTAAATTGATTATGTAGAAATTCGGACGGACACCGAAGTCTCACCAATAGTGTACCGTTTTTACTTTTTCATAGTACGGAACCCTAAAAACATAAAAAGTATGACGAAAAAGTACAAATTTTCTTCTTCTGCTATGGAATTAAAAAAATAAAAATAAAATCGTGAAAAGAAAAAACAAAATTCGTACTTTTTCGTCAAAATTTTCGTCATTTGTTTTTACGATTTACGAAGAATTTCGAATTTTATTTCAAAATATCATCAGAAATATACGTTTGAGGCAAAAAATGACCAATGCCTTTTTTGTTGAGAATTAAATTTCCTTTTTCTAGGGGGAATTAAAAAAATTTAATTTTTAACAACCAGTCTAATATATACGCTAGAGAGAGTCGTCGTGAAAAAATGCAGAGTTTCTTCATATAGCACAATATTTTCCGTAGTTATTTGTCTACCCAACAAACACTGTGGCCGCACAATGATAGCATAATGCGGTCACACGCGTCATGGAATGTTGTCACTTGGGCGTCCAAGTGCATCCGCATATGGTTATCATAGTGCCATCATAGCGTGACGGCACGGTGTGGTGGCAAAATTTACACATTATGCCCTTTATTTTGTGGCCATTGTGGCACCATGTGAAATGCATACCGTGCTCTTACCAAAAGTAATAATAATAAACGAAGCAAAACGAAATTTATTTAATAATAAGTCGAATAATAAACAAAGAATAAAAAAATTGAGAGTGAAAATGTAGTTTAACATTTTCTTAAATTACTGGTTTCATTTAACTTTTTACGCGATAATATGACATTCGTAATAATAAATTAATGAATTTTATTTTATTTTCTTCTAAAATTATGTGCGAAAGAAATTTGTGAAGGTAATGAAAAAATACACAAAAAAACAAACGGGCCCTTTGAATAAATAATTTTAGTTAATCAAAAAAGTTATGGATATTTATTTAATATATTCTGTTTGCCATTTTTCATATCCGTTTACTGATATTTAAATTTATTTTTTCATAATATTAAGAAAATTGTGGAAAACTAATATTATTTTCCATATGTAAGCCAAATATTTAAATTTTTTAATTCTGATTTTTTTATTTAAATTGTACCATTAAAAAATGGCGAAAAAATCGACGCCTCACTTACAAATGACGGCTTCATCACACATATACATTTTCATTTTACAACTTAAAAATACGACCGAAATCTTCATTTGTCGTAATGAGACGTTACCAAAAATATTAGTCTAGGATTCATACCCAACAAACACTGTGGCGACACAACGTTAGCACAATGTGATCACTCGCGGATCATGTGATGTTCTCACGCGGACGTCCAAGTACATCCGCAGTATGCTCTTTATGTTGTGGCCATTGTGGTACAATGCGAAATGCATGACGTGCTCTTACCAAAAGTAGTATATAAAAATTCTGCAGATTATGAATGAAAAAATATGTTTGGATTGAGCTTTCTGTCACCACAAGAGAAAACAAAAGGAAAAATGATCTCAAAATGACGCTGTTTTAATATTTTTAGTTCAAAGCACTGCATTCAAAATTACAGCATTTTGAAGGTATAGTGTGCATTACAATCTTACGAATTTTCTCCTACGGCAGACAGCATCATGCGCGCACTGTAACGGCACAGCCAGTATTCGGTGATAACTACATGACGTTAGTGGTGGAACGAGTTGCAGCACAATGAGCACATAGTGACGGCATAAAATGTTAGCACGGCGTGTCAAATCCATGGCGCACGCGGTGTTTGTTGGGTAAGTCATATGATTTTATTTCGTTATTGTAAACTAAAACTCGACAATTTTTCATCTTGAACATGAGCCACATTTGAACACTTTTAGCATTGTAAATCCATATGGGTTGTATGTTAAATTTCTTCACATTCCTTCATCCTGTTATTTATTTTCGATTGGTCTGCTTGGAATATTATGGATTACGAATCCCTATTTTGGTCTAAACATATTTTTCAATTCACTATCTTTAAAATCTACCGTAATTTTTGTTTTATAATCCTGTTCGTATATTCGGCAACTCGTGGACGATCTCTTGCTGAGTTTTGCTGTTTTATTCCATTTTTGTTCAAATAATTTATAAAACTGAAATTGCAATATTCCTTTGCATTATCTATTCTTAGTGTTTTTATTGAACTCAGTTTGTTTTCGGAATCAGGAAATGACCACACCAAAACGATGACCAATTTGTTTTGCATAACGTATTATTTGTAAGGAATAGTACAAAACTGACCATACTTTTTATCATATATCAACATACATCCTTCATAAATACATTCGGCTAAAAACTTAAGCTGCTCAGACATTTTAATTTATAAACAAAAAATTATCATTCAATTATTTTTAAATTTTTCATTGGAAAAAATCTGTTTCTGTTTCCATTCAAATTTTTCAGTATAGTTGTTCAATATTTTGTTTTTGTTTTAAGTTGTCAACTTATTTTTGGATTATAGAAAATTTCTGTGTCAAGATCCAAGAAAAACGATTTTTCTTACAATTAAAGGTTACAATATGTATGAATAATAAAACTGTCTATTGTCTGTTATCATCTTGCGTTTCATTTAAATACTATAATAAAACTTTTTACTCTTATTATTTAACATAGATTACATAAAATCTTTATTTAGACCTTGAAAATATTTTGAAGAATGCTGCAGTTACTTAATAAAAAATAAAAATGTTAAAACAAAATATAATTTTTAAGATTATATAACATATGAAGGCTTTTTTATATTGTTATATCTAAGTAATAAATATATTAACTATATTTTCTTAAATATTTTAACAGTGGACATTAATAGAACTATTTACCTTACATTTAAGTGAAGCTTTTTGCCATTAAATTAGTTCTTAGATTAAATGATAATAATGTATTCTTATATTTGAACTAGTTGTTGTGGCCAATATATGCCTGAAAGGCAAATACACATTCTGACCTTAAAAATGCTAATCGGTTATGTCTAAATTAACCTACTGAGTTATTAACATTATAGATAGTTCATGTATGTATAACCACAAAAAGGTCAGATTCATATTGTTGATTCACAAAAGTACAATAATTATATAAATTAAATATGAGCACAAAGCTGCACGTATAGTTTTAGTTGTCGTTTCTATCACACAATTTTTGTATTGGTGGTAATCTGGTTCACAAAGGTAATTAAACTGTGTTGCATTTTCTTACGCATTAAGATATTTCAGTGCCCTTTTATTTATTTTTGTGAATATAATTTTAACATTCGATTATTAAATATAAATAAACCTTGATACACTTATTTTGTTTATTCAAAAAAAAACCATTCGAATCATAACTTGTTTTTGTCATAGTTTGCAACATTTCGCACCAGGATTGAAAGAACGCATCTTTATCAATGCCAGCCAAGACAAATTTCTCCAAAACTAAAAAGTTGTTAAAAAGAAATCGTTACATCTTAATGATTTGAGTAAATATTTCGTTGGAAAATAAACGATCAAAAATATTTTTCTTAATTTTAAATTTTTTCATAGTGGAGTATACCATTGTTAATTTTTTTTATTGTTGGTTGAAATAGTAATAAAATTTACTACTTAAAACATGATGAAATATTTTGAAATATACAGCTGTTAAGTTTACCTTGTTTACGATATATATTGCATTTTTAAGTTGGTCGTTTGTGTAATACTACCGAATCGAGAGATTAATTTTGTATTAATTTTTGGTCTACGGGTGTGGCAATTCTGTTTACACTACATATGTAGTCGCTAGTGACAAACATTCGAGACACATTTTTGAATAACTGCAGGGACTGTTTCTTACAGATAATGTACTATTATTTGCGTCAAGCATTAATCCTAAATATTCAAAGGATCTAAACTCTTTACAACTTATTTGGGATTTTTGAGATCAATTAAACTCAAGTAAGCAAAGAAGTAATTGGAATTTTTTCAATTCAAAGGTATGGTTTGAAGTTTCTCAGAAAAAAAACTCCACTTTACATTTTTTGTGTTTCGGATGAATTCGAACCTTCCTCGTCAGTGCCCGGCTCGAATCCTTAGGCAGACACGCTATCGATTACGCCGTTGAGACGATGAAAGCTTGTTATTGACGCACATACAATTTCTCGCAATCGACAGGAATTCAAAACCATATTGTTAAGAGAAGTACGGTTGTGGTAAATCAACACACACAATTTTTGACGAAAGTCAATTCCTAAGAACTAAACGAGAAAATATGAATTTTTTTTATATTGAACTTTATATTTCAAAATGGAACTAAAGCTTCACGATTTATGTGTACTAAAAAACAAGCAGGCTGAGAATATATCGAGGGTTTTGTCGTGATAGATTTTGTTTTATTTTATTTCGCTCAAAAGAAAAAAGGAATAAAAGCTAGTTTTTTTTCAAGCTATCTGTTCTACATATTTTTGTTTGTTTTGATTAGTTTTTGTCCTTTGTCGTTTAATAAGAAAGGTTTTAGAAATTTGTATGATTGCATGAGTTATAATTTTAGATAAAGATTTCAGTTGCTTTTGTCCACCCGTACCTGTCGGTTGGTTGTTCGTTTAAAATTTTAATGTATTTCTCGTTTAATGTTTATTTTATCTCTCAGACGAGTTACAACCTTATGTTGTATTCAATTTATTAAATTTCTTGACGTGTACAATCCAAATGTTGTATTAAATAGTTTATTGCTGTTCTAAGAAGTTTTTCGTTCATTTTAAAATATTGTTTATGTTAAAGTTTAAATTTAAAGTTTTTAAATCATAATAATATCTTGAATAAAACCTAAAAATAATTAATTTATAAAAAGTAAAATTGTAACGGCATTCCTTTTAGTCCGTGATCTTATCTTTTTGGTTTTTGTTGTGTTCCTTTATGTGTCCCTTATGATTTTGACTTTTATTATTTCCCCTGCTAATCTTTAACTTAACCATTATTAATTTCAATAAAATACCTACTCTTTATTCCAACTTCGTAATCAATTCCACTAACATTCAGGGTCTCGCAAAAAACATTCTTAGCATCCAATACCATCTTTAACCAAAAGAAACCCCATTTACTTGCGCTAGGTGAAAGACAAGTTTCAAATATTGATAATGCACGATTCAGCTGTAACAATTATTCTCCTGAATTTGCATTTTTTAACACCGTGTTGTTGTACAAGGCTTCTCCAGTACAAAACAACTAGTATTTCTGAATTCTGCTTTATCTGGCTCAAAATCATAGTAAATAAACACGACATCTATCTGTGCTATTTATATCGTAGTCCTTCAACCACCATAATCAAACCTTGATCTTTTTAATGACAACTCGTTTTGCCAAATATACTTGCTGAGTCGGTGCTCCTCTTGGCAGATCAGATCATTGTGTAGTTTCGGCCTATTTCGAAAGAAGTTCTCAAGCTTCACATCCAAAATTGTCTCCTCCTCGTAAGGTTTGGCATTTAATTACATTAGAAACATAATAAATTCTACAATGAAATCGACTGGCGACTGTTTTTGCACGACAAAAATGTTTTCCAAGCTACTGCATTGACCACATTCATTATTCTACTGGAATTTAAACATTTTTATACCAACCAGTATTGTGAAAAGTAAAAATGGATTCAAATACTGATTTTCTGACGCATCCCATACAAGGTTGTACAACTGGTCCAGTAATGGACCATTACTGGCAGCCAGTAATGCAGCAATGGGCGAGTACTGGCAACCACGACTGGGCCATTAACATAATTTTACTGGATGATAACTTCGGACAATAAATGGTTGCCATTCTTGGGCCAAATACTGGCAACCATGACTGGGCCGTTAAAAAAAATATACATTATTATCATATGTTAATTTAAATAAATTAAATACAAACTAATTTAAAATAAAATAAAAATGACGGAAAAAATTCAAAACTCCCCATACAACTGGTTCAATTGCAGGAATGGCTGAGTAATGGCAAACTCCGCCTTGACTCCGCCTGTACTCCGCCATTAAAAAAAATATAAAATAATATTTTTTATACATAAATTTAAGTAAATTATTTACAAAATGATTAAAATAAAATAGAAATGAAAATAAATTAAAACATATACCAACCTTTTCTATATTACCATAGTCTTTCAACCGACAAGGCGATAACTAAACTATATGTGAAATTTTTCAAACTATGTATTTCTAAAAGGGATAATACTCTAGTGAAATTTAAAAAAAATGACAGATCGGCAAATTCATGGCTACAGTACTGGCCCAATAACAATAGCCAAGTAATATTTACCATTCATGGGCCAGTGCTTGGCCATTCAAAGGTAACAATATACTGGCTATTTTCTGTAAACCATAGATCGGCCGATGATTGGTTCTAGTATTGGCCCAGTAACAATAGCCAAGTACTGTTAACCATTAATGGACCAGTGCTTGGCCGTATGTCAATGACTGGCAAAACCTGCTTGGGATGTTCTATAGCTAAAATTAACAAAATGTTAGCGTTTGACAAATACCTGAGCGATAAATCTCCCAGTAGTAGATCTCTTTATATCAGGGCTAGAAGCAACGGTCATAGTATATTTAAAAAAGCCAAATTTCATTTTAACTCCAATGCTAAGCGAAAAATTTTACGTGCCACCACAAAGCAGCCGGTCATACTGGAATTTTATCCGAGAGGTTGACAACAACTTTATCAAATCTTGTATTCCACCATTGATTGATAAGCATGGCAACCCTGTAACCGAAACCATAGCGAAGTCAGATCTACCTGCTGCAAACTCTGTCGTTGATGATGCCGGTATATATCCGCCGATCATTTCACCTGTCCAAAGAATTGTGCGTCAACACTGCTTAATCTAGATCAGCAAATCTGCTGGTCCGGACGGTATACCAACTATTGTACTAAAACGTTGCACTGGTACCCTGGTAAAACACGGTCTACTGGTGATATCATGACTATTCATGACTATGGCAATTCATGACTTTGGTGAGTCTCATATCATTTCTCTGGACATATCCAAAGCGTTTGATAGAGTTTAACATCGGGCTCTTAACATCAAATTAATTTCATTTGGAGTCTGTAAGACCTTGATATGTTGGTTAGAAGATTTTTTATCCCAGTGATCTATCAGCGTAGTGCTGGATGGTGCTATGTCGTTTAAATTCCTAATTCAAGCCGGTGTTCCTCAGGGTTCGGTCCTATCACCAACCCTTTTTCTGATCTTTATCAACGATTTGTTATCTCTCACCACAAACCCAATATATAGTTTTGCCGACGACAGTCCTATCTTCCATTCCTATTCTTTTAAAAATTGTCAACGTAGAAAAATGGTTGAATCCTTGGATTTAGATCTTGAATTAATCCTGGTCTGGGGTAAACGAAATCTTGTGATATTTAATTCTATGAAGACGAAGTCGTGCGTTTTGTCCCATAAAACCTTACTATATAACGGCAATGCAACGATTGCAATGCAACGATGCACTCACCTACACTTAAGCTATTGGGTACTAATATCAATCACAAACTGAAATGGCATGATCATATTGCTTCCGTGACAAAATTGGAGTCCCAACGACTTGGCTTCCTACGTCGCTGTAAAATTTTTTTCTCTCCATTGGAAATTACTACAATCTATAAAGCATATATACGACCGATCCTCGAATTCGACTCCCATTTATAGGCTGCCGCACCAGAAACCTCTTTAGATTATGTCGACAGACGTTTACAGGCGTACATTGAAATTGATTGATGATCCAATGTTAACATCGGGTATGGATTCGCTACATTACACTGTTTTATAGATACTACTACGATAAATTCTCTAAGGAAATTAATAACTTAATACCTCCATTACGTAAATCTTCTCGAGCCACAAGACAATCTTCGCATTCCCATAAGCATACCTCAGAGGTCTTATGTGTGAGAACATCTAGCTATAATAACTCCTTTCTTTTATGTTCCGTATACTGGTGGAATCGATTACCAAAAACGTTTTCCTTGCTACGTACAATCCCCAAGCTTTTAAATCCACTATCGCTCCGGTCCTATCCCAGGTCCCTAAATACCAACCTTTTAACTTTCCTTTCCTAACGTTAACACGTACACCAAGCATTAAAGGTTTATAACCTAGTTAAGTGATTAACCTGAATTATATAAAAAAAATGTATTTGTAATTTATAATTTAAAATAAAAATAAAATTGATTATTTTTTTTTGATTATTATTTTTATTAACTAATTAATTTTTAATATATTTTATTTCTATCTATTCATGCAAGTTTCAAATCATACACAAGAATGCATGTTTTTCTTTTTTACCTTCTTAAAACCGCAAAAAATATAAGTCGCGTTTCGATATGACTGAAGTAACAGCATTATCTGATGCAGATGTAAAAACTCTATGGAATTATTTTTGTTTTATCAGTCATATTGAACGCACGAGATATTTTATTACAAATTTTAAACAAAACAAAGAACTTTTTTTAAAAAAATCCTCAAGGCATTATATTTTTTTTTTCGAATAATTATCTCCCAACAAAATCTTTTTTTCTTGTATTTTTTTTTATTTTGCTCACAAAAGGTTTTTTCATAAATTCTTTTATTTTAACTTAAGAGCAAGGGCGAAAAACGAAAACATAAAATAAAGTCCGAGTGGATGTTTACAGTTGCTTCACAAACAGAATCAGCGAAGAAAGTTCTTACCATTTTTGTCTCCTATACTGCTATTAGGGCGATATTTATTTATTTTGGAAACTGGCGAAGCAACAGCTATTTAATGATTGTTTCATTCTCCAATTTCTATCCAGCATGACGTCGCCTAGATTCTTTTGTCATAAAGACCATTTTTTTTCATTTAAATCTGTAATAATCTTCTATAATAATAAAATAAAGTGTTTGTCTGCCTATGTGTGCGCTGTTCAGAGAAATCTGGAGCACACACGAGTCTGAAATTTTGCCAGGAGAAGGCAATTGACAGGTACTAATGCACCTCGGAGCTGAAATTTTAAGATTTAATTTATTTTTTTTAATTGATAATTTTAATTTTCTTAAGGGTTTGCCTAAATGTTGATTGTATTTTATATTTGGCCTTTTATTCAAATTTTGTATTATTCGCTCAGTTATCTTTGATCGATTTTTTTCACTAATTGGCATTATCATTAAAATGAACATATTTCTAAACATTAGCACCAATACGATACATATAAGCACTGCTTATATATGATTAAACAAACCTGCTTGAATTAGCAAAACTGCCATCACATGTTTCAAGAATTTGCTTTGAACCTTAGTACCGAAGAAAAAGATTATAAACAATATCAAAGCTCAGGTTTAAAGTGTTTTCCTTATTGAGGGAAATATGCTTCTCCATCACTTTCAAAACTATTATTGTTAATGCAAGGGGTCTATGAAATATATGCAAATATGTCAACAAATGATGTGGTGTGACTGTTTTAATAATAATATATAAGTCTGAATTTACAAATGAAATTAGTCTTATTATTATTTTTTCCAATTTTTGTATTAAATCGATGGAAGGAATGTCGAAATAAGACGATGACCATAAAGCGATAAAACCCATAAAACGAAAATATTCATTAAAAATGGTGGTATAACCGCCTATTCGATTAATCTCAAACATCAGCGCAATGTATTGGTCTGGTGTTTCAGTGCCATATTCGCCAAATCAATAAATCACACAAAGCAGATGCATCAATGTAGTCTAGTATTGCAGACAATCGATAAAATATATTTGCAAATGCGAATGCGACCGTCTTAAGAACAGCAAAAATTATAATTATAAGTCTACATGAAATAGGACGCTAAACCAGTGTACCTATTTTGTATGACGATTACGGTGGTTTCGGAGCAAGCAATTGACAATTGTGACATCCAATAAACAAATATATTTACGCTCATTCTAATTGTTCGTGACACATTGAATTATTTGAATTAAATCTTTGGAATAAAATTTTAACCATTTTCTAACCTTAATCTTTTGCCATCTATATTTATAAAAATTATTGTATGTAAACCATTTGTCTGCAAATGTGTTTTAATTTTAACATACATTTAATATGTAAATTTATCTATAGCTTTAGAGACATTTATGTAATGGCTTTTGCTGACTGCCAAATGTTACTATAGATGAAAAACGTGTTCTAGACAGAGTTGTGGAAACTTGACCATTTTTGATTTTCCTGAAACTTGGCATATAAGTAGTATGGACAAAATAAAAAATACAACTTATTTTAAAATTTTTTTAAAGTGCATAGTTTGAGCATAGGGGGCACCCCAACATGCATGAAAAATGAAAACTCTGCCAATCTGATGTAACTTTGAAATTAAATTGCTCAAGAACGGCTATACCGATTTCATCAAACTTTTTTTTGTTTGATAGATGATTAGTTAGTCCTTTGAAAAAAAACTAATTAATTGTTTTTATAATTAATTTTTAAATAAAAATATTAAAAAAACTTTTTTAAAGATGGCGCTAGGGTCGAAGATCAATTGGAATTTAATTAATTTTTTTTCTGGAAATAGTTCTATCCTTACTCTAAAATATCAAATTAACTCAGAGGCGTTAATTTTTGTTCTTGTTATATTTAACCACTGAAGTTGTTAAATTTTTTTGATGACATAAATTGTTCGAAAAAATAATGAACAATTAGAATATTAATCGGACTAAAAATCTTTAAAATTAAATATCTCAAGAACAAAAATTAACGCCTCTGAGTTAATTTGATATATTTTAGAGTAAGGATAGAACTATTTTCAGAAAAAAAATTAATTAAATTCCAATTGATCTTCGACCCTAGCGCCATCTTTAAAAAAAACTTTTTTAAATTTTTATTTAAAAATTAATTATAAAAACAATTAATTAATTTTTTTTTCAAAGGACTAACTAATCATCTATCAAACAAAAAAAAGTTTTATGAAATCGGTATAGCCGTTCTTGAGCAATTTAATTTCAAAGTTACATCAGATTGGCAGAATTTTCATTTTTCATGCATGTTGGGGTGCCCCTATGCTCAAACTATGCACCTTCAAAAATTTTAAAATAAGTTGTATTTTTTATTTTGTCCATACTACTTGCATGCCAAGTTTCAGGAAAATCAAAAATGGTCAAGTTCAAATTTCGACTTTTTCACCTGCGTAGATCACGTTTTTCATCTTTATACATTTTTTTCAAACTTTTTATAATACTAATAAAATAAGTTAAATTAAATGACATTAAAAAAAATTATAAGAGAATTTACTCCAAAAAAAAAACAGTTTCCAACCACTTTATTTGGGAACCACGGGCATCGCCGTGCGGGTACCTTCTAGTTATTAATAAGCCCTTATCATAAAATAATCCAAAAATCTCCATCCCATACAACAAATTCGATCCCATAAACTATTTTCTTTTAATATTAGTTTTAACTATTCATCTTCAATTGTATCTTTCATTAAATACTTCCGACAAACATTTATGAGTTTAATACCTTTTACACCTTTTAACGTCTATAATCCTCTAAAATATATCTTCTAAATATATATACTAATTTAATAATATTGTCTCCACGATTAAATTCTTTTTAATATCCCTTTTGTCTCGGCGTTTATATTTTTCTGAATATCTTTTACGGACCATCCCTTAAATTCATTTCCCTAAATAAACAATTTGTCTTGCTATCAATTACAAGAGCAATAAAACAATAAATAATATTGTTTGGTGCATTTGCATTTCTTTTTATTTTGGTTTATTATGCTTGGATTCAATTATTCGAAAATTTGAATTCGAAAGGGTTTTTGATCAGCCAAAACCTCACTTTCGGGAATGTTTTTCGATACATTGTTCCAACGATAGTGATTACCGAATAATGAGTGCTGTTTTTAGCGACTAATATTAAACCGTTCGGTAGTTCTATAATAATATCTTAAATTGATTCTAGAAAATCTGTGAGAAGTGTGATTAGGAAGTTATGATATATTTTGTCATTATCTCTGATTCGATAAACTTTAATTCGTGACTCTGCTTACCAAAACCAAGCCTGTGCGAGTTAGCTTCAACAGGAGTAGTTTGTATAACCTTAGCATTCATAAAACATTCCACTCCTTTAAGAACCACTTTCAAGGGCCCTATTCCCGAACACATAAATGTCATCACAATATTGTAAATTCACACAATATTGTGAATTTCGTATTATGTAACACCAATTTGGTGAAAATCCAACACAATATTGTGAATCTGACAAGAACAATATAGTCAATACTGTCAAAATCACAATTTTGCTTTATGTTTTGTGTGTTGACTTTTTTTTTACAAATTTCATCGATTGACGTAAAAATTAATTTATAACGCAAAATTAAGTCTTTAATTATATTAAATAATCATATTTTTGTATAAATATCATTAAAACATATTTTTTATTTTATTTTGCATGTCTTAAGATTAAAAAAGTTAGTGGTCAAAAGTACGAATTTAGTACCAAAAATCTGTTATAATTTTGTAAAAATTTGTTATAATTGTGTCTAAGGATACACAAATAAGAGTTACAGAATACCATTTTTCTAAGATAACAAATGAAAAGTCTATTCCACTAGTGTAAAAAGAATAACAAATTGTAGTTGCTATGGTATATGCTATGATATAATTTTACAATAGTATATTAAGAAACTAGTTTCATAATCGACGATTTTATCGCACGCAATCTGTTTAGAAAACGACCCGCGCAGCGGGGTGTTTTCTAAAGGATAAGTGCGATAAAACGTCTTATGAAACGAGTTACTATTTTTTCTATTTTGCATTTTTTGTCTTGAAATTTAAAAAAATGTGTATTTTATTAACAAATAGTCAAATTTGAAATTTTGTTATTATTACTAATTATTTTAATTAATTAAAATACTTAACACTAATTTAGATATTCTTATTAATTTTATTTACATAATTATTCGTTTTAATGTTCACTGACGTTTGTATGACCAATGTGACCAACCTTGAAAGACAAAACTTTGCGTATCGTAATGAAAGCCATTTCGATACGCATTTGGGTATCGAAATGGCTTTATTTTAGACGCAAAATAGAAAAAGTATTTTAAACAACGCAACCATGAAAAAATAGAATATGAATTTTGAATGTTTTATTGTCGATTTCTAACTTTATAATTTATAGTAAATATCGATTATATATTACTACATAGAAAAAACTGCATTTCCTGCGCGAGATAAAAACGTTTTTCGTTCGTAAACATGTCTCACTCGACGCTAGCGCGTCTCGTGAACAAATGTTTACTCAAAAAAACAATGTTTTCATCTCTTGTAGGAAAATATACTATTTTATACAAAGTTGTTAAGAGTTTTTGGTGAAATTAACAATATTGTCGATTGACAAATATGTGTTCGGGAATAGAGCACCAGTCCATTTTAGGATTTTCACTGAAATCTCTTGAATTTTGTCATACTTTTTTTAAAATGACTATAAGGCGCGCTGCGCTATACACTTGAGCTAAGCTTATAGCTTAGCTCAAGTGTATAGTCATTCATTTGATTACGTTATATACAAAAAACATAGTTCGCATAGCTTAGCTCAAGTGTATAGCGCGCCTAAACGTCCACAAGGCTTATAATGAATTGTAATCTTTGAAGAGTTGTTTTTAAGTTGCAGCAGATTTTAGACTTCGTTTCATTTACAATATCTGCCTAACCTATATAGTATATACCAACCCAACCCTACAAAAACCCAGTTTGTAATCATTTTTTCTTGTATTCATAACTTTTTTAAATGTTTTCATTAGTGGATGATAATGCATTTTCTGAATTATTTAAGTTGAATAAACTTAGTTTACTTTTTTTATTTATTACACTTTTTTGATGACGCATTTCATTATTGGAAATTGACGTTGTGGAAGTAGATCTATCAAATTGTGGTAATCATGCTGAAGAAGTTGTTTGTGCAGTTTTGTTTGGGTTAAGCTGAACTTTACTTTAATTGATGCTGCGATTGATGTTGTCTTGTTTTTCCACATCTTTTCTTGACGATGGTTTTGATAGAGAGAATCATTTCAGCATCTTGCTATTTGCTGTTTTTTTGTGTTTTTCTGAAAGGTGGATCGTCTTGAGAGCCACTACCAACTTTTTAATTTATGAATTTTATTTTTTCATTTAACACATATATGTTTTCTTTATAAAATGTATACACCAAATAAAAATTATTAAAATATGTTTCCCAAAATACTATAATCGAATAATAATCGATTTTAAAATTTAATCCAAAAAGTATTTTTATGTACGTAATTTAAAATAATTATTTATTTCATTTTTTTTTCATTTCAGGAATCGCTGGATTATTTACAGTATTTTCTAGTTTCATTTTTACATCGTTTGTGATAAATTTGCTTGGAAGTGAAATATCTGATTTAAAGTAAATATAAACTTTTTAAATTTATAAGTTAATATGAATATAACAATATATTTTATTGTTTTCTAGAGATGCGTTATTCTTCTTTTTACTATTGATTGATTTATCTAAAGCTGGTACCTTAGCTGAATTAGCGTTAAGTGGGAATAGTCCATCGGAAGTTACAAATAATATAGCTCGTGGTATGGAACTATTAGGACCAGCAATATCTTTAGATACTCTAGTCGAAACATTGGTTATTGGAGTCGGAACATTATCTGGTGTACAACGACTCGAATTACTGTGTGGATTTGCTGTTATGTCTGTGATTGTAAATTATTTGGTTTTTATGACATTTTATCCAGCTTGTCTTTCATTAATATTGGATTTATCAACCAGCGGACAAAAAACGGTGATTGTGAAGGGAAAAGAATCAATTTTAATGAGAGCATTAAACGAAGAAAATCAGAAACCTAATCCTGTTGTACAACGGGTGAAAGTGATTATGTCCACTGGTTTGATGTTGGTGCATGCTCATAGGTAGGTGATTTAATTTTTATACTAACTAAATTTTTTCCACAAAATATTTTTAGTTAAAATAAAACCCTGACATAATAGTCGGCAACCATACTGTCTCTCGTATGATCCAATAGATAAAATCGTGATCGTGATTTTTAATGCTATTCACTCTTATGTTTGAGAATTTAAAAATCGAATCTTTAATTATTAAAAAAATTCTCCTTTTTATATAAATAATATTTTGGTATATTTGAGTATTCTCAACCCTTAGAGAAAGTACATGTTCAAAACTTATTTAAGCAATACAAAGTTAAACTAATATGAAAACTAAAATAAGTTTTGTTAAGCTTTTAAATAAATAATATTTAAATTTTTATTTTCATTTCTCATTAGAGTGAACATAAGAGTTGGCCTTCAAATTAATTTATCATTATTCACACAGTATTTCATTGACAAATTTTTCAAATTTGTATTAGCTTAGTAACAGGTTAAAGTTTGTTATCCGGTTTAAGTTTTATTTTGTTATACAAATAAGGATTATAATTTATTGTTTGCACATCACGGCACTCCACGGCAAATTTTTTAGTATATGAGCTGTAGACAAGGGTAACATTTGATTATATCAATTGTTCAAATAAATAGCTTCCTTATTCGATGACTCGTATAACAAACTTAAACTGTTTAACCAAACACTATTATGAAAGCTCATGAATGTGTCAGTAAACTCTGGCACCCATAGTTTTTGAAACCATGGCGCTGGACCTCAAACACCGATAAAGTTAATCCAAACTAAATTTGAAGTTTATAGAAATTATGTTAACAAAATCTCATTGTAAGGTTAAAATTAACATAAAACTATGAAAAGCTTTAACAAAGACGGATGGTTGTCTAAAACAAATAATGATCAAGCAAATAAAAGCATTTGTCATCCAATTAATTACTTAACAATCGGGTTTTTAAACTTTCAAATTATTTACGCTTCGTAGCGAAACCTTGTAAAAAAATTTTATGAAAATTAAAAACTATTTTACTTCGAATATAGTTTGCTAAAATCATAAGTCAACGACTGTTCTGTTAAGTGTTATTTATGAGATTTGAAATAAAATTAGCGCAACAAAAATGAAGGCAACAACAGTTTGGCAACAAAAATGAAGACAAAAATGAAATTCTTTAATCATTGTGTACCGGTTGTTTTGTTAATTGACCAGCGAAGAAAAATGGGATAAACTTTTTTATAATTATAGTTAATGACTTATATTAATTTTATAAGGACATCTTATTTCTTTTTTTTTTGTTTTTCATGCTTTGAATACCGTCATCATTTCCAGACTTTGGAACTACCTCCGGTATTGAGGTTTTTTCAATTTCAGTAATTTTTGTTTTTAATAAAATATGTTGTATAGTAGGCATTACAGTATGTGTCACAACAATAAATAAAAACCTTTTAAGACCGAGGTCCCACAACAACATGCGTTCTAACGTGTTAGAAGGGATAACCAAACAATAAATCACATAAAATATGACATATAGGCCAATAAAATAAAATAAAAGGTAAACAGCAAATTTGTTTACTAATCTGTGGTTGCCAATAATCCAGTTGGTGGCATATTCGTTGATCTTGCGACGCACTTCCTTCCTCAATGATCAAAGCACATACAAAGAGTTATATGAAAACCCAATTCTTTGAGTAAGCAATAACGTGGCATCATCAAGGAATACTCCATAGCTAAGATTGAGTGTACTACCGTTGACTGAATAGAATTCTTCACCCAGCACCCCTATATCACCTTGGCTATTGCCAGCGGTGTTTGATATCTCACGTTAGCTCGTATGTCAATAGCAAGGACTGGAGTACGTGTGGTTCTCATACCTGTAGATCAAAAATAAAACAAATTTACAAATAAAAAAAATTGATCCCTTAATGCGGGAGAATTGAAACCATTTTAGTTAAATTTATTCCTATGTTTAGAATGGTTGTCAATCTATAGACGCTACATGTTTGTTATTGTGGGGTCTCGCAGACTCCATGCAACCTCTCCTGCGCGTTAAACTAATACTGTTCCTCCTCGTGGCAAATATGTGTATTTCATTTAACAGCATTGGCACCTCTAACCTCATTAAGTTCATCGCTAAAATGCTTTTTGTATACCGTTTTACTTTTTACTTCTATATATAAAGCTTAAGAAGTTTGAAGAATATGAATTAGTCCCACCAAGGAGTGGAAGGAGTCCCACCAACCAACTGTTGTTGGTTCATGAATTTTGCTTTATAAATTTTTTTGTAGAAAATAGTTTGAGAGCCAGTATTGAGGATTTTTATTGAAACCAACATTAAAGTCACCTATCACAATTGTTGGAGGAAAAAGTGTCGTCAAATTATTTCCAACGAGTGCATTGTTAACACAGTTGAGTGATTTGTCTACTGAACATTGGGGGAATCGGTATACCAAACCAACAGGATTTGAACTTTAGCTAGTTGAACATTCACAATGACTTCCAGCAGAGCTAAAATCGAAGTGATGTTACGGCTACTATTTTTCTGCACTAGTGGTACTGTAGTAGACCTAACGATAAGAACAGATCCCCAACCTCGATTTTCTTGACTGTAACAATTTTCTAGCTCAACAGTAGCTCAATAGTTCAAAAATTTCAAAAATGTTTGTAATTAGTGATCAACTTCACAGAGAACATTTGCAACGCCACCATATTAAATGATAATCTATCGAATAGCAAACAGGCATCGCATAATTTTTCAACCTAACGCCTTTCGCCTGAAGTTGAGTACATCTGACTTGTTAAACTTTTTTGGACTAATCTGTTCTTGTTTGTTCATTTCTATAATTCGCTTCACTCAATATTTTACTATAATACACATACAACGTAGAGCAATCCTCTCCTACGATTATTTTACGTGAATAGTCTACAAAAATAGAATTTTAGAATTTTAATCAAATAAATCAAAAACTACAAAAAAATGTTTTGGAATAGAAATAAATTAACCTTTCATATGACACCCCATTCGACAAGATCAAAAATAATTTGTTTTAAAATTTCCACCCTCAACCCCCTCAAAATAAAATTTGAAATGATAAGCCGACCGCTATAATTTTCATTCAATCTTTACAACATTGTCCATAACCATGAATTTTTCTAATTTTTTTCTTGTGTAATGTTAGAAGAAAGAAGGGGGGGGGGGGGGAACAGGAAATTTTGTTCACATTTTTGAACATAACTCAAAAACTGCGTTTTTGAAAATTAAAAAATTAATAGAATATAGTTTGCTAAAATCATAAGACAACGAGACTGTTTTGTTAAGTGTTATTAATGAGATTTGAAATAAAATTAGCGAGTATTTGGCAAAAAAAATGAAGTAAAAATGAAACTCTTTAATCATTGTGTACCGGTGTTTTTGTTAATTGACCAGCGAAGAAAAATGGGATAATTTTTTTTTTATAATTATAGTTAATGACTTATATTAATTTTATAAGGACGTCTTATTTGTTTTTTTTTTTGTTTTTGTTGCTTTGAATACCGTCATCATTTCCAGACTTTGGAACTACATACCTCCGATATTGAGGTTTTTACAATTTCAGTAATTTTTTTTTAATGAAATATGTTGTGTAGTAGGTATAACAGTATGTATCACAACAACAAATAAAATCCTTTTAAGCCCAAGGTCCCACAACAACATGCGTTCTAACGTGTTGGTGGACACAAATTTGTTTTTTCTTATAGTTTTTTTCTAAACAATAAATCCTATCACATATAAAATATGACATATAGGCCAATAAAATAAAATAAAAGGTAAACAGCAAATTTGTTTACTAATCTGTGGTTGCCAATAATCCAACTAGAGGCATATTCCTTGATCTTGCGTCGCACTCCCTTCCTCAATGATTAAAGAGTTATATGAAGACTCAATTCTTTGAGTAAGCAATAACGTAGCATCATCAAGGAATACTCCATAGATAAGATTGAGGGTACTTCCTTTGACTGAATAGAATTCTTCAGCCAACACCCCAAGATATCACCTTGGATAATGATATCTCACTGCTATCGCCAGCGGTGTGTGATATCTCACGTTAGCTCGTATGTCGATAGCAGGGACTGGAGTACGTGTGGTTGTCATACCCGTAGATCAAAAATAAAACAAATTTACAAATAAAAAAAATTGATCCCTTAATGGGACAGAGGGACAGGACATATTGTTCACATTTCTGAATATAACTCAAAAACTGCGTTTTTGAAAATGACAAAAAATTAATAGAATATATGTAGTTTGCTAAAATCATGAGTCAACGACTTTTCTGTTAAGTGTTATTTGAGATTTAAAATAAAATTAGCGCTTGTTTGGCAACAAAAATAAAGTAAAAATAAAGCTCTTTAATCATTGTGTACCGGCATAGACAAATAATAATATATTATTATTTGTCTATGGTACCGGGTTTTTTGTTAATTGACCAGCCAAGAAAAATGGGATAATTTTTTTTTTATAATTATAGTTAATGACTTATATTAATTTTATAAGGACGTCTTATTTGTTTTTTTTGTTTTTTTTTGTTTTTGTTGCTTTGAATATCGTCATCATTTCCAGACATTGGAACTACATACTTCCGATATTGAGATTGAGGGTTTTACAATTTCAGTAATTTTTGTTTTTAATAAAATATGTTGTGTAGTAGGAATTACAGTATGTGTCACAACAACAAATAAAACCTTTTAAGACCAGGGTCCCACAACAACATGCGTTCTAAAGCAAGCTACAGACCTACAATCAATTTGTCAATCAATTGAAAACGAAATAAAATTTAGGGGATTTTTACACTAAATTTTATTTCGTTTTTATTCGTTTTCGAATTGATTGACAAATTGATTGTCGGTCTGTAACATGCTTAACGTGTTGATGGACGCAAATTTGTTTTTTTTTTTAATATTTTTTTATAGAAGGGATAACTAAACAATAAATCACATATAAAATATGACATATAGGCCAATAAAATAAAATAAAAAGTAAACAGCAAATTTGTTTTAACAATTTGCAGAAACAATACTAAAATGTGGTTGCCAATAATCCAGCTAGTGGCATATCCCTTGATCGTGCGACGTACTTCCTTCCTCAAATATTAAAGCACATACATAGAGTTTTGTGAAAGGTCGATTCTTTGAGTAGCCAATAATGTGGAATCATCAAGGAATACTCCATAGATAAGATTGAGGGTACTTCCTTTGACTGAATAGAATTCTTCTGCCAACACCCCTAAGATATCACCTTGGATAATGATATCTCATTGCTATTGCCGGCGGTGTGATATCTCACGTTAGCTCGTATATCAATAGCAGGGACTGGAGTACGTGTGGTTGTCATACCCGTAGATCAAAAATAAAAAAAATTTATCCCTTAATGCGGGAGAATTGAAACAATTTTAGTTAAATTCATACCTATGTTTAGAATGGTTGTCAATCTATAGGCGCTCCATGTTTGTTATTGTGGGGTCTCGCAGACTCCATGCAACCTCTCCTGTGCGTTAAACTAATACTGTTCCTCCTCGTGGCAAATATGTGTATTTCATTTGATTACTAATTTCAAAATTATGGTTACTCAAATATATTTGTACAATAGCAGCTATATTTTTACAATAGCAGTTATATTTATGCAATAGCAGTTTACTTAAACTGTCTGTTTACACTATCGCAGTTTAATTTAATCTAACTTATCATTCTGCAAAAGAATTCCTTGTATGTATAAAATTTTTCTAAATTTTTCAAATATTCTATGTAAAAGGTAAATCTATTCTTTACAAAGAAAGTTGCAGAAATTCTGATAAAATCTACGTCATTATGTTGAATATATTTTATTTAATTTTGTATTTGTTTGCATTATTTTTTTTTGTGTTGCCCCTTTTTCTTTGGAAACAATGTGACGTTGATTTTAATTTTGAAACATTGTACCTATAGGGGAAATTGAGGTTGAATATATTTTTGTTTTATATTTCATTGCGATTATGTACGATTTTACAATATTATAAAAATGCGTGTTGAAAATTTTAACAAAATCGAATAACTAGATCTGGAAGTATCTTGTACACCACCAGGAAAATGCAAGAGAATAAACATTTTTTTCGTAATAATTTCGTAAAAGAAAAAGGTGTAATTAGCTCTCGCAAAGGAGATGAGAGTGATTTTAAAGAGTAATTCGTATGTGTAACTCGTGCCAAAAATCATTTTAACGGATGAGGTAACGAAAAGTTGGAATGCAAACTATTGTGAATCTTGCAAAAATCTAACGAGGGTAGACTCTTCACTACTTTGTTCAATAATTCCAGAAAGCCAAACAGTTTTCTTTCGTACAGATCCAGAGTATACATCAAAGTTTCGTCAGAACAGATACGAACAGATATACATTTTTATTTGATGCTGAATTTAAAAGTGTAATTAAATTTTTTTATTAAAGATGGCGATTGAATAAAGATGTATATCACGACTCGTGGAAAATAATCATTATTAATTTCTTATATTAGCTCATCAATGCTCAGATATTAATCTGCGGGTGTAATAAAACAAAATATAACTACTTATACAATTAATAAGTTTTTGTGAAAACGCGCTATATATTGCCCGGCGAAGTCTAAAATTTATTGATACTAATCTGTTACTTAGGGAAGCGCAATTGCTTGACTGGAATCAAATCTTTTATATAGTTGAAATAGATAATAAAGTGGCAATTTTCAATAATTTAATTTTGATTCTGCTGAACCGCTTCTCACCTCTGCGAAAACATAAGTTGAAGAGTTTAGATGATTCATGGTTTGATTCTGAATTATTGGAACACAGAAATGTACGTGATTTTCTCCATGAATGTTGGAAAAGGGATAAATCACAAGAAAACTGGAAACGTTTTTCTAAATATAGAAATCAAGTTAATAAAATGATAAGTAAAGCTAAATTTAACCATTTTAGGAAGGTTTTCAATGTCGATTTGCCTCCCCAAAATTTATGGAATAACTTTAAGAAATTTGGACTAACCAACTCCAACCCTACCATAGGCACTAATATTACTCCTTCTGAATTTGGATCGTATTTCTCTTCGTGCAACATTCCATCGTCTACTAAGTTTGATACTAGCGACATAGTGTCTCATGATTATTCATTTTATTTTGATACGGTTTCAGAAACTGATGTGGCCAAGTTTGCTTACAAAGTTAACTCTAATGTGTCTGGTATTGACGAAATACCTATTCGTTTCATCTTGTTGTTGCTTCCTGTTATTTCTAAGTGTCTGGCTCACATTATAAATATGTCCATTACTAAATCTTATTTTCCTAGTACTTGGAAGAATGCTTACGTGCTTCCTGTGCATAAAAAACATAATGCTGAATTTGTCAGTGATTTCCGGCCGATAAGTATTCTTCCATGTTTATCGAAAATTTTGGAAAAAATTATGAAGAGCCAAATCATGAACCATTTAGTTAAAAATAATATGATACACCAATTTCAATCCGGGTTCCGAGAAAATCATAGAACTGCATCAGCTCTCATCAAAATTAGTCATGATCTCAGTACCTCAATTTCTGCTCAAAAAATCTCTATTCTTACGTTGCTTGACTTTTCTAAAACCTTTGATTCAGTTGACCATACGATCCTTTTAAATAAATTACACAACAAATACTATTTCTCAAAAAGTGCTCTAAATTTTCTGCAGTCCTATTTATCTGACAGGCAACAGGTTTGATGCGAGTAGTTGTGCTTCTTCGTATTGCACTTGAATAACTAACACTACTTTCGATTTTATCACTGTTTTATTATTAACAATTTTCAATGTTTTATTAACAATTTTAACTTATGCAAACTTAACTTTTTCTTTAAATTTTTCACTTGGAAATAAGCATAAGCACATTTAATCTTTTATATTTTGTAATTAATTAAGGCGATGTCGATTCGCTTGAATCTAGAACACGAGTGATTTTCTTTTTTCAATAATATTACCAGCAACCAAAATAAATAGAAAGACGACCATTGAACCAAAATCGAGTTTCGAAATTTTGGTTAACTTTTGAATAAATTAATTAATTAGTTTATTAATCGTTTAGCGTTGCAATGTGTATTTTATCGTTAATGTTAAGATGGTAGATGGCACGAGTAAATGATCGTTTGATTGTTTGTGTGTGTAGGGATTAATTATTTAAATTTAAATATATTAACCTCTACAGGTCGGTACCTGGTTTATTCACTAGTCATGATATGATCTTTGGATCCTATAACTATAGGATTACGCAGTAGCCTTCCGTTGAGTATATTTATCGGCGAAGTCTAAAATTTATTGATACTAATCTGTTACTTAGGTAAGCGCAATTGCTTGACTGGAATCAAATCTTTTATATAGTTGAAATAGATAATAAAGTGGCAATTTTCAATAATTTAATTTTGAGTCTGCTGAACCGCTTCTCACCTCTGCGAAAACATAAGTTGAAGAGTTTAGATGATTCATGGTTTGATTCTGAATTATTGGAACACAGAAATGTACCTGATTTTCTCCATGAATTTTGGAAAAGGGATAAATCACAAGAAAACTGGAAAGGTTTTTCTAAATATAGAAATCAAGTTAATGAAATGATTTAGCTTTGCTTATTTTAGAACTTTAACCATTTTAACCATTTAGAGCTTTAACCATTTTAGAAAGGTTTTCAATGTCGATTTACCTCCCCAAAATTTATGGAATAACTTTAAGAAATTTGGACTAACCAACTCCAACCCTACCATAGACACTAATATTACTCCTTCTGAATTTGGATCGTATTTCTCTTCGTGCCTTCCAACATTCCACCGTCTACTAAGTTTGATACTAGCGACATAGTGTCTCTTGATTATTCATTTGATTAAGATACGGTTTCAGAAACTGATGTGGCCAAGTTTGCTTACGAAGTTAACTCTAATGCGTCTGGTATTGACGAAATACCTATTCGCTTCATCTTGTTGTTGCTTCCTGTTATTTCTAACTGTCTGGCTCACATTATAAATATGTCCATTACTAAATCTTATTTTCCTAGTACTTGGAAGAATGCTTACGTGCTTCCTGTGCATAAAAAACATAATGCTGAATTTGTCAGTGATTTCCGGCCGATAAGTATTCTTCCATGTTTATCGAAAATTTTGGAAAAAATTATGAAGAGCCAAATCATGAACCATTTAGTTAAAAATAATATGATACACCAATTTCAATCCGGGTTCCGTGAAAATCATAGAACTGCAACAGCTCTCATCAAAATTATTCATGATCTCAGTACCTCAATTTCTGCTCAAAAAATCTCTATTCTTACGTTGCTTGACTTTTCTAAAACCTTTGATCCAGTTGACCATACGATCCTTTAAATAAATTACACAACAAATACTATTTCTCAAAAAGTGCTCTAAATTTTCTGCAGTCCTATTTATCTGACAGGCAACAGGTTGTTCGTATCGGTGATAATTTGTCTGACCCATTTTCGATTATCTTTGGTGTGCCTCAAGGCTCTATTTTGGGACCCATACTTTTCACGATGTTCATAAACGACATTCATGAATGTCTTGACTTGGTCAAATTTCATTTGTTTGCGGATGATCTCCAAATATATCACTCTGATTATTTAAGTGAGTTTGATAACTGTGCAGATAGAATTAACGATGCTCTCAGGCAGATTTCTGTATGGGCGAAAATCAATCGAATAAAGTTAAAGTCAAATCTCAAGCAATTCTTGTTGCTGGAAGTAAGAATTATATAAGAAATCTTACAATGCCCATTCTAGTAATTGATGACCAGCCTATTAAACTGGTAGATACGATTAGAAATCTTTAGCTTATGGTTAATACCTTTCTTAACTGGGATGATCATCATGTTGATACTGTATGCAGCAAAATCTATATGACACTCAGCAAACTTTGGGTTACTGCCTCTTTTACTCCCTGGAATATTAAACTTAAGTTGATAAGATCGTTAATTGTACCACACTTGGTCTACTGTGCACCTATTTACTCTGGATGTTCGGAAGCAAATTGGGGAAAATTAAATGTTGCTTTTAACTCGTGCGCCCGCTATATATTTAATAAACGGAAAGGTGAATCTATTTCGTCCTTTTCTAAACTTATCTTAAATTGCAGCCTCCGCAACTATCTGGATTTTGTATCAGTTATGTTTTTGTATAAATTAATCCATTCTAAAAATCCACAATATCTTTTCCATAAACTAAATTTATCATGATCTAGACGTACGCTGAATATTAACCTACCAGCTAACTGTAATTCAAAATCTAGACAATCATCTTTTTTCGTTCGCGTGGTCAAGCTTTGGAACTCTCGGACACGAAATAAAAGCAGCGCCTTCATTTATGTCCTTTAAAAAACTTTTGTTTGATTATTTTTCGGCAAAAGACTAGCATTTATCAATATTGTTTCTAAGTTTGTGTTTTTCTTCAGTTAGACTGGCTTAACTGCTAATTTAAATAATGTATTTAGTTGTTTATTTAAGTTTGTATCCTTTTGGTTTGTGAATAATTTTATGTATCTCTGTGATTCATATATGTAGTATATTTAAGTATTTCTTGTTTTTTTTTTTATATACTCTCCACAATAGTTGTAATTTTGAAAATCCATTAAGGATTAAAAATAGAAATTGTAAATTGCCGATTTTATTTTATGTATAATATGCAAAATAAGATTTGTTTGATTTTAAATCAAACTAATTGTAATAAGGTTGTCTAAGGTTGTCACCTTACTTGTATATGATTTAAATAAATTTAAAAAAAAAAAAAAAAAATTTTTTGAAACAGAACTGATATGATAGACTGATAGATTGGTGTTGATGCTGGTTAAGAATTTGTATACCAAGTTTCATCAATACCGGCTACCAACCTGTACTCCAAATTAACCTTAAATCTAACCTAAACGATATGTCTACAATCTTATCAATTGTTAATAGTATTGACAAAGGTCATGCAGCAAAGCTCCATAAAAATCGTTTTATTACTCTTGAATACTACAGGCGCATATTAAAATTAGGAAAAAATGTCACCTGCTTCTCAACCTCTAAATCATTGCTTTTGCCAGACTTTAGGTACTGTGCCCCAGTTTTTGGCAGACTTAATACTTCAGTATTAACAAAGCTTCAATTAGCTTTAAACTCTTGTGCCAGATACGTATATAACGTCAAAAGATTTGCATCCATTTCTCATTATGCTAATAAACTACTTGGTTGTACATTAAAAAACTTTTTGAACTACGGCGCGTGTGTTGCCTTGCATAAAATAATACTGACTAGGTCGCCAAACTACTTATTTGAAAAACTAAACCTTGGTAATAGCGCTCGCCGAAGACAGTTTGTTCTACCTCGCAACCGCAGTAATGTTAGAAATGCCTCGTTCTTTGTTAGCAGTGTTAAGATTTACAACACGGTTAATATTGATATCAGATCCATTAACAGTCTTAAGAAATTTAAAAAGGAATGTTTTAAAATATTTACTCTGTATTCTAAATAAATTCAACACTATCAATTTTAGTATTGTAAGTTGTAACACTTTTTATATTAAGCTATTCTACCGTAATTTGAAAATTAACGGTCCGGCATGAATTATTTGAACTGTACACTCTTCTAGTAAATAAATAAAAGTAATATCATTTCATATGTCTTTGAGTTGAATACGGCCTTGGCTCTCGCCCTATAACTAAAACTAAAATAAATTAATTTTAAGATCTTTACTAAATAAATTATAATAAGCTACGAACTCAATAAATATGTTAGCCACTTATGCATGTAACTTAAAAGGCTCGTCCTTAATCATGTATTAATAAATTGAAATAATAAATAATAATAATAATAACCTTACATAAATCTAACACAGACTTTCATACATCGAATGTCAATATTTAAAGTTATTGAAGTTTAACCTAAAAGAAGTTCGGGAGACTTCTTTTTGTGGACCGATTTCTCTAAAAAATCAACTTTCTTTCATTCTCATATAAATTCGAAATAAATTTTTTCAGAAACGTTCCATTCCGTTACTTATTCGGAAAATTAATACACAGTTTATATTGTGATAGAGTGATTCAACTCGCAAATACCTTCGTAATAGTATAATTTTACCCGTTTGTTACTTCATGGGAACTAAAAGCTTCCGATTAGAAATTTCTTATCAGTATCACATTAAACGATTGTTAAAATATAAAGAGGCTGAAATCTTATAGCTCTGAGATATCAAGACTTCGTCTGGGTTAAGGATTTTCATATAGTTTTCGGCAAAAAACTTTTATGAGGACATGGTTTTTAGTTTTGAGCAGCGATGTATATCAAACATAACTCTTTGTTAAAGTATAAGTATTTTTTTATCTCTGTTTAAAAATTTATTACAAAACTAACACGAAACATCAATACGTTGCCTGGAAATTATAACAGATCATAAATTAACATAATTTAGTGAAAAGATGATACACTCAGCAAACTACTCAAAAACCTCTCCATTTAGCGTTTCGAGAAAATATTACAAAATCACAAATTCATATTTCTTTCAAAATTCCAAAAATAGTGTAAAAATGAAATAAAATCAAACTTTTTTCAAAATTTCAAAAATATTCCAAAAATTAGAATAAAATCAAATATTTAAACTTTTTCTAAAATCCAATAATATTCCATAAATTCTTAAAAATTCAAACCTTTTCCAAAATTCTAAAAATATTCCAAAAATTATTACAAAATCAAAAATTGAAATTTTTTTCAAAATTCCAAAAATTATAATAAAATCAAAAATTTAAAATTTTTCAAAATTCTAAAAATATTCCAAAAATTCTTACAAAATCAAAACTTAAAACTTTTTCCAAAATTCTAAAAAAAAAGCAAAAATTATTACAAAATCAAAAATACAAACTGTTTTCAAAAATATTTCAAAAACTATAACAAATTCAAAAATTTCCATGTCCAATTTCATTTACGTCATAAAAACGGCAAAATTTTTTTCTCAAAAAAATTGACTAAAAAAATAAACGCAATCATTTTTTGACACACTTGACATTAATTTTTTGACAAACTTATAATGTCATAATTCTCTATAATAATAATAAAATTTAATGTCATACAAATTATTAATTTTATTTTATTCAAAAAAATGGGTAAAAAAGTAAACAAAAACTTTCTTTTGACACACTTGACAACATTTTTTTGACAAACTTATAATGCCATAATTCTCAATAATAATAATAAAATTTCATGTCAAACAAATTATTAATTTTAATTTTCCCAAAAAATTGGGTAAAAAAATAAATAAAAATCTTTCTTTTGACACACTTGACAACATTTTTTTGACAAACTTATAATGCAATAATCTAGCTTTTGGTCTTACATACCAATTCCGACCATCCAGATTTCTCCACAATCTTTGTTCCTACTCGTAATCACTTAAAATGAACGTTTTTTAAGCAAAATATATGCATATTTCCTTGTTTTGATACACTTGACGATTTTTTGACACACTTCCGGTTCAGTTATCGAACACATCGTCCTTTCGGCTCTTACCATTGAGTGTACCTATTTTTAGAATTCAAAATTTTTCAAATCCCTTCAGCCGTTTTCTAGATTTCGTCGGTTGTGACGGCCGGCCGGCCGGCAGACAGACATACATTTTTTTTTTGCTTTTTTAGAATCAGAAGGTCCTAAAACGTCGAGACGTCTTTCAGACCGAAGTAATAATTTGTTCACCGCTTGAAAATAAACACAAATTTAAATGTTAAAACAACAACTTAATTTGCTTAGTCAAACGTCATCCCGTCTCTCCTTGATTTGTCAAAATAATCCCTGATATTTATTTTAGAATTTTGTTTAAGTTTTAAAAACAATAAATTTAAATTTTTATACTTCCAGCCGGTTTGCCATTACTGATAAGGATGGTGTCAATGAACCAACTTCAGCAACACAAAATATAGATCACATAGGTCCATTAAATCGCACTGAAGAATTCGATCTTTCAGGTGCTATCATGAAATGGCTCACAATGAGTGCTGATCAAATTGTTATAATAATTTTACTAGTTGCTTTACTAGTAAAATTTATTTTCTTCGAAACTCGTGACGATTTAGCCGATCAATTAAAAGAACGTTTATCGCAAGAAAATAAACAGTTAATAATTAATAATGACAGTCAAGCAACAATAACAACTCAAGATCAACCACCACTAATAAATATTAATGATGTTACTATTGTAAAATCTTTAAACCGTAATGTTTTGTTTACATTGGACGAAGATATTCAATACGTAGATGAATCAACACAAACAGATTTTGAAAAGAAGTTAATAAAATTGAGTTACGTGAAGACTGAAGAAATTATTGAGAGACGAGAAAATCGTTCATTGGAGGAATGTGTGAAATATTTAAATAGTGATGATGGTGCTGCTCAATTAACAGATAATGAAATTAAAATGATAGTGAAAGCTGGTGGCGGACATTGTCCTTTATATAAAATTGAAACAGTTATTGGAAATCCGGAACGTGGTGTAAAATTAAGACGTGAAATATTAGCAACTCAAGCAGGATTTCCTATTCATATATTAGATGGATTATCATATTTACATTATGACTATACAAAAATAATGAACGCTTGTTGTGAGAATGTGTTAGGCTATGTACAAATACCAGTTGGTTATGCTGGTCCATTAAATTTAGATGGAAAAAATTATTATATTCCAATGGCGACTACGGAAGGTGCTTTAGTGGCTTCTACAAATCGTGGTTGTAAAGCTATTTCAATAAGAGGTGTTACAAGTTTTGTCGAAGATATAGGAATGACTCGTGCACCATGTGTTAAATTTCCAAGTGTTTATCGTGCTGCTTTGGCCAAAAGATGGATGGAAGCCACCGATAATTATGAAAAAATCAAAGTTGCTTTTGATTCAACAAGCCGATTTGCCCGGCTACAAGAACTTTTTATTACAATGGACGGACCACAATTATATATTAGATTTAGAGCATTGACTGGGGATGCTATGGGAATGAATATGGTTTCAAAAGGTGCAGAAATGGCTTTAAGGGTGGTCGAAACAGTATTCCCAGAAATGCAAATTATTAGTTTAAGCGGTAATTTTTGTTCAGATAAAAAACCAGCTGCTATCAATTGGATAAAAGGACGTGGTAAGCGGGTGGTTTGTGAAACAGTTATCCCAAAAATTGAATTACATAGAATATTAAAAACAAATGCACACACATTAGTGCAGTGTAACAAATTAAAAAATATGGCTGGAAGTGCAATGGCTGGTAGTATAGGAGGGAATAATGCACATGCAGCAAATATGGTAACAGCTATTTTCATTGCAACTGGACAAGATCCGGCACAAAATGTTACAAGTAGTAATTGTTCTACCTCAATGGAGCTTTATGGAGATGATAATGAAGATTTATATATGACTTGTACTATGCCTTCATTAGAAGTAGGTACAGTTGGTGGTGGTACTGGATTAGCTGGTCAAAGTTCATGTTTAGAAATGTTAGGTGTTAAAGGTGCTCATAAATCAAATCCAGGTGAAAATTCAAGAAATCTGGCCAAAATTATTTGTGCCGCTGTGATGGCAGGTGAACTTAGTTTAATGGCTGCCTTAGTAAATAGTGATCTAGTCAAAAGCCATATGCGTCATAACAGGTAAATAATTAATTTGTTTTTTTATCAAAACAATTTATTACATTTTTTTTTTTGGTTTATTTTGAAATAGGTCGTCAGTGGTAGTCAATCCAATGTTAATAAATCAGGGTGCAACAACAACGTCAGTAAAGAATAGTATAACATCACAACTCACAGTTCAAACACAATGATGATAGTAATAAGAATAGTTTACGGTAAAATATAAATAAATTAATATATTTAAAATATAAATAATATTTCGCTTTCTCTTTTCTCAATTAATTTTTATTTCACTTTTTTTATCAATTTGATATCGGAGAAATATTTTTTTTTCTTTAAAATTTAATAAAAAAAGACTCAATATTTAATAATAAATAAAAAATCAGAATAAGAAACTGTGCGTATTAACAACATCACTTAAGAAACTCATATCAGAAAATAAATTTTAAAAATGTTTTTCTTTTCTTTTATCGTTTGCAATACTCAACCAATTTTAACTTATTTTAGATACATAATTTTTTTTATTTTAGTTTAATAAAAATACATATCCATATGTATTTTTTATTTTATTCATAACTATTTATTCAAATTGAACAATAATGTATTATTGCAAGCTACAGACCTACAATCAAATTGACATTCAATCGAAAACGAAAATAAACGAAATAAAATTTTAATGTAAAAATCCCCTAAATTTTATTTCGTTTATTTTCGTTTTTTTCGATTGATTGTCAATTTGATTGTAGGTCTGTAGCTTGGTTTACCTTGCTGAACTTAAAATTTTGCATAATTTTTTTAGTTTTATATTTTTAATATCAATGGCAATGGTTCAACTTAAAACAAATGTGATACTAAAAGTGTTGCTACAGTTATGATGAAAAACATCAAAACTAATCAAAATTGTGTCTAGAGAATTTTTATTTATTAACTTAATTTTATTTATTAAATAAATCTGCGTTTTTGTTCTTTACTTTTATATTGAAGTATATTTTCAAAACTTTAGATCTCGGTTAGTAGATGATTTTATTAGATATTTAAAAAAATTACTTATCCAAATATTTATGTGGAGTAACGATGTCCGATGTTACTTAACTAATAACCCAAGAATTATTATGCATGTATTATTTCCAATTATTACTTGTATACATAATTGAAGACGCTGTAGGCACTTGGCGAAACATTTTAATATTATTTTAAATATTTTATTTTACTTGTTATAAGTTTCGCAATAAAAAAATTATAATAATAATAATAATTATTACTTGTTAGAATATCCATGTTCTTTTCTCAGTCCTGTTTATTGACCGTTGTGGAAAATAATCACGCTTTTTGTGAATAAAATTCAGTAACTTTCACAACGAATAGAGTAATAAAATATCAGGTGGATTCGTAAAAATTTCCAAATAAATGATCCTTGTGTTTTTCATTATGATTTGTGAAAGTAGTTAATATTTAAAAATATTTTTCTCGAATTTCACAATCGATATCAGATGATAGATGATCAAAATGTTGAAAAATGACCATGAGAACATCGTACACATGTAAGAATATTTCAATGCAAACGATTCAAACTTTCAATTTAACTTTTTATTCAATGATCTACACTCTTCGATATTTTATTTATATGTTACTATATATAGTGACCTGCAGTTTTCTAATCAACCTTATAATTAATTCAAAATTTAAATGACCAAAATATTTATTAAAGATGTTAGCAATAAAGTATTAAGAGATGATAAATTAAGAGAAGCGTGTATCATTTTTTTTAATACAATAGATTTTATTAATATATATTATTTATTTTAAAATCAATTATTTTAAAATCTTCGTAAATAATTTAATTAACTCAATTTCCTAACCGTAATGCCTCAAAAGTAAAAAATAACACCAAGTTATATTAAGTATAAAGATATAACATTTTTTTGACACACTTATAATCCAATAACCAAGGTCCTTTCTCACATGCAAACGCAAAATTTCTCCACAATAAACGTTTTTTAAACAAAAAATATGCAAGTTTGCTTGTTTTGACACACTTAATGATTTTTTGACACACTTCCGGTATCGAACACATCGTGCTTTCGGCTCTTACCGTTAAGTAAACCTATTTTTAGAAACCAAAATTTTCAAAATCGCTCAAGCGATTTTTAGTTTTCGTAGGTTCTTAGAATATTTATGACCTAAAGCGTCGAGATATACCAAAAAAGTCAGCTTTGTTAAAATTGATGAATGTTTTCTTCTCTGATTTTACTATCAACCTAGAGCGGCTTAAAGTGATTATGATCGGCACATGATCTGTTCCCAGTGCAGTTTCAGTACTCCATTCTGCTATCGGCATAAGTGAAATGCTGACAAGGGAGACATCTGGGGATGAACAGGAGTTGCTTGTTACTCTGTTCGGTTGTGGTACTGGTGGTACGTAAATGTTGACTAGTGTTATCTCCGTGTTACCGGACTTTATTATAGTACCCAATTTTTCGAGATGTACATCATTTGTTGCTGGTAGGGTGGTTGTACGGTAGATAACACTTTTATGTATGATAAAGGCAAGGCCTCCACCTCTGTCCTTGTCTCTATCCAGTCTTATAATTTCAAAATTACTAACATTATCACTAATTTTAGACTTATTATTTCATTTAGTCTCTTGGAGAACCGTGACTAGAATATTATTATTGCACATAAAGTTTATTATATCCTCTATCTTGTTTGTTAAGCCGTTGCAGTTAAGTTGCATTATTTTCACATCATTTGGAGTATTTACACCATGTGTTTGGCTGCATGAATGTGTGGTCTGTTGGTCAGCAAGGTGCTGTGAAGTACAACGCTATTGCTTGTGTGTGTATATAGACCTGAGCATTTTCTGAGGTGACACCATTCTTTACAACCATTGCATTGGACGGATGTTGTGTTTGCCATAAGAATTTGTTCACATAGAGCACAGTGCCATATTTTTGCTGTTTGTCCAGGATTTGTTTCGATGCCGGTCATTATGAGAAGAATCTGAAGCAGCGAGTGCAGTGACAGCTGCTTTCTTATCAAAAAAACTCTCAAGGGAGAAAAAATTTAGAGATATTTTTAATAAAGCCAAAGCACGCTACATCCCGGCTGGAAGAATTCAATTTATTAAATCTAATTTCCCACCAGAAGCATCTGCCATTGCCGTGCTTAGAGATGACATCCGGAAAACAGATCCAGCCGATCCTAGAATCCGAGACCTGACCCAGCAAATAAACAAATTAGATATAGACAACAAAAGGAACAAATGGAGTCAACTAGTGAGTGAGTCGAACTTCAGTCCAAGTAAAAGCCTATAGAAAGTTATAAAAGGATTAACTCATCCTCGGATACCAGAAAATAACTGCATGATCTCCTTCAACGATATTCCTATAGAAAACTCAAGAAAGTGCGCCTCGAAATTTAATACACAGTTTACAGAAAAGCTAAGTAAACATGAGAAGAAGTCTAGATCAGTCCTCAGACACTTCCGAAAACTTAAAGATGACAGCACTAAGAATATCAATTTTACAAATGTTGAATTTGAGACGGCAATAAGAAAAATCAAACCATCAAAAGCAATTGGACCCGATGGCATATCAGCTATTATGCTTAAACACATTGGACCCAAGGGAAAGAACTACATCCCTACTATACTAAATACATCATGAAACACGCTCCAGATACCGAATGTTTGGAAGACGGGTAAAATAAGCCCTATTCTGAAACCCGGTAAACCTGAAGAAGAAGGAAAGTCATACAGGCTAATTTCCACTCTCTCATCTATCGCAAAACTAGTTGAAACACTTCTGCTACCCATGATATCGAGCTGCACTTGCTACCTAGCTCCTCTCCAGCATGGCTTCCGGAAAGGACACAGCACAACCACCGCTCTTCACAAAATTCGCACGCCGCACTACTAAATGACATCCTGAATACCAACTTGCCGGGCATAATAAAGCGTTGGTTGTATAATTACTTAAGAGGTCGCCAAACATACGTGGATTTCAGCAATACGAAATCAAAAACGAGAACAATCAGAAAAGGGGTACCACAAGGTGGAGTTCTCTCTACATCACTCTTCAACCTCTACCTAAGCAGTTTAACTACTCCACCAGAAGGTATAATCATCATATCGTATGCTGACGACTGTACGGTCCTTGCCACAGGAAGTAATCTGGGACAACTCACCGAAATGTTGAACAAATATCTTAAGTCCCTCAATGAATGGTTTAGAAGCAGAAAGCAGATACTATCGTCAGAAAAATCCACTACCACACTTTTCACCACTTGGACGAAGGAAGTGAACACAAAACTAAACACCCGCATGGACAACGTGCTCCTTCCCACAGTTAAAAATCCGACATTGCTGGGAGTGACATTCGATCCACTGCTAAGGTTCAATGCCCACGCACAACAGGTAAACACGAGGCTGAAAAGCAGAAACAATGCATTGAAAGCGCTAGCTGGAAGTTCATGGGGCAAGGACAAGAACACAATTATTACAACTTACTTACACTGGAAGAAGATGCAAACCTCACAAAACGTAGCTTTGAGAACCGCTATTGGATGTCACCTTATGGCTCATAGAGACCACCTACATGAAGAATATAATATTTTGCCGGTCCGTGTACACAATGAGATGCTATCTAAAGAATACATATGGTCCTGCCACAAAGAGCAACATCCATGCAATGACATCCTGTTAATGGTGTCACCACCTAGAACCATAAGGAAAACTGCTAAAACTGCTAAGCTCTTTCAAACCGATGTTAGAGAAGATCCAAAAACCAGAAGTATCGATGAGCTTACACACAAGCGGTTGAAAAAGGTTTTATACTAAGGAGGTAGAAGAAACAGTAAACAACTATGTTCATAATATGAAAACCACCACAAATCGCTGCAGAAGAAAACCAATCGCCTCGCAGCTCTAGATGCATTCTGGCTCAACTAAGATCCGGTTGGCCACGAATATTAAATCACTACATGAACCGAATCGACCCCCAAATTATTGACAAGTGTCCCGCATGTGAAGACACTCCACATGATGTTAACCACTTATTTACTTGTCCAGAAAATGCGACGGACCTGACGAAGAAGGATCTGTGGTACCGCCCAAGGGCAGTAGCAGAGCTTCTGAATTTAGAAACGGAATCGATTGAGTAGCACTTTATCAACGTCGCTACAACAACAACCACAACACAAAAAAAGTGGTGGTAGTATTTTCATTTTTGGTTCGAGAATGTAATAAGGTCTTTCAAACCGAAGTAATATTCTTAAAACATTCGACATTCTATATCCTTTACAATCGTTGTGTTCTTCAGAATTTAAACTTTTGTTTAAATTGATTTTGTTTCTGCAAGTTGTTTTATACATCGACCTATTTTAATTTATTTCATTCTATGTTTAAGAACATTTGTTTTTTGTGAACTTTTTGAGTCCATCAATAGTTTTCCTCTGAATCGCCCTCAATTCCGATATCATCTTGCACAAATTCAATGCCCTCAACATCATCCATAACCAATTCATCTTCCGGTCGTTCAACCAACTTCATTCGATCAGCGGTGAAGACTCCCTGAAATTTTCGTTTGCCCGGCTTTGTTACAATATCTGTCAATCTGTATCGGTCGCCGTGCAAAGCTTGAACTGAAGTAAACGGAACCCTAAATTTTGGTTGCAATTTTGTACTATATCCTGTAGAAACGGGTTCTCTCTATACACTACAACTAGATCTCCAACTGGTTATATTTTTCTGGCGCCCGGTATTTCTTATCAAAGTAAACTTGTTGTTTGCCACTTTATAATGGCTTGGACTTTTGGAACATGAATAAAAATAAAAGATTTAACAAAATTACCGGGGGTAACAGATTGTCCCCAAATATCTCCTGAATATGGGAATCTCTTTTCTTTTAAAAATTTAGCCTATCATCTAAAAAAATTCATTTGATAATCAAAGCAATAACAAAGGAACAAAAAAACATTGTTAATAGTAAAAAAAATATAAAATTGTTTCTTGGATTTGTTGTTTTCAATACAGTCAATCAATTCCGAAACCAGTTCCTAACTGCTCCGCATATTTGATAACATATATGGTTCTTATTTGGTTATACGGACTGCAACCACTGATGTATTCTGGACATATCTGCATATATATACAATTAGTTTTGGGTATATCACAAAACCAGAAACGCTCTTCTATTATGACAAGCCAGCTAAATGTTTTACAGGTTTAAAAAAAAACGACTGAACAACAGATCCACAATCGAATGATACAACACAATTGCCACATAAGCAGGATCTTTTGATATGATCTGCATAAATCTGATTAAATTTTATTATCCTTAGTTTACTTGTTTCCTTTTTCTTCTTAACGGAATGATTTCCAATACACAATCTAAATATTTGTATTTGTTGAACTCCAGAAACAATGTTCAAAGTTAAATATATAATTTTGTTTGTACTAATTTATTTATTTTTTTTCTCAAGGAAACATAGTTTAACACTTAAAATTTTAAACTTGGAATGACAAGAAAACTATCGCCATTGTGGTATTTTCAATAAACTTTTTATTATAATGTCACCAATAATATATATTTGGATTATTATTTTTTTAATCACTGTTCATGGTATTGGGTATCTGAGGACCATGGAGAACTCATTACAACTTTACTTTGATTATCAAAATTAGATTTATTCTTTTTAATTAGAAAAATCTTGGATCTTTAATTAAATGTTCACTCCAATTTAAAGTATAAACATAGAATGTCAAACATACGTCCATCATGCCATTTATAATCTTATTTTTGTTTTCGTGTTCGTTTTCGTTTTTTTTTTTCCGAATTAAATAGAACTACTAACCTTGACTTTCCTTTCGTTCTTTCGTTATTGAAAGTGAGTTTAATAAGCATTTCGTTATTTAGCTGTTTGGAGAGAGATGTTTGAATTTGAAAAGTTTGAGTTGTTGTTTTAAGAAAGAAATTATGAAAGTTGTATTTAGAAGGGAAACTGAAATATTCGAAATGATTAAAAATGTTTATTATTACATTACGAAATGTAATAAATGTATTTCAATTCTTTTTTAATGAGAAAATTTGGACAACCGTTACAAACTTTAGATTTCATTTGTTGACTTTTAATACGTTCTGAAGCTAAATCACGATTAAGTTGAACCTTATCTTCAAAACTATCCCTATCGTCCAAAATATTGTCATTTTGCATTGTTAGTAGCAATTTATCCTTAAAAATATCTCGTGGCGTATATCCAAATAATAATTGTTGAGGAGATAATTTTGTTACAGAATGTGGAGTTGAATTCAATGCCCATTGGAGTTTGTTTAGTAAGTTATCCCACTTTTCTTCCCCTATATTATCAGTCATGGTACGAAGAGCGCTCAATAACGTTCGATTTGCGCGTTCTACCTGACCATTTGCTCTTGGAGTAGCAGTTGCTGTTTCAACATGGTTTATATTATGGTCAATGCAATAATCGGTGAAGGATCTAGACGTGAAAGCACTGCCCTTATCGCTGATAATCCTCGAGGGAGTTACGAAATGAACAATACATTCGTGCGGGGTTTTGATAACAAATTTCGTAGACATATCGTTTACCGCTCGTAGAAAAACATATTTAGTAAAAGCGTCTTCAATAACGAGAACATAAGCCCTTTTAACTGAACTTCTGGGAAACGGACCCAAATGGTCGATATGCCAAGTATGGCAAGGTATGGGTATTTTCTCAATTGGGTGTAGTTCTATCCCCCTTTTACCACTTTTTTTCTTGTGATATAAGCATTATCTGCATGATCAGAGGTACTTCTTTACAAAAGAGGTCATATTTTCGAACCAATAATATTTTTTTAACATTACTAAGCATTTTTCTAAACCAAAATGTCCTCTATTATCATGTATATCGAAAAGTAACCTACTCCTTATACCCTTCGGAACTACAAACATATTACCATCCGTTGTTATTTTATATAACTTTCCATCTTTCAACGTATAATCCTTGTCGTAACCGTATCCATCATATAGGGCTGATACAATTTTGATTAATTCAGAATCTGTATCTTGTAATGCTACAACTCAACCATCATGTAAGCTAACTTTTAAAACATTTAGAGATGCAGGTTCAATTTCTTCAGCACCCAAAACCGGTGATCTAGTAAGAGAACCAACATGACTCATTTTTGCGCCTGATCGGTGTACGACATCGAAATCGTACTCTAATAGTCTTAACCACCATCGACCTATTCGAGCAATCAAATCTCGCTTGGTCGAGGTGGTTCGCAACGCATTACAGTCAGTTAACAACTTTGAACCTTTTTCCCAATACATAGACTCTAAATCTATCGACCGATTCAACCACCGCGAGACCCCCTAATTCATAGCTATGGTACTGAATCTGTTAAGCTAATATTAAATTCCATCTTATCAGTTTCCTTTATCTCAGACATATTAGTTGCGAAACAATTTCTGTATTTGTGGACGAAAGAAATATCTTTGGATGAAAGAATTATCTTTGAGTTTTTTTTTATAGATATGTCTATATTTTCATTTATACGACTATTTAATATTCCGTAGAAATAAGTATTAGAAATTGAATTATCTTCAAAACGATTTACCGTAGAACACGATGATTCCATAATTTTATCATCAGTACTCTCAGGTACCGCTACACTATCTTCCCTTAAAAAGTGATTATGTGACTGTGACTCAGACTTAATCGAAAATCCGATTCGATTTTTCTCATTTGAAAAACAGAATTCTAAATTTACTGGTTTTTCTAGTGGAACTTTGATGATCTTTAGAGCATTATACAGTTTGATAACCGCTATATCAGCTGTATTTAATGCATAACGTCCTATCATGAGGTTTTCTTTTTGGTCACTGTCTGAAACAATATATGCTTCCGTAGTAATAGGAATATTGTCAATTTCGAATCGTAGTAATTTGACCTTTCCTAGAGTCATGGTACCACCTTGTGATCCAAACCCATCTACTTTTATTCGGGAACCCTGTTTAATGGAAACGATGTCACTGCCTAAGTCGACAAAACTCCTAACCTCCTTTCCTTTAATCTTGATCACTTTTACCATCTCTTCTTCTATCATTGAAATACGTTTTACAGATTTTACATTATCCTTGGTTTCTGATTTCCATGCTATATCTCTCTTTTTTTCCACACACGTCTTCCACGTGCCCTAATCGATGGCAATAAGTACATTCTATTTTCTTTTCACTACAATCCCGTTGGAAATGACTAGTGGATTGACAATTATAACATTTACGACTGACTATTTGGGTTTCTGTTCGAGGTTTATTATCACTCCAACTTTTTGCTAGTTCTTTAGCATTTACCATAGTTTCGTATAACCGTAATTTCGATATTAATTCATATATCGTTTGGATATTGTGTACTGTCAATGTGCGAACCAGTTCCGAATCGCCTAACCCAAGGAGAATGTATTTAACTATTTCCGCTTGGTCTAAGTTTACTTCGTGCGCAATGCGACATTCAGATGAATTTTTTTTTTAGATTTGCTAACATGAAATGAACGTCTACTCGGTCATGACATTGTCCAAATTCTCTCAACAACCCATCCCGTATATCATACTAATTATTCACTTGAAACATGACTGTTTCGTACCACAACTTTGCAACCCCTTGTAATTTCTGAACAACCGCTTGTAACAGCAAAAGAGAGTCTAAATTATATATATCTAATCCTTACCCACTCGACGACCGACACAAACTGATTAACAGCATTTTTGGCTGGATCAAAATCATTTAACATCGTTGCTACATCGTTCGCCGATAATCGAATGCTGGTTTCAGAAAGTAAGTTGATATTTTGATTTGATGGCATCGAATCCGCATATAATGAATTTGGTTGGGACCTAAAAAAATTACAACTATTATTATTTAAGCTGTGAAATTGTGATGTTACATAATTTGATTTCAGCGGCTGCGGTTGTTGTTGATGATGAAATCTGTCCGTTACATATTCATTTCGTCCATATTGAATGTTTCCACCAACAGGAATATAGTTTCTGAAATTCACATATTCAGGGTTCTGCAACATCCGTTCCACATTATCACCATAGTCTGTATGCGTCTCAAAGTTAGCTGCTACATCTTGATTGTTATTATGCAACTTTTCCACCGGATTAGACTGATTTGGAATGTTCGAAGCCACGTGCAGTAACTTTGATGTTTCCATATTTATGATACAATCATCCACACTATTTTTGTAGATATCCACTTTTGTTAAATTTCTACTGGTTGTCTCTAAATAATTTCCATAGCTTTCCTCTGAAGCATTCGATAAATCCATTTTGTTTTGTATGCTTGTGAAGTGGATTATACAGGGTTTGTTTTTTTAAAAATGCCAGGCATGTATCTCGAGAACGATGCTAGATGGGAGAAAATAACCCTAGGTGATGTTTTTGCTTACAAAATTTTTTTGTGAAGTGTACGATTTAGTAGATATGATTAACATTGATTTGAACTAAAGCAAACGTGTCTTCGCTAAGGTCTTCAGAAAAAAAAAAATTTCTATAAATTAAAAAAAAAACAATGAGTTGTTTAAAAAAAAAACAATGAGTTAACAAACAAGTTGTTAACTTCACTGGTTAAATAAAAATAGACGTCGCGAAATTTCATTTTATTACAAACGTTATCTTTAATAAACTTTAAATCGAGAAATAGTTTATGAGCTGGATTAATTTCATCTTTAAAAATTTTGACAGTATTCATTTAAATCGGTATTGCTGTTCGTGAGACAGCGTTGACTGTTGAGTAAATGTTCATATACGACGATACCCATATAAATACAAGTACATACTGCCAACTTAACATAGCCTAAATAGCTTCAGAACGTAGTTTCAGGATTGAAACGTTAAGATATCTTAAAAATTCCGATTTCAAAATTGGTTCTTACACCAACTGTGCAAATATGGCTTCCAAAAACTTCATACATAAAAAAGTTAACAGAATCTTATTAGTCAGATCCTACTGTAATTAATGGTTATTTTATAATTCAGCATCTATGCACTGTCATTTTTGGCGGCAACATTTTGATCTTCACTCCAGATTAATTTTGTTTTTCAACAAATCAGTTCAAAACGTGCTTCAAATATCTTCATTTTCAAAAGTTCGAATGTAGGCAATGGCGTAAATATAAAAATCAAATTGAAACCTTATTAGAAAATGTACAAATATTTTAAACTCGTAACTCTTTTCCTCCTCAATGTTCAGTTCATTCCTTCTATACCGATTGTTAAAAACTGGCAACATAAAACGTTCTAAATTCAGTTCTTAGGTAATTAAAATAATATTTGTCGCAATTTGTTTTCCCGACCATTTTGACCAGCAAAGTCTCATGTTTCGATATCAGGGCTATTTTCTTTAAATTTTCCTTTGAAAATTCCGTTGCGTTTTAATTGTTCCGTTCTTACTTCTTGATTGTTTTTGTTCCATAGGCATAATAGTATATTATTTATTTAGCGTTTAATGAAATACTTTGCTCTCGAGCAAAATTTACTTGTGAAAGGTAGTGTTGTAATGCCGTAATACCGGTATTAAAATTTTTCCAATGGTTCGATAAATATAAATAGTTACTATAGCTACTTTAAAAAAAGTTTAAAATTTTTTTGGGAATTTTAAGCATTAATTTTAGAGCTTGAAAATAATAACTAATTAATTTTTAAATCACAATATTATATTTCAATATAAACAAAAAATCGCCTAATTTTTTAGCAAAAATGAAAAATTTGTGTTTTGCACAAAAACAACATTTTAACTAATAAGAAGATTTGTTAAATTGCAGGTAATTGAAGAAATTCGGTTTTATAACCTCCTATAGTCCCTGGGCCCACGCCGATTTCATGTGATGATTACCACATATTTTATACTTCGGGAGGCTCCTGTGCTTGACGAGCCCAAAAACTTTTGTTCTGCGATTTTCCTTAAATCGGCCGCTTTTTCGTTCGACAAGCTCCGAAAAATGCCGATCGCCCACGATCTTGTAAATTTGCTACCACATTTTTTTTTGACTGTGGGGGTTGGCAATTTGTTTTAGAACACAGGGGTAAGCTTATCCGACCAAAATGGGTCTGCTATTGTCGAGACCGACAACTGACATTTTGGCATGTTTGGGTTGTCAGTCGGACTAGACAATGCCAGACAAATTTTTGCGGACAAGCTTACCCTCGTGTTCTAAATTAAATTTTCAACCACCATGGTAAAAAAAAATTTATAAGTTCCCGGGCAATCGGCATTTTTCTGAGCTTGCCGAACGAATAAACGGCCGAATCGAGAAAAATGCACTGTACAAAAGTTTTCGGACTCGTCAATGACAGGCGCCTCACGAAGTATAAAATATGTGGTATCATCACATGAAATCTGCGTGGGCCCAGGGACTACTAGATTTTGCAACATTTTTAATTTTGCTAGAAATGATGTTCGTGACTTTAACGCTTTTGTAAAACTAATAAGCTACATTTTTATGTTGTTAAAACTATTTACCATTATACCATTACCATTACTTTTAAATGTAAAAACTATATTTTAATGATGAGTTTATTTATTTTTTTTTAATATATATAATAGAATTATAAAATAATAACAAACTATTTTAAAAGTAATGTCTTCCTTAATAAAACAATAAAATTAATTAATTTAATTTTAGTTTGAATTTATATTTAAACAAAAAATAAAACTAAATTTATTTTTTATTTGGTGCTAAAGTATTGTAATAATAATAAATTAAATTAAAAAAATAAATATTTAATATAATATTGTTAAAAAAACAAAATTAAAATGAAACCAAATGTATATATTAATTAATTTATTAATTAATATAAAAACTAAGAAAAATGAATATAAATATGCATATTTGTGTGTGTACAAATGATTTTGTAAAGAACTAAAACAGCAAATTTTATCAATTTTCTATGTAGATTTGATTATTTATTAATTCGAACGAAATATATAAATTGTTGTTTTATTTTAAAATATATATTAATTAATAATAGTTTTTTAAGATAATTTTTATAAAGTTATAAAGAAAAAAAATTAGTTTTTTGTTTCTGTTTTTAATTAAAATAAGAAATTTAAAAAAAGAATAATAATTTTTTATATATAAATGTTTTTGTTTTTTATTTCCTACCTAGGTAGTTTTAATAATAAAAGTTTTCGATTGTTTCTATAGATGTCGTACGTGGCCCATTTCGCCGATGAAATTATATAATTGAATCTGCAAGTCGATAAAAAAGCTCAATTTACTTTACTTTCCTACTACATAGAGTAAATTTTGACAGAAGTGATGAAATCCGAATAAAAGTTGTTGTGGAAATCCGAATAAAAGTTGATGTGGAAGAAGATAATCGGCATTTTCAAAAAACAGGGCATAATTAAGAAACAACAAATGTGGCTCATTTTACAATTTAAAGTGAATCTGCAAATCGACTGAAAAACAATCCGAATTCAGTTTACGGTTATTGAATACATTTTGACAGTTGGGTTAAAATCCAAAAAATATTTGTTTTCATATCATTCTTGTTGCATAATTTGATTCCTATAAAAGAAAATTTGGAAAAAACAAGAATAAGTGTTTCAGCTTGATATTTCAATTTACATAATGTAGTAATGTACCAGTAATAACACAAAATATATTTAAAAAGGAATCTACATTTATTGTTTACATTACAATAGTTAATTCACGTCTGATTCTACTAAATCATACAAATAATATATTTCTATTACCCAATAAGCAGTTCATATAATGTTAGTATATTATATTATACATAGATGGTAATAAATATACCCAACTAACAATTCATACAAAAATTTAAATAATTTAACTGATTTTACTTCATTCGGCCATATCTGACTTAGCAATCGACCCGGTTGCTAAGGTCAGTGGTTTCAAATTAAATGGAGCGCAGACACTGTGGTAAGGAATGTAAGATAATTTTTGTTCCGGTATGTCTTCAATAACATATCTTTCGTTCGATAACACCCTTGTAATAGTATTAGGCCCTTTAAACTTTGGAGCTAGTTTCTGATTTACTCCAGCTTCCGTTATTTTATTTTTAACAAAAACAATATCGCCAACTTTATATATATGAGCAACTTTACGACGGTTATTAAAATAATCTTTATTTTTCTGTTCTTGTTTTCTTTTACTTGGTTTACACCAAAAAGTGCCATAGAAGGTGTTGTTTGAATTGAACGATTTAGTGAATTATTAAAAGCAAATTCACAATCTATAAGAGATTTATCCCAATCCTTATTTAAATCTACATTTACCATTTTCGTAAGAATAGGAAGAACGGTCCTATTTTGCCTCTTAACTTGTCCGTTAGATTGAGCGGAATCTGTAGCGGTTAACACTAGGCTAATATCATGCGAACTTATAAAGCTTTTAAATTCTTTTGAACGAAAACATGATCCTCGATCAGCGGCTAATCTAATCAGGGTACTAAAACTATGAAAATGACTTTTCAAGTGTTTAACAACTTCTCGGGAATTCGTCGTTTCCGTAGGCTAAAATTTCGTGAATTTTGTAAAACTATCCACAACTACCAATATATATATTTATAATGACTTTGTTTCGGCAAAAGGTCCTAGATGGTCTATATGGTATGTATGGAAGGGTTTATCGAATTCGTCATAAATATGCAAAAATCCTTCTTTCTTCCCATCTTTCGGTTGAAAGTATAAGCATTTTAGACAAGTTCTAATGAAAGTTTCCACTTTTTTTTTTAATTTTGGAAACCAAAATGATCTAAGTAAAAACTCAACCGTCCGGTTGGTTCCAAAATGACCATATTCATGGCTTTGACGGATTACACTATTTTCCAGAGTTTGTGGTACATACAATAGTAATTTATCTTTATATTTGCGGTATAAAAGACTATCGCGAATAGTATAAAAATCGTTATCATTATTATCGTATAAGGACTCTTTAATTGTCCTAATCGCTTCATCGGTCATTTGAAATGATGCTAACGTTTCTAGGAAAGTACACTCTGTTATTGTACATATACCGGGCGCACGACTAACTGCATCAACATGTTTCATTTTTGTGCCATAACGTTGCACAATGGTGTAGTTATAATTTTCCAAAAATATTGACCATCTCATTACTTGGCTATTTGAATCTTTTTTAGATAACGTTTCTTTGAAAGATAGGCAATCGGTAACTATATTAAATTAAATACCATGTAAGTAAACATGAAATCTCTTAACGACATAGATAACGGCTAGTGCCTCTAATTCGAAGGAATGCTTTTGGCGTTCTGGTTCGGTTGTTCTTTTGCTAAAGTAGGCTACGGGATGCAATGGTCCATCGGTCTGCCCTTGCAGAAGGATTGCACCAAAACCTATTTTGCTGGCGTCAGTATGAAGTTCTGTTTCTAATTCTTGTTTATAAATTTTTAATAACGGAGATGAGGATAACTTTGATTGTAACGTTCGAAATGCCTCTACTTCTGCCTCTTGAATTTGAAAAACAACACTTGAATTTTTAATTAAATCGTACAGAGGTTTCGCAATAATGGAAAAGTTTAGAATAAATTTCCTACAAAAACTAGCAAATCCTACAAAACGGTGGACATCGTGTATGTTTTTTGGAATAGGATATTCTATTATTGCTTCGGTGTGTCGTTTTGATGGTCGTATGCCATCCTTGGAAATGTCATATCCGAGAAATTCAAGACTTGCTTTCAAAAATACACATTTAAGCGGTTGTATTTCCAAGCAATTTTCGTGCATTAATTGAAACACTTCATTTAATGTTTCAAAATGTTCGTCAATTGTACGTGTTGCAATTAAAATATCATCAATATACACAATTACGTTTCCCTTTTGAATAAGGTGATGGAAAACCTGATTAGTGAAACGTTGAAAAACAGCCGGTACTCATATTGTCCATCAGGTGTTACAAAAGCTGTGTATTTTACGGAATTTTTCTCAATGGGAATACGATGAAAACCATTTTTTAAATCAATCAAGCTAAAACATATTTTTCCTTCCAATTTATCTAAACAATCATCGATTCGTAGAAGCGGAAATCGATCCTTTACCGTGATTTTATTTAATTCCCTAAAGTCCACGCACAAACGCTTGTTACCATTTTTCTTGTCTACTAAAAGTATTCGGCTTGCATACTCGCTGAAAGACATAATAAAGAAAGAACGAAGGAGGTAAAAGACGTAAATACGTAATAATATTTAAACATTTTGACTCTAATGCATTATCCTTACTACGATTTTGGAAAAACGGCCCAATATCGTAATCCTTAGTATTCGTTGTTGGTTCGTAATTGATAGAAAGTATTTCGTTAAAAAGTGCTAAAATATTTTGCGAATTATCAACATTTTCCTTTACATCCAAAGAATCGTTAAATTTTAAATCGTTAAAATTTATGTCGGAGTCGTTTTTACCGTTTTTACATCTAACATCTGACATTTTCAGTTGAACGTTACCACATTCTGCCCCAGATAAAAAAACCACTCACCTGAGAATTACTTCTTAAAAATTCCCGTCCCAGCAGGCAGCCGTAGTTGATTGTGTCGTCCGGCACGATATAGAATTTTAAATAAAAATTTACATTATAAATTAGACAATTTGACTTAATTATACCTATAATACTTAACATAGAATTATTAACACCGTTAAATGATTTTCCATCTGGTTTTCCTATCGTAAATCGTTAATATTAATTGGAACTCGAGACATTTTTATTATATTAATAGAAGATCCAGTGTTTAATATAGCATCTATAATTTCATTGTTGTTGATTTGAGTAGGGATTTAATTCATCGGAATATATGAGACTGATGGTTTTTGGTACATTTTTATTTTTATAGCAATTAGTATCGGTGTGTCCCGTTTTTGACACAATGTACAACGTGGTTTTCTTTGCGGCGCAGTGCAATTTAAACTGCGATGACCTGTTTGGTTACAATTGATGAAGAATTGAATTAATGAAGGAATCGGTAATATTGTTGTTACTGTTGCTGATTGTTGATTTCGGTGTATCCATTTTGTTGTTACTATAGTTCAATGGAACATTTTCTAATTGTTGTAATACAAATAGCAATTCCTCAATATTTTTATAAGGTGTTACGGCAATTTTCTCAGCAATTCTTGAACAATTTAAATTTTCGATTATGCACTCCATAACTACTTCGTCTGAAAATCCTGCTTGATTGGCTTGCAATCGCCATGATGTCGTATATGAATTTTGCATATGATTCATTCGGTTTTTTCTTTCGATTCTTCATCCGTCGATCAAATTCTGGTCAAATTCTGGTAGTATTTGATCGATTTCGCTTGGGTGAAACATTTTATCGCGTTGATTGTTTCATTGACTTAATAGCAATTGATTTTGCTAAATGAAATTTTGTATCTCTCTGTGGAGAGAAAGCACTTCATTATTAATAGGATTCATTTGACTTACGTTTGACTGATGATTCATAAATCTCGTGTTTGTGAAACTATTAAACGGCTTCGTTGGTTGAGGTTGACACCTAACCTCAAAACTTCCAGGTGACACGTTTTGAAAATTTCCATAACTCGGTTGATATACTGGCGATTATTGAAGGAGATTTTCCGGACTAGCACGTGGTTGAAAGTGTACTGTTGATTTCTCAAAAGTTGTCATCGGTGGAGCGAGTGTAGTGTCTCCAAAATTATCGGAATCAATAAGACGTTGTTTTATCTGTTCCGGTGTACCAATCTTTATTGCATTAAACTATCGGTTATAAGAAGCGGCGGACGGCGCGGTAGAATGCGGTTGTCACGCCATGTGGTTTCTTCCAAATTTCCAATTCCGTTTTCGTACATTTTATTTATTTCGTATATACACTCAATATTATAAAATTGATACCTTTTATTTCAGAATATTTATCAAATATTATGTTTTTACATTCGAATCCCACTTCTGATTTGTAGTAATGTACCAGTAATAACACAAAATATATTTAAAAAAGAATCTACATTTATTGTTTACATTACAATAGTTAATTCACGTCTGATTCTACTACATCATAAAAATAATATATTTCTATTACCCAATAAGCAGTTTATATAATGTTAGTATATTATATTATACATAGATGGTAATAAATATACCCAACTAACAATTCATACAAAAATTTAAATAATTTAACTGATTTTACTTCTGATTTAACTGATTTTACAGTTTGTATTTATTTGTATTATGATAAAATAAATTGTTTTTTTCGACTAAACTACAAATAGACACGTCGTCTACTGTTTTTAATGTCGAATTCTTTTTGTCCAGAGTGAAAAGGTGATTTTTTTTTCATAAAAAGAACATGCAAAAATATGATCCAGTTTTGTAGTTGTATTTGTGAACTGTCATTGAATATTTTTGTAATTAATTGTATTTAATTAATTAGTTTATTATTAATTTTTAATTTAAAACACGATTTAAACAATATTTTATTTAAAAAGTAACTATTTCACTAATAAAAAAATAAATAATAAGTAAATGGCGTTTTGTTTGTTTACTAGTTTTGACAGATTTTTTAAATGTATTTGTATTCTTTATTGTATTTAGCTAAAAATCTAGATTCAAACAAAAGTTTTTAGGGCAAAAGAAATTCCTTTTTTTTGTTTAAATAGAACACGTAATGTCAAAAAAAATTGATCTCAGATCAAAAAAGGGCGTGTTAGAGCAATTTTTTTGGCAAAAAGAATTCGACATAAGTTTTTACAATTTTTACGCACAGTAGTGTCAGTAGTGCGTAATGAAATAATAACCCAAAGTCGTCATAAAAACGCAATTGTTATATAGAAAATAATTTACACGTCAAATTACATTCAGTTTTTTAACAAACATACGTTTTGAAAAATACAAAATTATTAGATTTTATTTTTGAAATTATCAAAACGTTCGGATGCTGCAAAAAATGCAAGAGCCACACACTTTCTTTACCCGATGAAATATCGAACAAAAAGCGTATCTAGACATATTTTCTATTGTTTTTAACCGACTATTAAATAAAATTGAATTAAAATTGACTTGATGATTTGATTTTGTAATGTAAATATTTTATTAAATTACTAATAATAGAAAGAAATAATAATCAAAATTGTCGGAAAATTAATCAAAATTCCTCTCCATTATATCTTATTTAAGGTAAGGTAGGTATTTTAGCGTAAGGTCATTTTGACCCAAAGATCATAATAGTTTCATAGTAGTACCACGAATCTTTTCTTTTCTACTATTCGAACGATTACGACTGTAATTGAATAGATCGTTGTATGTATTGATAAACAGTAATTGATAATCTACTTTTCGTTGAATCAATTAACATTTTATAAAGATAACGAAATCTTTCGTAATATAAATATAATTGTTTATTGAAACAACATTATTGTTTATTGAGCCAACGAAAGAAGTTTAATAATCGATATATTTTTAATATAACGAACAATGTTATTGGATTTTTTTTTCAGTGTAATGTAGAAAGATTTTGACATTTATCAGGTCGGCGAGTGTTTTTAATTGGTGCGCCGAAAAACTTTCACACATTACCTCAAGCTCCTCGTCACTGGTATTTGTATATATTTTGTGTCTAGTTTGATCGTACAAAAAGTAATGATAAACTCGCACAGTTAAATAATATTCACCTATAAAACTACCCCTAAAATTGGGATATTAGTATCTAAGCTGTCACCATATTATTATTCTGCAATGTTTGTCAACTGTCGTAAGGTATATAGATAGTTTATTCGATTGCGATCCCGTTCGTATTTGAGTATATCTGTCTGTGGACAAGATATCTTAGAAACCACGTGACATATTCACACCATATTTGGGTACACAGTTATCTAAGGACAATACATTTGGTGTTGATTTTCAGATCCAGAGGTCAATTGTGAGTTGTGATCCGATATTTGTGGGTCTAAACAGAAAATGCGTGTGTCTCTGTCAGTATGTAGACATGATATCTCAGAAATTATCCTAATTGACACAAATTTGGTACGTAGTTATCGTTTGCCAATCCCAAGACATTTGTTTTCAGACCGGCAGGTCAATTATGTCCCGAGATATAGGGGTCCAAAGGTGTGTGAATGTCTGACTGTGGACACGATATCTAAGAAGCTAATGGACTTATTGAGCTCAAATTTATTAAACAGGTATCTTAGGTCAATATATGCTATGAGATTGATTTTCAATTGTGACCCGAGATATGTGTTTTTTTCTTTTTTGTGATATTTTGTTATATTCGGTGATAGTATTTCTTTGTAGCTTTCGGTTGTTTCGTATCTCGGGTTCACTGGTAGCCTAACCGGTCATCTAACGATCCTCTCGGAACTGCAGAACGCAATGGAGGCCTTCTCTCGCAGTGCTACTCGAACTAGCTAACTAATTAGTTCAACTTCAGGCCTCCTCAATAAAATAAAAAATCTCGGGTTTACACCTGTCTAGTTGTATAATTAATTAGTTCATACTTTTGTCAAACGTATTGTGTAATAAAGATTGTTTATATTATTTTACTTTTAACATTCTTAATTGTCATGTGAATTGACGATTATTTATAACTAAACTCGTAATGCATCCACAAAAGGTCAACTACCGATTTAAAATTGACTTTCTGTGCTAGTTTCTATGTTTTGGATGAATTTATTTGTAGACACAACGATCTTTAATTATTCAAAAATAAACTTACAGATTAAGACTTGCATAATATTTGTAAAAAAAAATTTAGAATTACCAAATTAACGACATTTTATTTGTGGTTAAAAGGGGTATTGCAGATATATGTTTATTTGATTTATTATTATGAAACCATCAAGCTCAACTGAATTCCGAAATTACCGGATTTCAAAAGATATACAATTATCATAAAAATGTTGATTGACCTTGCATTTTAATTTAAATCTAAACGTGGATTAGTTGTAAAATTCTTAATTAAAATATAAAATTTTGTTTCGTATGTGGTATTTATGGTCGAGTTAAATTCTATTCATTCAAATTTCAGTCATTGCTTGAACATTCATTCCTTCAACAACTTCATAAAAGCCACCAGTTATGTATGTTATAAGTAGAGCTGGGATTTTATAGACACTAAAAAATGAAAAATAGCTGCTAAAATAGGCTCTAAAAAACATAGAAATAGATGCCGAGATAGATAAATTAGATAGAAAAATAGACAATAAAAAATTATAAAAACGAAATAAAAAATTAGTTAAAGGTTTAAAAATTAATTTATATTAATAAATATAAAGTAACAATAACCAAAAAATTCTAAAATTACAAAAATAAATAAATAACAAAATAAAATTTAGGAATTCAAAACATAAAATAATACTATTAATTCATCACTTTCATTATTAAAACTATAGTAATTCAATATTGGCACTTCTTTAAAAATTATATTAGTTATTTATTCTAAACTATTGCATTGAATAAGCATATATTTTTTAATGTTCTCTTCACTTAGACAAAGTCTTTTGTCTGAGAGCAGATTTTTTAGCATAGAGAAACTGCGCTCGACATAGCACGAGGTGATCGGCGCATATTTTAACATTAAAACTTCATTTAATGTCAACATATTTGGCAAGTTTTCTTCACCACCAGAAAAAACGTTGGATATTGTTTGTATAATTGCATATCCCGTATTTTTGTGCAATACATTTTCTAGTTTCAATTTTATTTGGTTGGCAACGAATCCTTTAATTGAATTAATATTGTCCTTTGCTGTTGCAATAACGTTGACAGCTTCAATCAAAGGTAATCCAGACGATTCTAGTTTTTCAATAGCATCCGGAATAAAACCATAATTGGTGGTAATGAAAATCAAATTGTTTTTAAATTGTGTTTCTTTGATAATTTTTTTGCAAATGCTGATGGATAGATACTGCGTCGTTACCGTCAAGTGCGCTGATAATTTTTTCAATTGCCTCTATGTTTGCGGCATAATATTTTACCGCCTTTATCCACGTTCCCCAACGTGTTATTATAGGGTTGGGTGGTAACGGTATGTCAGGAGCGATGTCTTTGAATAATTCGATTCGATTTGGTGCTTTTGCAAACACTTTTTTCATATTTGCCACAAATTGATCGATCGATGGATAAATTGTTCGTACTTCTTCAGCAACTCTATGCAGACCGTGGGCGGTGCATGTTAAATGTACCATTTTTGGGTATAGAACTTTAATACCCTTACCAGCTTTTACCATGTATGGAGCTGCATCTGACACAAACAATAAAACTGAATCCCTGTTGAAATCTTCCGAAATAATCTTGATCGTGTCATCAAACAGCCTGGCAATAGTGGTGGCATTCGTTTTCTCTAACATTTTTACGTTAAGTAAATATTTGTTCTTCGCATTGTTTTGGTCGTTTGATAATATTCCAACAATTACATTCGCGACGTATCTTCCCAACGAATCGGCAGTCTCATCAATAGAGACCCATAGTTTTTCATTTTTTAGTGTTTTGCTAATTTTTTCCATCATTTCATCATACACTTTAACCACATAATTTTTTCTTAATGTTGATTGGTTCGGAATTATATGGTCCGTGTATTTTTGGAGAAAAGATTTTAATTTTTCGTTTTCCAGCTTATAAAATGGGATATTGGCCGATAAAAACGCCTCGCATATATCCTTATTGAATTGTGTCATTGACGAAGTGCCCTGTTCTCCAAGAGTCGATGAAATGAAAGATTGATTTTTGCTATCCAATTTATTTGCCTTTTGTTGCTTTAAATATTGGTGCTTTGAACCATTAATATGTTGTTGAACCTACAATTTTACTGTGTGTCAGTATGGTGTGAATTTGTATACGGTTTCCTGCACAATGCTTACCTTGCTAGTAGATTCAAAATTTACATTTTTTTCACACAATAAACAAAACAAAATAACTCCAAATAACTCCGTTCGTTTTGAAAACGTAGCTGCCGAATTTTTGTACTAAATTTTTTAATTTGGAAGATGTGGAAACATTAATTTTAGGCATTTTGAGTAAGGCTTTTGAATTTTTTAAAACGGATATATCACTTGTTGTTTAAACGTCAAAATGCATACTAGATTTCATGATGAGTTTATTTAATTTTTCACTATTGCTAAAAATGGCGCAGCCATTCAGAAATAGCGGATTGTTTAAAAAAACAAAACTAATTAAAAAAATATTTAGAAATTAATACTTAACATAGACAATTATACCAAAATAGACAGTAAAATAGCTGAAATAGCTGAAATAAACATTTATATGAAAATAGCTGAAAATAGTCAAAATAAAAAATGCATTTTTGAAATCAGAAAACTTTAAAACGTATATATCCAATATCAAAATTGAATTAAGTCCTTTCAGTAAAAATAGATAGTTGACTACGAATCCCAGCTCTAGTTATAAGCATAGCAATCATGGCAAATAGGGATTGCAATCCCCGGATTTTTTACTTCACGAATCCCGGGATCCTGGGATTCGTAAAGCAAAAAATCCCAGGATTGCAATTCCTAATGACAAAGTACTACAGAGAAATTGTTGTAATCAAGTTTGGAAGAATCTATTTCACTTTGGACTTGACTGTGATGACAAGCAAACAGTTAAGTAAGCGGTTCTATAATTTATAAGGCTAAGTACGCATATACGTGTGGCAAGGTAGGATGGCGACATCTCGATTCCCCATATGATTACGATCTTTCTAATATTAGGCAGGCAAGCGAAAAATCCAGGCAGTTGGTGATAGATTAAAACGGATGAGCGCAAAGGTCTATTTTTGATACTAGGAATCGATGAAAAATCTAAAAAATCTTCTATTAAGGAATATTTAATTACTTCGGTCTGAAAGACCTAAGTATTACATTCATGAGCCAAAAGTGAAATTCTTACCCCCACTTTTTTGGCATTTCTTGACGTTTTAGGATCTACTGATTCTAAAAAAGCAAAAAAAAATGTATGTCTGTTACCGGCCGGCCGGCCGTCCGCCGTCATTACCTACGCTGCAGGGAAACCGCTGGAGGGATTTCAAAAAATTTTTTTTTCTAAAAATAGGTATACTCAAGGGACAGGTTCGAAAGGACGCTGTGTTCGATAACTGTACCGGAAGTGTGTCAAAAAAATCATTAAGTGTGTCAAAAACAGCATAATTTCATATTTTTGGCTTAAAAAACGTTCATTTTAACTGATTACGAGTAGGAACATTGAATTTGGAGAAATCTTGATGGTAGGGATTGGTATGTGAGATCAAGAACTAGATTATTGCATTATAAGTTTGTCAAAAAAATGTTGTCAAGTGTGTCAAAAGAAAGATTTTTATTTATATTTTCACCCAATTTTTTGGAAAAAAATAAAATTAAGTATATGTTTGAAATGAATTTTATTTTATTTTATCGAGAATTATGGCATTATAAGTCAAAAAAATAATGTCAAGTGTGTCAAAAAATGATTTCATTTATTTTTTTAGCCAACTATTTTTTGGAAAAAAACGTAGCTGTTTTTATGACGTATATGTAATTGAAAATGAAATTGGACATGGAAATTTTTGAATTTGTTATAGATTTTTAAATATTTTTGGAATTTTGAAAAAGTTTGTATATTAGATTTTGTAATAATTTTTGCAATATTTTTAGAATTCTGGAAAAAGTTTTAATTTTTGATTTTGTAAGAATTTTTTGAATATTTTTAGAATTTTGAAAAATTTTTAATTTTTGATTTTATTATAATTTTTGGAATTTTGAAAAAATTTTCAACTATTGATTTTGTAATAATTTTTGCAATATATTTAGAATTTTGGAAAAAGTTTGAATTTTTAAGAATTTTTAAAATATTATTGGAATTTAGAAAAAATTTAAATATTTGAGTTTATTCTAATTTTAGAAATATTTTTGGAATTTTGGATAAGTTTGATTTTTTTTAATTTAACAATATTTTCGGAATTTTGATTATAATTTTCCGGCAACGTATTGATGTTTCGTGTTAGTTTTGTAATAAATTTTTAAACAGAGATAAAAAATACTTGTACTTTAACAAAGAGTTATGTTTGATATACATCGCTGCCCAAAACTAAAAACCATGTCCTCATAAAAGTTTTTTGCCGAAAACTATATGAAAATCCTTAACCCAGACCGAAGTCTTGATATCTCAGAGCTGTGAGATTTCAGCCCCTCCATATTTTTTTAAATGACAATTATTTGTAGTCAAACCTGTTTCTACTTAACCTTGAGAACATTTCCTAATGCGTCAAACAAAATGCTGTTGGGACTGGTTCCAATTTATTTGCTAGTTTTAGGTATATTCAGAAAATTCTAAGATTCAGTATTAAATTGATGGACTCAAATTTTTTGTTTGTTTTTTTAAAGAATTGCGACAACTAAACAATAAAGCCTATCACGTACTAAAATATGATTTATTCCAATATTTCATGATAGAATAAAGGAAATAAAAATAAAATAAATGTGTAAAAATCAATTTTTTTAGAAATGAGCCCCAACAAAAAACTGTGCTCCTCAATGATTAAAGTCTAGATATAGAGTTAGATAAAGACTCGTTTCTTCGAGCAAGCATTAGCGTGCCATTATAAAGTAATATTCCACAACTATAGATTGAGGATGCTTTCATTGACTGAATGCAGGCAATTTATTTGCCAGCCCCCTAAGATATCACCTTGGGTAGTAATTTATCTCACTGATTTTTTCAGTGGTATGTGATATCTCACATTGCTCTTATGTAACTCGTTTGTGTAATAGCGGGGACTAGAGTACGTGGATTTGTCACATCCGTGGATCAAAAAAAAAGGAAATTAACAAATCACCCCCGCTGGGTTTCATAATCGAGTCTAAGCATCAAGATGGAGTTCCACAGCGAAGTAAAATAGATTAAAAACTATATTCGATGGACTAAATTACATACCACTTATTTTGACATACCCTCTAAAAAAAGGATAGAAGATATCAAGCGAGACCAATTGTTAAAAGTGAACAAAATACGTGAGCCTCATTGCAACAAAACAAATTAATTAGAACATAAATAATCTGTCTTATTACTTTGAATACCATCAATATTTAAATATCAAACATAAAATTGTATTGGTCAATAATATAATTAATTGAAAAAAATAAATAAACATTTATAAATGGGCTACGTCTGCATCATTGCTATAGTAGATATGTAATAAATTTAAAACTAAGAAATAATATTAATTGATGGTTCAACATTAAAAAATCTGATAATATTGAATAACTTTATGTTTATTTGAATATAAATAATTAAAAATAATAGAGGATCAAAATAATTAATCATAGTAGAATTGAATTTATATTGTTTTAAATATTGAGTTCAAGTGTATATAAGTGAAATAATTATCAAAATTTATATGAATTATTTTAATTTTTATTAATTAATTAAATTTTGATAGTCATTAATGCGACCAACTCGTTTTTTCACTTTTCAAGGACATATAAGTAATTTGTATAGCCAATTGCATTAATGTGAAATTACAACTCTTGCTGGAATGCCGATTAAATTTGGTAAGTTTTTTTAAAATTGGGAATGAATTAATTTATTTTGACAGGCAACTTAACATGTTATAAAACAAAGTTTATGTTTAACACAACAAACACAGTTATGAACACCATAAAGCTCCAGAACAATAATAGCGCAACTCAATTCAGTGTTGTCATGCGACCTGTACCGAGGGAATAATTGACTGGGGGACGATGGTCACTATTTACGAATCGAACCTTTATCAACCTCAACTTTTATCTGATGACAATGTTTGGTCGAATCTTTTCGTATTAGTTTAATGCAAAATCCTCCAAAAAATCAGCAAAAACGCCAAAAAGTCAAGGACAACACCAGATCTCTTTTAGAAGGCTTTTGGAGCTCAAATGCATATTACCATTACCAAAGTATTTATATGTACAATGACTTTCTGGTTGAGTCGAACCCAATAACTAGTTTTTGTCGGTTTTATGCGCTATCTTAATTTTCGTTAATTAGTTTTGTATGTTAATTTTCGCTATCTTAATTTTCGCTAATTAGTTTTATGTGTTTTGACCGGAAATCCTGTTATATTCCTTCATTTTTAAAGATCATCATATTCTATATTTTAAATACGTACATATATACGTTGATCAAAACCTTGATCACTGATTAAAATGTAATTAAAAATTATAAATATAAACATTATGAAATAAAAGTAAAATTTTTTAATTTTTTATTACATCTTTACCTTTAATGCAACTGTTATCTTGTTCACCTGGTGCGTAGTGTAGTATAGCGTATTTCAAAAACCGCCAGGTGAACACAGAAAAACTACAACGTAGCGTATTATGAACTCCATTCAAAATGTGTGGAGTGTAGTAGAGTAGATTTTGAACTACGGACCACGTGAACACTTTCGTAGCGTAGCGTAGTATGTTTTGACAGATTGGAGCCATTTTTTAATACAATGTGTTGTGTATTAGGAATTACAATATTTGTCATATAATTTTAATTATCGAATAATAATAAATAATATATTATAATTATTAAATAATACTAACATATTATAATTATTTTAATACCAAGGTTCAAATTTTAAAACCCAGGTTCATAGATTCCTAAGTAAAACGTAAATTAGTAAATTATTCTAGTTAGCATGGTATCGTCGAATATTCAAAGATCTAAACGTAATTTAGAATCCTCACCCTAGCTGGCATGGTAGTTTCGGATATTCAAAACCTTTAAAGACCACAACAACATGCGGAACAATAAATACTATCAGATATAAAAAATGTCATATGTCAATTGCAAATTAGTTTTAAAAATTTGCAGTAACAAATCGAAAATCTAACTTTCTTTTAAGAAATTAAAACAATTTAGCGTCATAAATGCTTATGATAAATATATACGGTTGTCACCTAGTTTTAAAATTTCTTCAACAAAGGCGTTGCAATCGACTTACAACGCCAGGTGTAGGGCCGGGCGATATTTAACAAATTATCGAAAATATCGATATCAAAAAAATATTGATAAAACCGATATATCGATAGATCGATAAATATCGATTATCGATAAATATCGATATATTGATAATATCGATATGTCGATAATATCGATATATCGATATATTGATATATCGATATATTGATAATATCGATATATTATAATCCGATATCGATATTCGATACGTCGACAATTATCGATATTTATCGATATATCGATATTTTTTTCCCGGCCCTAATGAGTAGGGCCGGGCGATATTTAAAAACTTATCGAATTATCGATATTAAAAACATATCGATAAATATCGATATATCGATATTATCGATATATCGATATTATGGATATATCGATATATCGATATTATCGCTATATCGATGTATCGATAATATCGATATATCGATATATTGGTAATATCGATATATCGATACATCGATAATATCGATATATCGATTAGGGTTGCACCGATAAGCAAAACAGCCGATTACCGATTAATCGGCTTACATTATCGGCCGATACCCATTAATTGGCTGCCGATTATTTGTTTATACTATGCGTTTTAAAAAAATTTTAATGTGCCAACTATATGTTGTATTTAGAATGACCAACTTTTTTGAGGCTTTTACTAAGCGATTTCTAGCTCGAACCCTGGTATTAAGAAAACTCTTTGGAAAAGCTAAATGAACGTTTGAATTGAAAAATAAAATTGAAATTAAGTTAAAGTTTGCTCTATGCTGAATTCGATGGTATTTCATATTATTGAATAAATCAGACTACATCAGTTGTCTAACGGTGTTTCTGTCATTATTCATTACGATTATTATTTAAGGAGATATAAGCTCTTCTATTAGGCTAAATCATTTGCCTAATATTTTCTGTTTTAATGTAGTATATAAACGATGGAAAATGAGTCAATGAGTTTGTCCTTTGCAAGCCCTTCATCACTGAAAAAACGATAAACTACTTTTATAAACATAAATAGCAATTTGAATGGCACAATTCGTTGGCTCAATGAACATTTTATTAATATTACCAAAACAATCGCAATATTAACAAATTGTTCAATAAGCCAACAAAATTGTTGGAAAGAAGTTCAATAATCGTTGTTTATTATTATAACGCACAAATTCAACGTCTTTTTCAGTGTCGGAGCAGATTATAAGCTTATGAGTTATAAGTTCTCAAATATGTGCCATATTTCTTGATGTTTACTTAACATATAACAGTTGAGGTGTGAGGTGTTTAGTGGCCGAGTGGTGGAGTAGTTTTATTTGAACTCGAAGGACTCGCGTTTTATTTTGATTCCCATTCAGATCAAAGTATTTGTCATTAAGAGCATTTTATGGGCTTACCATCCATAAAAAAGTAGTCGATTAAATTAAGTCTTAAAGTGAAAGTCAACCAGAAAATAGATTTAATTGTTAAAATTAATAAAGATGAAGGACACTTGAGGACAGCCAGACTTCTATGTGGAGCATCAACAGCACAAAAAAATTTTGAAAAAAATAGTTCACTACTCACGTTAACTCGAGTGTCAATAGCAGGGTCTGTAACCCGCGGGTTTGAAATTTAAGTGAGATTGCAATTTGTTGCCTATTTTCCACCACACGGATTTTGAAATGATATCAAAAACGTGCGTTTCTATTTTCTAATCATGTCCTTATGGTTCCGAACAAAATGGGCGATAAAATTTGAAAAACTATAGCGAAGAATAAATGGTCGCAGTTCTATATATGTAGGGTACGGGAGAGATGGGAATTAAAATATATTTTTACTCGGTTGAGGAAGGTGTCATTTGAAAGAACATTCAATTTGAGTAACAATACATTTTATTTATTTTACACTGCAGCGTTTTTGAATAACATTTTATTAAAATCGTGCGTTTTTTATGAAGTTAAAGCGAACTCAGAATTGGACCCCAGACTGCTGGACCCCAGATTTAAAGATATGTAAATTGTGTATAGTGATAAAGATACTGAGATAATGAATTACACTGAAATATACAAATGAAATTTATATAGTACTCATAATAATATTTTCAGAAAATTAGCGGAGTTAGGAGAGTTCTCCGTAACCAGAAATGTCGCAGTCCTTAATTTTAAATTGTATACAACTATAATTGATTATGGCGTTTTAGAGTTTGTTGTGTTTAAAATATGATATCCGATGGAAAAAAAATATGTTGATATTAAAAACTCGTAAATCACAGTTGCATGAAAAAGCATTTCAACTGATTGATAGATATATGTAAATAAAAAAGTGTTGTTCATATATTTCTTTTCCTACTCCTATCACAGTAAATTATAAATTACATCACACTATCCATGACATGTAAATTGATTATTTTAAATAGCGTGCGGTAAGTAAAAAAAAGCGTGCGGTAAGTAAAAAAAAGCGTGCGGTAATGGATTTTCATATATATATTACCGCACGCTTTTAATAAAAAGAAAAATTTTTATTTAAAGAAAAATTTGATTTTTAAAAATTAAGTATTTCAATTCATTTTGACACAGAATAATGCAAAGCCTACCACAATTTGTAAACTATTTGCATTTAATTTATAATAAGTAGTTCATTTTTTCAAGTAATTATATGCGTTTGGGCTTTAAAACAAAGTCGTAGGAAAAGTATATAACAAATCTCGAGTTGTAAAGCATTTTCCATGCTCGTGAAGATACTGCACTCGACGCTACGCGTCTCGTGCGCAAAATTTTCCCTCGCATGTAAAATGCTATTTACAACTCTAGATATGTAATATACTATTATTTATATTTAATATAGTTATTATTACATAATTTAAATTGATTATTGTTAAAGATTTTCATAAAATTAAGCAAAAATCGCATTAAACATGCTATAATTAATCTAACTAGGAATCGCCCAGTGGCCGAAATTCGGCTGTTGTAAATGGAAATTGTAAAAAGACCTCCCAACAAAAAAGGTACAACATATTATTTCAAAGTTTGATTTATTGATTTTGAATTGTGAAACAAATAACTTGAAAAAACAACAAAAGAACCGAACAAAAAACACACCTATCACATTTTTCCCAATTTTCTCAAAAAACCGTCAAAAGTCAAAAAAAGTATTTTTCGGCACATCTGCCACTCAAGACCTTTCCAACGATACACATATTGCCACACTTTTGTTGAGGCAATTATTTTTAAATTGTACCACAAAAATAGTGCTTACGTATTTATATATACATTTATTTACATATATATTTACGTATTTATATTATATATCTACGAATGATATATTTATGTATTTACATTGATTAATTTTATGGATAACGATCCATAAAATTAATTATTCAATCAAGCTAATTCTTAGTCCAGTGATTTTGATATGCGTTAATTAGGGTTAGTTATGTTAATATATGTTAATTAAATAATAAACACGATTTAACAAGAATCATTTAAACAAAGGCGTAAATTCGCTAATTAATTTTGTAAGTTTTGTTTATTACCGGAAATCCTGTTATATTCCTTAATTTTTAAAGAACATCATATTCTATATTTTAAATGCGTACATATATACGTTGATCAAAACCTTGATCACTCATTAAAATGTGATTAAAAATTGTAAATATAAACATCCATATCCATAATATAATATCCGTGAGTCTATCCTTCTACTACGAGCGTAACGTTCATCAATCTTTATCTATCCTTTAGTCTATCGTTTTACTAACGTTCAAATTGCAATATGGGTAGCGCACTCGACTGATGATCTATAGGTTGGAAGTTCGAATACTGGTTGTTGCACATTTATTTTTTTATTTATTTTCAAAATAACATTAAAATTATTGTTTTTTTACACACTTTTATTTTATTCATACATACATTTCGTTTTACGATAATGCAATTTGATCGATAATGCAGTTTTATACCATTTTATTGCACTGTCATTTCCCAAAATAAATAAAAAAATAAATGTGCAACAACCAGTATTCGAACTTCCAACCTATAGATCATCAGTCGAGTGCGCTACCCATATTGCAATTTGAACGTTAGTAAAACGATAGACTAAAGGATAGATAAAGATTGATGAACGTTACGCTCGTAGTAGAAGGATAGACTCACGGATATTATATTATGGATATGGATGTTTATATTTACAATTTTTAATCACATTTTAATGAGTGATCAAGGTTTTGATCAACGTATATATGTACGCATTTAAAATATAGAATATGATGTTCTTTAAAAATGAAGGAATATAACAGGATTTCCGGTAATAAACAAAACTTACAAAATTAATTAGCGAATTTACGCCTTTGTTTAAATGATTCTTGTTAAATCGTGTTTACGATTTAATTAACATATATTAACATAACTAACCCTAATTAACGCATATCAAAATCACTGGATTAAGAATTAACTTGATTGAATAATTAATTTTATGGATCGTTATGTATATATATATATGTAAATACATAAATATATAATTCGTAAATATATAATATAAATACGTAAATATATATGTAAATATATTTATATATAAATAGGTAAGCACTATTTTTGTGGTACAATTTAAAAATAATTGCCCCAACAAAAGTGTGGCAATATGTGTATCGTTGGAAAGGTCTTGAGTGGTAGATGTGCCGCAAAAATTTTTTTTTGAATTTTGACGGTTTTTGAGAAAATTGGGAAAAATGTGATAGGTGTGTTTTTTGTTCGGTTATTTTATTTTTTTTCAAGTTATTTGTTTCACAATTCAAAATCAATAAATCAAACTTTGAAATAATATGTTGTACCTTTTTTGTTGGAAGGTCTTTTTACAATTTCCATTTACAATAGCCGAATTGAAATATGTTAGGTCAGTATTTCGAAAGAAATTTGTTAGTTATTTGCTTACTTTTCTTACTTAAAAAGTTCCTCATATAAAGTTTGTTTTTTCACATTATAGATACCTAAAATTTATTTTAACCTGAAGATGCCAACAAATAATTGTCGAAATATAGTTAATTGAGGAAACAAAAAATATTTTTTACTTAACTCACCCCGAAAAAAAAAGTGACCTTAAAAATCTGATACCCAAGTCTGGGAAAAAAAAAAATTAATTAGTTTTTTGACAGGCAGTGCTAAAAATCATATAATAGTGGTTTCCCATAATTATTTGCCATAATTTCATTCCTGTGAACTAAAATAAGGAAAAACAAAAACTACTATTTGAGTATTTCTCTTGCAATATAACAGCTTTATCATAAAAGATCGTGTGACGTCATTTTGTTTAGTTATTGGCAGGACCAGAACCAGAAAATTGTTCTATAGAACAACGAACATAACAGCATAGAAAAATATAGATTTTTAACAATTTTTAAAAACAATGTAGGTTGAAAACATTTGATATTTTTGGTACAAAAAATAGTTTGTGTTGTCCGGCCCTAAGGGCGATATTTAAAAAGTTATCGAAAATATCAATATCAAAAAAATATCGATAAAACCGATATATCGATATATCGATATTATTGATATATCGATAATATCGATATATTATAATCCGATATCGATATTCGATATATCGATAACTATCGATATTTATCGATATATCGATATTTTTTTCCCGGCTCTAATGAGGAGTAGGGCCGGGCGATGTTTAAAAAATTATCGAAAATATCGATATCAAAAATATATCGATAAAACCGATATATCGATAAATATCGACATATCGATGTATCGATATATCGATATTATCGATTTATCGATATATATATATATATATATATATATATATATATATATATATATATATATATATATATATATATATATATATAGATAATATCGATATATCAATATATCGATATTTCGATAATATCGATATATCGATATATTGATTTATCGATATATCGGTATATTATAATCCAGTATCGATATTCGATATATCGATAATTATCGATATTTATCGATATATCGATATTTTTTTCCCGGCCCTAGTTGTAATATACATTTTCAAACATTTAATAATTTAAACCGATTTAATAAAATGCACTTGAAGAAACTCAGTACAAAATTTCGTTGTAATTGCCGATGTGAGGAAGGTTCGGGGCTCATCACGGACCTTATATTTAATTTTTATTGTTTTGGCTTATTGTTTTTATAGAACATAAAAATTATTCCTTTTTATTCATAAAAATATTCATATATAATATCACGAGTCGTCAAATAATAGTCGATTATTTTTCATAATCATTATTACGAATGTCATTTGAGGTCCCGAGTGCGCGTAGCGCACGAGGGAAATTTTTAACCTCAAATGGCATGAGTGGTAATGTTGAAAAATAATCGAGTAATAATTTGGTGACGAGTTGTATTTAGCAGACAATTTAACGAACAGAAATATTGAAATTATTTCATACAACATAATCATACATAATAAAATATTATTTCATCTTAGTAGGCGCATAAATGTTATAAATTTGTAATTTATTTTTGACAAATAAACATAAACATGCAATCATTTATGAATGAAAACGGACGTTTTTACTATTTGCAAATTGCATTTTCATATAATTTTGTATGTGAATTTTTGTTTTAAATTAATATATTAAGTAGGCCGAAAATATTCGAAAATATTTGCTGTTTCTTCCCACCAGAGAAAAATAATCGAAACAATTCGTTTTGATTTGTTAAAAAATAGTAAATAAAGCGTTTTTATTGGACCTTATCGAAACTTTATTTAGTGAATTGAATTGTCATAAAAATTTCATTTACGGCATTTGAATTTTTCGATAATGTAGTTTTCCAAAATTATTGCTATATGTGATTGTCTTTTAGCCGTTTCGTTCAAATTTATATCATTTCGATATTAATAAGAAAATTAATTATTTATATGACAGATAGTGCTAAAAATCATAGAATATTTTTTTTCCATCATTATTTTTGCATAGCTTCATTTTCTGTAAATAAAATTTGTGATTGATCGTATAAAAATTTATCGTAAACCTCACGATGGTTTTTGTAGAATTATAGTTAAGAAGGTGCACACTGCACACAGAATAGATTGGACGAGGTTGGATTATGATGGATAGTACTTAGTAGTTGGATCAAAGCCGGATGAAAAGAGCAAGAGTGTATTGATGTGCGAAGGGAGAGGGAAAGGGGGGGGGGACGGGGCGGAGCCCGCGGGATACACCCTAGTTGTGTAATAAAAGTAAAAATTTTAAATTGTTTATGACATTGTTTATGACCTTTAATGCAACTGTGAAGAAATATACATACATACATAGCAATAACACCCTCATGTTTTTAATTTTTCTATGACAATTTTGACTTATTATTTCATTACAACATTCATTACGCATTATTACATTCACTACGCACTAGACGGCGATAAATTCATTAAGTTATTGTTGCCTTAGGGATTTTATCATAATAAAAAAAAACAATAATTAAACTTTGTACATTCATCGAACAAAACTCTGTGCTCTGGTTCGGTCGTAGTTTTTTTTTTTTTTGAAAATATTTTTCAAACAGCTAGAAATGTGGATTAAAGTAGTTTCTTACAATTCTCTACTTTTTTTAATTCCAAATAGCAATTTTTATTTTATTAAAACTTTTAACCTATATGTGCAATCAACAATGATATTTAAATTTGCAACATAATCGAAAACAAATTTTGATTATCACTTCACAAATAGAAAAAATGTTTTCTCACACTAAAAACTAGCAAATCACAGTTGCATGCAAAAGCATTTCAACTGATTGATAGATACTAGGAGGGCCCGGCGTGCTTCACTACGCTTATAAATAAAGTTTTTGCGTAGACATTTTGTTGACGTAGAAGCAATGATTTCAAAAGGTGGTAATGAGAAATGCTAGCATGTAATTTTTAATTTTTCTTTTTAAATACATGAATGAAAAATAATCAGAACTCTAGCTGATCAGTTCGGAAATATAAAAAATTAGCGATCAAATAAGTTTTCAAGTAAGCTTATTTGATCTCTAACTTATTTGACCGCTAATTTTTCATATATCCGAACTGATCAGCTAGAGTTCTGATTATTTTTCATTCATGTATTTAAAAAGAAAAATTAAAAATTATATGCTAGCATTTCTCATTACCACTTTTTGAAATCATTGCTTCTACGTCAACAAAATGTCTACGCAAAACCTTTATTTATAAGCGTAGCGAAGCACGCTGGGCCCTCCTAGCAATAAAAAACCAAAGAAAAATAATACGTCATTCACAATATTCATTTCATTCTATCTTCATCTGACAAATTTAACAAACACATGAATTTTAAAATGATAACACGTGCAATTCATTTCTTCATTCACAACATTCATTTAATAATAAAAAATCAAAGAAAAATAATACGTCATTCACAACATTCATTTCACCAAATAATAAAAAAAACAAATAAAAATATTACGTCTATCCACTCCTATAATTAAAAAACAAAGAAAAATATTACGTCTATCCACTCCTAGATCAATTCATAAACTAAATAATTTTTTTATATTCTCTTAAAGCAGGCTGCAGACCTTCAATCAATTTGTCAATCAATTGAAAACGAAAATAAACGAAATAATATTTAGGGGATTTTTACACTAAATTTTATTTCGTTTGTTTTCGTTTTCGAATTGATTGACAAATTGATTGAAGGTCTGTAGCCTGCTTACCGTTTTTGTGAAAAAAAATATATAGTTGGGCAATTCCATTTCATATTGTATGTGGAAAGCCGTTAAATTCAAAAATACATTTTAATTCGTCTATAACTTTTTTATTTATGATCCGAAAAATCCCAAATCTAAGTTACACTAATACCAGATAGCAGTGAAAATTTGAACTGAATCAAAATTCGAATAAAAAAGCCTTAGGCTGTACAAAGTTTTTTTTTGCGTATTAATATATAAGATATATAAATAAAAAAGTTTTGTTCATATATTTCTTTATTTATATTTAATATGGTTATTATTACATAATTTAGATTGATTATTGTTAAAGATTTTCATAAAATTAAGCAAAAATCGCATTAAACAGTGGCTCCATGTTTTCATTTTTTTGCGTTGAAAAAACGGAAACATGGTCTGCGCGTCAGAACTACAAGACTACAATTGAGTTAATTCAAAATTAAAAACTTTTTTTAAAAAAATAATACTTTAGAAAATAAAATCAAAAAAAACAAACTTGAGTTGGAGGTTGGCAGTTGTAGACGAAATAATTTCGATGAGAAAAAAAACTCTAAAATTAACTCTAAACTCTAAAAAACTCTAGAATTAACTACAATAAACCTCTAACCTTTCAAATAAAAGATGGTTGGAGTTGGTGGAGTTGGAGCTGGTTGAGTTGGATGAAAAGAGCTAATATAAATTCAAAACAAATTCTTTAAAAAAATTCAAACAAATTTCAAAAACGGCCAAAAAAAATTTAAATACAAAACTAAAAAAATTCATTTCAAATTTTTAACAGAAAAAAAATTTAAAACTACAACAACTTTAAAATAGAAAAATTAAAAGGAATTACTAATAAAAAAAAATTACAAACTTTTAAAACTTTTCAAAAATCAAGTAAAAAAAGTCATAAACTATTTAAAACTTTAAAAGAATTTCAAGAAGAATATAATATAAGTTTTCAAAATAAAACCACTAATCGAGTTGTACGGTGGCAGTTGTTGGTCGTCTAGTAGTTGGACTGATTTCGATAAAAATTATCCCTTTTCGAATAAATTTAAGAGCTCAAAATAAAATTATTTAGAAAATTTATAAAAACTCAATAAATCAAAATTAATAAAAAAAATTTTCCAAAACCATAGAACCAAAAATTAAGGAAACTAAATTTTTCAAAATACCAAATATAACAAAAATTTCCAAAGCACCAAATATATCATAAAATTACCAAGAGTATATAAAAATATTTCTAAAATTCTTAAAAATTTAAAAATGTTAAAAAAATTCAAATAAAAATTCAAAAATCTAGATAAAACGAAAAAAATACATAAAAAATTCAACGATTCAAAAAGAAATTGTATAATCTTCCATCAAAATTATACCAAATAAATTCGCTTAAAATTATAAAAAAAAAAATTACAAAAATCTTCAAGAAACCAATTTTCAGAAATAAAATTATAGAAAAATCTTAAAAACTTTAACATTTAACAACTTAACATAAAATTTAAAAAATCAAAAAAATTTAATTTGGCCAAAATTTCTAAATATTCTGGACTTCAAAACTATCAAAAATTTTCTAAGATTATAAAAATTTTTAAAACAATTATCAAAAAAATATTCAAAATTTCATTTACAATAATCAAAAAAAATTATAAAAATTACAAAATCCAATAACTAAAATCTAAAATCTAAAAATCAAAAAAAACTAATCTTCAAAAAAAATGAATAAACAAAATATTCCAAAAATATTTTCAAAAAAATTATTTGAAAAACCATACAAATATTTAAAATTACAGCCACTTTCAATACTCACACCACAAAATTCAAGAAAAAAATGACAAAATATAGTTTTAAAATATTTAAAAAAAATCTACAAAATTTTGAAATATTTCAAAATTACAAAATAACAATTACAAAATACTATATAAGCTACTTAAACAAAACTCACAAAAAATTTTCAAAATTACTTAACATTAATTTAAAATTTCAAAAAAAATTACACAAAAAAATTATCAAAATTAATGAACCTATTAAAAATATCTAAATATTGCAAATTAAAATTTTCACAAAATATCAACAATTAAAATTTATAATAAGCACACCAAAATTTAAAATTATTCACAATAATAGAAAATTGTACTTGCACACTAAATTTCCAACACATAAAGAAGTAAAAAAATAATCCAAACAATTTTCAAAAAATTTATACAAAAAAAATTTCAAATATTATTTAAAATCTGAATTTTACTCTAAAATTAAAAACCATTTGACATAAAAAATAACAAAATTGTATTAAAAACTATTTCAAAATAACAATTATATATCAAAAGTTATGGAAAATACAAAATATACAACAAAATTTCAAAACTTAAAACAAAAAATAATTAAACAAATACAAAAATTGTTCAAAATCAAAAGTATATACACGAACTCATCAATAATCTTCCAAAAAATTCTAAAATAAAAATTAACCAAAATTCAAAACAATTATTTAAAATCAAAAAAACTACTCACAAGACTTCCTCAAAATTTTCAAATTTACCAAAATTCTCATTCACATAAATTATTGATTACTGCTTCTAAACAGAATATTACTAAATTTTTTCCAATTCACAAAAAAATTAAATAACCATAAAAGTTATTAAGATTATACAAAACAAAAGGAAAAAGAATTATTTCAATATTTTTCAAAAACAAATTAGGGATAAGTTGTGACCGACAGATCAACCAGTCCGAAAAAACTAGGTGGTGATAAAAAAAATTAATAAAAGGGCTTTTAATAGGTTGTTTCAGTGATGGCAACAGTCTGACAAGCCAACACACATGGTCTAGTTATGGCTCAGAGAGCCAAATGCTAGCATTTTCCATTAATGTGTTCGCCTACCAGCCCAACGCCAACACCCAAACAACCTGTATAGAGAAAAAGTTAATAGTTTTGGTGTTGCCCTGGATGTAACAACCGTATGGCACGAAGTACAGACGATATCATCTACTGGCAAGCATTGAAACAATACCTGTCCAGCAGATGTATCTCCGCTATCGTCCACGAACATCACATCCCAACAACACCCTAACAGGCTATGCTCTACACAAAATAAGCTAAAATGAAGACCATGAAAAAAACATTTATTTGAGCCTAGCATTGTAAAGTTTTTCATTCATTCGAGAACCCACGGTCAGACGAAACAACACAGGGTGGGATGGTACTGGCTGAAACCACCAATGACCAACAAGGTCCATCACCTGTTGTTTCGTCATCCCCGACCCTCTCAACGAATGAAAAAAACCTTACTTGGAGTCCGCGGGATCGTAGATCCCGATAAGCATTAGCCTAAAGGGCTGACACTCACTCCTGCGGTATTCACTATAACAATTTAAAAACAAATTTAATTTCACAAAATACTAAATTTAAAAAATTCTAATCAAAATTCTAAAATTGTAGTCTCTAGAACAACACTGTTTGGATCCAAAGACCCAAACATTATCACTCCAGAGCCCCACGTTGGGCGCCATCTTGTAATCGGAGGTATTTCTGATAGACCGTGCAGGTCTACCAGTTGATCGTGCACGCAACACCTTCATTCACCCGCCGCTTTCTCAGACTGGCGTGAATTCTGGTGATCAACCTCTTAACAAGAAATTTTAAAACTAAAAAAATAATGCGTACCTTAAACAACCACCCAGGTTCTCCAGAAAGAAGAACTGTCAGGCTCCAACCTTCCCTAATTTAAAATTACGTTATTCCATCTCTAAAGCACTATCACTACTACAAAATTCATAAAAATACAAATGATAATAATAAAAAAAGGACTTCCCTGTAGCTGTTGGTATCCTGTGATGATCCGTCCTCCCGTTCTATTAGGTGTTATTCCAACACTTTACTCCGTATAATTGATTTTTTCGACGGTCCTTAACATCTCCTTTAATTGGCATCCCTTCGTAAAAGTAGTTTACAGCCCATCTCTTCCACAAATCATTAATGCAATAAGGTTGATTTAGTAAGTTAATTAATACACAGAAATCCTCGTTTCACCAATTTTTATTTAATAACACCATCTACACCAATTTTAACGTTTAATTACTTTTAATTTTTTTACTTATAATTATTTTAAAATACGTAAGAAACTAAACTTAATTTTTATGGCTGATTTTATAGTGATATGTCTGTTTTTAGCAATCAATACATATTCAAATTTCTGAAATTTCAATACACGAATTAACTTTTTCTTCAACTATTTCTTTTGTTACACTTAATAACTCAAAACTCAAAACTCCAACTCAACTGTCTCACTCAATATTTTAAGAAAAAACAAATCAATATAGACTAAGTTAACTATCTCAACTAAGTTAATTCCAACTCACTCACTCAGGAATTCAAAACGAACTTTATGATACCAATACCAAACTCCAACTCGCCTGTCTCAAAACCAATTCATCTAACTGCCAACCACTAACTGATTAAATTGAAAAAAATAATTAACAACAATTTTCTTCGCACGAGCAGAAGGAAATTCGTCAGCATAAATGTTTTTTTAATTTATTAATCTTGTACAATTTTTTACATAATTATGTGAAAAAATTATAGAAACACAACAAAAAAAACAACTTAATACCGGAAGTGTTGGATTGGATGTAAATTGGAATGTTTAACCAGTTGTGTTGTTACACAAACGGGTTGAAAAGTGAGTGGAAAATAATTTAGATCCATCCTATAGTATATTACTATAGGATGGAAAATGGAAGTACACCCACCATTTAAAATCTTGCCCATTACATCTAACTAGGAATCGCTCAGTGGCCGAAATTTGGCCATGTAAATGGAAATTGTAAAAAAAAACCCCAACAAAAAAGCTACAACACATTATTTCAGAGTTTGATTTATTGATTTTGGATTGTGAAACAAATAACTTGAAAAAAAAAAACAAAATAACCGAACAAAAAACACACCTATCACATTTCTCCCATTTTTTCTCAAAAAACCATCAAAATTCAAAAAAAATATTTTCCGGCACATCTACTACTCAAGACCTTTCCAACGATATACATATGGCCACACTTTTGCTAGGGCAAATATTTTTAAATTGTACCACAAAAATAGTGCTTGCGTATTTAATATTTATATATAGATAACGATCCAAAAAATTAATAATTCAATCAAGCTAATTCGTAATCCAGTGATTTTGATATGCGTTAATTAGGGCTAGTTATGTTAATATATGTTAATCAAATCGTAAACACGATTTAACAAGAATCATTTAAACAAAGGCGTAAATGATTATTGTTAAATCGTGTTTTAAAATTGTTTTGTGAATTCTATAGAATGATCATCGAACATCTTGAAAATACCGATTTTGCAAAAAAAAATATTGGTAACGCTGATGCATAGGCTGACTTGACCACAGTTTTGGAAACAAAATGTTTAAGATATATAGTGAGTTTATATCCAGCTATCTATTGTTATTGATTTCGCATAGTTCTAATTATAAAAAGCAGTGCTCTGGAGCACCTGTTATTGATTTTTCAAAAAGTTCAAAAACTAATCAGTTTTTTGTCATTCAAATTGTCATCTAATTGAAACTTTTTTCAAAAGTTTCATCATAATCTATAATTCGATTATCAGGTACAAATGTTACTGAGCTTTAAAAAAACAGCTGCTCGGAGGAGGACCCTTCACCACTTTCTTCAATAACGCCATAAATATTTGCATCTTTTTTTTAAAGTGTCATCATAATTAATTCACGAACGAATGTAGTATGCTCCCAACAAAAAAAAACAGTGAAAAAAAATCACCTGTTGTATGGTGGACCTTCCAAAATCACTTTTTAACCACTTTTAAGTGATAAACATTAATAATATTAGAAACATTACTAAAACCTTATATATACGCATAACGAAAGGCAAGAGGATTCAGGATTCAGGATTAAAAAACAAGTGTTCGGAAGACTCCCAGCCATTTTGTTCAATTTTGAAACGAATTTAGAACTGCCATTTTCCAGTAAATCTGAATCAAAGTTTCATCAGGATTCCATGCGTTGATTTCAGGAAACCAACTACCCACTGGAATACCCTGTTTTTCAGCTATTTAGATTCAGCATGTTCCAAAACAATTTATAAAATAAAATTTGCGAAACGTAACAAAAATTGTTTGAAGAGAGAAGCGTTCCTTTCTGTGTTTTTAAACCACTATAATAAAGTTCCTCCACTCTTCAAATTGAGTGTGTAGAAATTAGCATAATTTTTACGAAGAATAAAACTAGAAAAGAGCAACTGTATACTCTTGTATAATATACAAGTATGAAGTAACACTTTCATTATATAATTCTATACATTATAATTTCAATGGATAAAAGTAGTGCACTAAAAGTAAAATATTATAAACAAAGTTATATGACATAAGAAGAACGTCAATTATTTCGATTGTGATCATTCCTGCTATTTCAATTTAATAGAAATTAAAGATATATAGTGTATTCTTTTCGGCTGTACCGAACAAATTTCAGTACAGTTCCAACACCGAATTATTTTTTTTGTATTGAAATTTATTCCAAAAGAATACAAAATTCGATAATTCGGTGTTGGAACTTGTTCGGTACAGCCGAAAAGAATACACTAATAGAAAACTTTTCGGTGATGATGCACTGTTGTTCATTAATTTATCAACTTCCAACCCAGATAAATTATATAATATATAATTATATTATACTAATTATATAATATATATATACATATTATGTAAAATTAATTAAACATCCTGAGAATATAGTTCTTACTTTACTATATTTGTCACGTGAAATCGTTAAGAAATTACCAAATGTTTACATTTAACTCTTATTGGTGTCGGAAATGGGTTATAAAGTTTTATTCAAATATTTCAGCATTACTGTAACTTGTTAGTACTGGTTTTTGGCTTGTGGTTAATTTAATATTCAAATAACTAATATCAAAATTTAAGACTAATATTTGGTTAGGTGAGGTTTGACATTACAGTGGATAGGAAATTATCAATGGCTTTGCGGTTTGTTATAATTATTTGTATACTCAAGGTACATTCATACATTCATACATTCATTTAGAACAAAGGTCGATAGGACTTAAAGTCTTAAAAACAAAAACTAAAATGGTACATTCAAGGTTCATGAACAGTTTTATGCAGACTTAAAACACAATCAGTATTTTATTAATTATTAATATTATCAATAAAAAAGGTAGGTCCCTCACTCCACAAAATAATAATATGAAAAGACTCATAAGAAGTTGTTAAACCACAAGTGGCTGATTTGCAAATGTTGAATTTTTTTTTTGAAAACTATCGAAATACTACACTGATTAGTGATTATAGAATCCTATCAATATTTAAAATTAACTACATTAAAATTATCTACTCTCAACAAAGTTTAACTTTTGTACAGGAATATGCATTTCAACTTCCCTAAAGCTAAATAGCTAACTTTGTCGGTTGGACACTTAACGATCGATCGGCCACTGAAAAACAGAAAGTTATCGCTTTAATTTTATTTTTGTGAACATATAATTTTATTTAATAATAAAACATAAATACAAAATGAAATTAAAACAAAGACTATACGAATAATGATTGTGATCTCTGTGATTATAATTTTGAAGTTCATGGTCTCAAAGTGTTTCATATCGTAGAAAATGACATTGACCTAATTTTTAATTTCTTTAGTTTGGATAAGAGAAACATTAACCTTCAATTAAATTTGTAAATTTTTGAAATATATTTTCTCTTTAGCAGTTAATAATTTACGTTTAGATGTTGAGTAAATTGCAATCAGTTGTTACTGATGTTTGGACTAATTTTTTGTTTGTGTACAACTTTCTTTATGTTGTTTAGAAATCTGAAAAAAATTATAGCTTTGTTGAGGTCCAATTTCCAGATTTTGGATTTTGGTCATGTAGAAGAGTTATGTTATATTTTTATTTTGTTTTTATTATTTCATTTATAATAACATATTTATCTGAAATTACATTTCTTTTCTTAATATTTATTATGTCTATAATCTCCACTTGGTTCAATATCAACCCAAAGATTAGATAGATTAGATTAAATTCGGTGGTGATATGTTGTACTGCGACCAAAATCTATTGTACCCCACCCTACTACTCCCTGGTGAATACCCAGTTAGAGCACCTTCTGCAATCTAGCCTCCCTTAGGAATTAGAGGATATGCCCGATGTCATGCCCGTCAATATTATACTCCTCCAGATGCAAGCTTCTCGTGTAGATCAAGACTCCACAATCTTTGACAAGATGGGCTGGGTTCTATTCTTCCAATAGATAGAATCTACATTCGTCCTTCGGTCAGTGTTCTTAAGGTGTTTTCTTATTTTACAATGTCCTGTAAGAACATCTGTCAGTATTCTCAGGTTGTTCCTTTTCAACCTAGAGCACATTACTGATCTCGTTTGATTCACGTTCAACGTTTCCGGCCTATCCGTCATACATGCTTCTCTCATCCTTTCGTGGATGGCTTTTGTCCGCAATCCACAAAAGGGCTCAGACCCACAAAAGATGTTAAAGTAACTAGACCTGCCAATTTGTCGGCTCCGTCATTACCTGCAATTTCCGCATCACCAGGCATCCAGTAAACTGTAACTTTGTTACTATTTCCAAGCTTGTTTAGTTTGCTGTTTGCTTTAGTCTAGTCTCCAACAATCTTGTATATGATTGTGTTAAAGTTTAACACATTACACTTAACACCTGCTTGGCTTTCCGACAAGATGGAAATTCTCTTATTCCTATATTGGCTTCATAAGTTGAACTTCTTTCGATAGCACACATTTCGGCTTGGAAGGCGCTCAGGTAGGTGCCCAGCCCATAGGCTCAAAGTATTTGGTATATGGTTTAAATACTCCTTCGGCTGCACCCATCTCCTGCCACGGTCTCGGCGTACCATTTGATTACATCATTACTCAGATGGTACGTATAGAGAGTGGATGCATTGCTCCACTCCGCTTTTTTGCACAACTTCGATGTATATTTCCAACGAAGTTGAACTGCTTAATCATTCCGTCTTTAGTAAACTCAAGCAAAGGATTCTCCCTGGAAAGACTTTCTTGATATTTAGACTCGATGATCTTTTCGTTCCCCTTACCCTGCATGCTGAAGCGCAGTTACCAGCAAATAGAGTGGAACAAGTCCTAACAGCATCTCCAGTAACGTGACGCGGTAGGACAAATTCGTATTGTCTTCGTGATGCAGATACAGGCCAGTCTCTGCACCTTTTCAACTTTGTCTTCCCAGCGTTATGTTGGACTCATTTGTTCCATACGATTGCTTCGTAAGTGATCCCACTATCATGGTATACATCCACCTTAGCATACCTGGGCTGTACCCCCATGTTTTCCCGCATGTTCAACCCGCAAGGTTTTTGCATACTATCAGAGCTCTTACAACTTTGCTTACCACCGCTGCCATGTGGTTTATCCACAGGCGTTTGCTATCAAGAATTACTCCTAGATATTTAGTCTCCTATGCAGATTCAATTAAGGAGCTCTTCATGATGATGATTTTCTCTTCTTGGTGAATGGGACTACCGTAGTTTTACTCAGATTGAGTTTTAGTCCTATGCACTTTTTTTTTTTTTTTTTTTTTTTTTTTTTTTTTTTTTAACAATTTTAATAGCCGCCTGAGCATGGAATGCTATAACGCGGCATACACTTAAATATTATAAGATACAATTTCGATACATTACTTAATATTAAATAAATAAAAATAAAATTAAATATATGGAAATATGAAAAATTAAATAAAAAACATATGTCTTTAAATATTATATAGCGCCAATTTAAATATTATACATACTAGAATATATCAAATATAAAACTTGACCGAAAAAATAAACATGAAAACAGCAAGATATAAATTAAACAGATAAAAGTATAAAAAGAAAAGAACTAACGGTAAAAACAACAAGTATAATTATAATAAAACAAATGAATATTAGTGTTTAAGAACCAAAGCCTAGTGTTTAAGAACCAGAACCGTTTTAGTCCTATGCACTTCTGTAGACTACGTACCAAGTGTCTACCAAATTTAGTCTCCTCTGTACAGTATCACAGAGTGTTTCTTCGAACTTACCTCTGGCGATAATGACAATGTCATTCGCCTGCCCTAGACATTTAAAGCCCTGATTACTTCATACAACCAGAATTTCATCTACCACCAGACTCCATATGAGGGTTGATAAGTCTTCACCTTGCAGACAGCCCCTAGTGGTACCAAGGCTGATTGTACAATCATTAGTCTTGTTTTTATATACTCTAGTTCTCCGCATCTCACACATCTAGTCAGTTGTGGTACTATCAACCTTTTTCCCGCTTAGAGCCTTCTTGACTGCGCCATGCGATGTGTTTTTAAAAGTTCCTTTGATGTCCAAAAAGGCACAGACAGCAATTTCTTTGTTGCCCACTGCCGTTTGCAAATGCGATCTCACTATAAGGTATTGGTTCGTATGTGGAGGTTGATCACCTTTTCCATCGTTTTTAACATGAATGATGTTAAACTGATGGGTCTATGAGACTTCGGCTGGGTGACATCTTTCTTACCTTCTTTTTGAATAAATATATCACTTTTGTCGTTCTCCATTGTTCTGGAATACGCCCAAGTTCCAGATTGCTCTGCAGGAGAGCTGGGACTACTCCGTTCACTCATGGTGAATTGTATGGCTAGAAAGTGCCTATGACCCATTTGATACGGTCCTCTTTAAACAGTAAAGCAGCCACCCTCCAGTCCTCGGTCTGTTACTTTACTTTTTACTCGCGCCTTCTGCACACGTACTTATTCCTCCCGGAAAGTGTGTTTCTAGAAGAAGGGCAGCTCTCTGCTGCTGATCCTCCATATGCGTTCCATCTGGCCTTCTCAACGAAGTTTTAATCTCAACACCTTCGATAAAGCTTTATGCAGCCTAGCCGCACCAGGCGTTGCAGAGATATTCTCACAGAAGGTTTTGAAACTGCTCCTCTTTGCCCTCCTGATTTCCTTATTATAGGAGGTAAGAACCCTGGTATACTCGTGCTAGTTTCCAGATTGTTTTGCTCTATTAAAGAGCCTCCATACTTCTGTTCTTAATTTTGACAATTCCTTGCTCCACCAAGATGCATCCCTCTGCTCTTTCACCTTAGTAATTGGGCAGCTGGTTTTGAACGCCTTGGAGACTGACAGGTTTACCTTCGCTTCAGCTTATTCCAGCGCGGCATAGTATTTGACTGTCCCTCGTTCGTGTAACGGCGGACTATTTCAACTTTTACTCTGAAAATAATAATTTTCAAACTCAAATATAATTTTATTAATTTTCTTAAATTGTAGTAAATGTAGCTACATTTTTCGGTACTACTGTTGACGGTTTAGTTACGTCATCAATTTCACTTAACAAACATGTTTATATAAATGATTTTTTTTCAACTTGGAAAAAGGGGAATTGTTTATGGAAGGGGAAACAGAAGATCGATGGTATGATATAAAAGTTCGAATTGTTTAAATCAAAGAGATCAGTATAATTTGGAAATTGAAAAAAAAACAATGTTGTTATAAAAAATAAATTTATTTAAATGATGTTAAAATTTTATTTTATTTATTTTTATGACCATTGTTTAAGTTTTTTTAAGTTAGTATAATTTTGAAAATCAAATGGTTAAAATCATTAGTTAGGATAATTTTGTAAATTAAAGAAAAATTGTGATGTGGGTGAAAACAAAAGTTAGCTGTCAAAAGTTAATAAAAAGTTTACATAAATAAATTCAAAAGCTAAGAATAAAAATTTTATTTGTGTTTTATCCTACTTAGACTTTTTTTTAAATCACTAGTTTTAATTTCAAAATCGTATTTATTTTGAAAAATTAAATATAAATGGAACCTGATAAATCAATTAAAAGTTCGTTCGAAGATTTGTCGAATGTCGATGAGGAACTAAAGGCTGAATGATGATAATGAAACAACAGTTTTTGATGGTTTATGAGATATGTTTGGAAATGGACAACTTATGAAAAGTCGAGGGGAATTATTATTAATATTTTTATGTGTCGTTAGTTATACAAGGACACTAGAAGATGGAACAGTTGTAGAGAATGAAGAAAATATTGTTGTTCAAACTGGTGATGTTATGAAAGTTTTTGTTTGTGATGGTAGCTTTATCCATTCACATGTTGCATTGATGAAAGAAAACTATTACAACGATGGATTTTGTTATGAATTAAAACGTCAAGACGTACTTTATATGATGTTGGAAGACAACATTCATCAGGAAAATAAATGTAAGCTTATTTTATATATTTTGATTTGTATAATTTTTGATTTTGTTTTCGATTAAATTATTTTCATGTTAGTAAATCAATAGTAGTTTTCTGTAAATCGCAATAAGAGATTTCCAAGTGTTTGTTTGTTTGTGTATAAATTCAGTATTCCGGTAATAAATTCAGTTTTCATATAAGTTTTTGAGCTATCCGGTGTAAATTAAAATAATAAATTATTCATAAAAGTCCAAAATCCTTATAACCGTTACTAGCTGTAGATCTTCTTTTAGAATCGCCTCAAATTGGTCCCACCTTGTGCTCCTGGAGTTCCAAGCCAGGGTGATTCATCTTTCGTACTATCGAGTTTAAACATTCTAGGATACGACAAGGAGGATTTATTTGAGATTCCAATTCCTTATGAACTGTCCTACAATGGTACTTCCTACCGTTAAATCTGACACTTCCTGTTTTGCCCTTGTGATAAAAGTGGGTGTGTTCCCGACGTTAACTATCTCTTTTGTATTCGTGCTTCCTCATGTTTCACAGTGAGATTTGCATCACACCCGATTATCAGAGGCCACTTCTTCTTGTTGCACCATTCCACCAGCCCCAGCAACTCTGTAGGCGGTATAAATACCCCGTCCCCTGCACAGTTTGCTGATGCTACCATTAACTGGCGATGCTGATGTTACCACTAACGTCACACTCTACCACCACATAAGCAGATTTGAAGTGAATATCCCTAAACCCGATCCTGTGATCAACACATTTTATCGCTAGTTGGTTCACTAGACCTGCCTCGATCTACCCTAGCTCCTCCGCGCTAAGCATCGTCTGGGGATAATCCTCATCCAGAATATCCAGCTAAATTGCCTTAATAACACCCGTATAGCTCATTTTCGGATTGAGATGGTGTTGCTCTTTGTTCTGACGGGTGGCTATCCTGGGCTTCTTTACTGCATTGTCATGCGGTGTCGTGTACTCTCGGGTCCGCTTCACGTTTTCTGCTCCGATGGTTGGGGCCTTCCCTTTTCTTTGGAGAGCCCCTGCCCCAGTGTGTGGTCCAGTCCTTCCAGCTGGTCTAAATATGGTAGAGTTATACCTTCTACTCTTACCAATCCTATTTATCACAATACTACTTTCTGTCGGCACGGGAGTTATACTGCTGCCGGCCACTGCAGTATCACTTACCACCGGTCACCCTTGCCACTGCAGTATCACTCTTATCGTCAGCATGACGAGGAGATTCGCTTCTGCGCCTACCACTTGTACCCTCTCCCCTCGTAAACGCAGTTACATCCCGTCTTATACTTTTGTTTGTAGTTTTTTTTAAATAGATTTTATTTTGTGCCTATGGGTATCACGAGAAAGTAGGTCGACCAAGTCAGAGCTCTGTTAACTTGGCAAACCAAAACACACCTGGAGATAGCCGGTATCCAGGCGGCTCCGCTTGCAACTGAGCTATTATAATGGACCCCAGCCAAGAGTCTAGACTCTAGACGATCATCGACACGGCACGAATCGCATTACACCTTGATCCACCTCATTTGCTAATAATTTAGCATGATCTGCTCCACACATGAATCATCAACACACGTGCAAGGAAGGAGCACGTACAATATTTATCATCACTTTTATTAAATTTATTTTTCGAGTCTAAATTCAAGGTAGACCACACAAAGTTGTTATCGCATTTTATTTTAATACTAAAGTGTCCGTCATTATAGTTTTTAGTGTCCGGTTCGTTTGACGTACACATAATACGGTTGGAAGTTATCAAAATTCAATCTAAAATAAAATCTTAAAGTCATAAACTAAAACCGCTTTTTAAATTGTGATCCAAAATTAGTATTCAAATATTTGTAACCGAAAAACGACATTGATAGAATATAAATATTGTAAAAAACCCACATTAAAACAACTGTATTTTGTTACCGTTACGTCACTGCGAGCTTGCATCGGAAAGGTCTACTATGAATTCTAATACTCATGTTATTGTGTCAACTACAATAATAGTGTTGGCCACTCAAAGAAAACACGGTCAACGGCTTTTAAAATATTTCGAAAATAGCTAAGTGCTCATTTTTCTTCAACCCCTTTTTTTATATCTTTTAAGTGTAAAATATTAAAAATTTTTATTAGATTTAAAATCTTTTTATCTAAACACAATTACTTCCCATTATGATAAGAGTTTCGTGCAGAAACTAAACACAATATTCTCTTAATACGGATGTAGATGTATACTTATTGATCAATCTAATGAACAACTGTTTTATCTCATCAACAATCCATAATGAATCTATTAACATAATTTCAATTTCATTTAAAGATATTTAGTTACTTTATTGATAATTAATTCCAAAACAAAATACTTTGTTGAAAGAAAATTAATTTATGAATTCATTAAAAAATCTACAAACGAGCTAATTTCATTCATTCGGACGAATCTTGCTGAAACAGAAACCGAAAAAAATGAAATGAGGTCTAAGTAGTAAAAGTGTTGTTATTATTTAAAATTTAAATAAATCAACAATAAACAAAATATTGCGAAGATATATTTTGAAAAGAAATATGTTGTGGTTTTGATGTAAAAGTGACTTGCTGACTTATATTTGTTTTCAAGCAGATAGTTTCCACAAAAAACTATAGTTTACCACTTTTTTCGTTTGAAAACAGAATTTTACAAATGAGTTTTGAAATGTTGCCACTAGAGATGGACAACTAGAACTAGACTAGACACATTTTTAGTTTAGTAACAATATTTAACTATCGTTTTTTTTAAGACTCGGGCAGTCGCGGAAATTTTCAAAATTTTTTTTTACAAATTTGGTATCAATCGATCGGGCTTGGCCGTCTCCCGAAAACTTTATGAGATTGGGGTGATAGGACCCACCCCCACCCCTTTACACCCTCTTTAAGTTTTAGCATATAAAAATCTATATAAAATAAATGGGAAGAGATAAAAAAAGTTTAATGGCACCATTATCTTTTATTCAGACCGGCACAACTTTTGAGTCCAAAAGTTGGTTTACATCCCCACCCCCAACCAACCCCGTGGGTGCGGTTAACACATTAAATGAGTTGGCATGTGGGGTATCGTTAGAATCAGAGTTTAATAACAAATACAATCCCCTATATTACTCCCTGATCGGTGACATAACCATTTTTTACTCCCAAGGGCGTACCCTTATCGTAGAAAAAAATGAGGGGGTGGGGTCGATTATACAAAGTATCGAAATTATTGTCATTATATTTGATTTTTACGTAATCGAGTATGCTGAGTTTAATGGTGGTGGTAAAAATGTTGACCGGACTCAGGGTAGTTCAATAAGGGGTGGAGTTGGGGGTCAGTTATAAAAAATATTGAAATTAGCCTCATCATTATCAATTTTAACATAATCGGGGATACTGCGTTCTATTATGATAATAAAAATTGGGGCCGGACTTAGGGTAGTCCAATAATAGGTTGTGGCTGGGGGATGGGTGACACAAAGTATCGAAATTATTGTGATTATTATCGATTGTTACATAATCGAGGATGCTGAGTTCAATGGTTATAGTAAAAACGTTGACCGGACGCGGGGTAGTTCAATAAGGTGTGAGGGTTGAGGGTCTGGTCATGAATAGTATCAAAATTCTCGTCATTATTTCGATTTTAACATAATCAAAGATGCTGAGTTCAATGGTGATGATAAAAATGTTGACCGGATTTAGGGTAGTTCAATAAGGGGTGGGGGTTGAGGATCTGGTCACGAATGGTATCAAAATTGTCGTCATTAGTGTTTATTTCAACATACTTGAGGACGCTGAATTCAACAGTTGTCATTTTGTTAGAAAACAAAGAATAGTTAGAAAAACTATTCTAGTTTTCAGCCGGGATTAATGTATTTAGTGGACAACATTACGTACGGGTGACCATGTCCCGAGGAACGTCCCTAATTCGTTTTTCCTAGTCAGTCATTTCCGGGGGTCGTTAAAATAACAATAATAATTTACTCTATCTATAGAACAACTATAATATAATATGTAGATTGTAGTTTCCAAACAGAAAGGATCTTCAATACCAATAGCTAAGACACTTGATGTAAGCAAGAACACCGCAATCACCAATTATATCAATTTACCAGATTAGTTGGAGTTAATCGTAGGTCTTCAATCGTAGATCTTCAATATTATTTTTGGCAATAGATGTCATGGACTTCAAATACTTGGTTTGGGTGACGAAAAACGAAATAATGTTAGCAGCGACAATATGTGACCAAAACGTTATTAAATCGATCTTCAATAATATAACGGCAATATGTGATGAACACACCACCATCGATAATTGGCATACAATACGATGAACGGTAATAAATCGATGTTAATATAGCAAACACAGCCGTTGTCGTCTGTTGTAGCACTAGGATTTCCAAACAATGGTACTTTTTTTTTTGACGACGACGATATTAGGATGATGTCCAAAATCTTAATATCGACCTACTACTGAGGACAATGTCAATGAAATAACTCCCAATTAGCATGGATGCCTGACTAAATTCCGTAACCCTGTTGTCACGTCAAAAACCAATTCGAAAACTATGATTAATGTATATTCTGGAACGAACTCACCGATGTATTTCCTATTAACACCCACACTGTGGTGGTGTAATCGATTGCTCTCCTTAACACCACTCTATATACACAAACTGTTTATGTTCACTCCCGTTTTTTTCTTTTTAAAAAAAAAGATCACTCACAACAGGAAGAATACAAGGTTCTGTAAATTAATGTTATTAATATTATTTGGAAAAGGAACCACAAAAACGACAATTACTATTTCTTATTTTTATTATTATATATTTTTTTTTCTTTTCAGTTCACTTTTCTCTTTACAAAATTTAATTTTCTTTTGTTTGGGTTTCACAGAACTCCACAATTTTTAATTTTATTTTAATAATAAACATTTAGGAAAAAAAAATCAGATTCACTGACTGATTAATAGTAAAAAATTTCAAAAATCATTGACCGATTATCGAAATTATTCACAATCTACCGATTGACTACTTAAAAATTTCAAAATCAATTGTGATCAAAAATATAAGGGTGTCACTAAAGGGTGGGAGTTGGGGGCTGAAAGCCGAAAATGTTCACATATATATTATGAGTATTGATTTATCCAAAATGATGCTGAAATTAGTATTTGGGCTCTAGGGAAGAAACAAGAGGATAAGGGTTTGGGTCTAAAATTGGGGTAATGTTCAAATATACATATTAAATATTGGTTTTTCTATGAATCGAGAATGCTGAATCCAATGGCGATGTTGAAATGCAGAACCACGTAATAAAAAATTTGTACTATGAAAAACACTATGTATTACAAATTGAACGAAAATGTTTTGCTATTTATTTCGGTAATTGCTTGTTCATTGATTTCAAATTTCAATGATAATGCTATTCTATTTAAAAACTAATCAAGGAGTATTTCGTTTTTGGTTCGAGATCGAGTTCTACGTTTACTTACGTTGTTTGTTATCGATTCTTTCAGTTCAATGAGTTGATTTTGTTAAGTTCTTTTAGTTCTACTGCATCCCTTTGTCGTTTCTGGACTCTTGATTTATTCTTATTTTTATTTAGTATTACATTTTGTATCTCCTGATCTTCTACGATATTTAATTTTTTTATTTTTTTAACACAGTTGGATAAGTTTGTAGAATCCATTTCATATTCTACTTGTTTTTCTTCTCTGAACTTAGAGAGTTGCGTTATTAATAGTTTTTCAAGTTCAATTGAACATTTCAAAGATTTCATTGAAGAATTGTTTTCTGCTACATTTTCCTTGACTTCCATTTCTGACTTATTCGATAAAATTTCGTAAGTTTCGGTTTAAAATTATGTATTTTCTTGCATCTGAAAATTTAGAGAATCGATAGAGGGTAAATCTAGTTCTTCCAATATTTTTTTTCGATTATTTTGTGGTTCGTTCCGTATTCTCAATTCTTTCAAGAAATTTATTGATACATTTTCAAGTTCAATTGAACACTTCAAAGAGTTAATTGGACTTTTTTTTTGTAGACAAACATTTTTTGAATTTTGTGATATTATGTTACTAGTTGTTGGAATTTGAGCTGGAATTTCATCTTCCAAAATTATTGGTGGTTTAGATGAACCATTATTTACTAGTACTTCCTGAATTTCTTGTAGTGTTTTCGATCGCTGTACAATCGTCTACTTCATCAAATAATTCATCCTCTATTTCCAAGTTTGTGGATATTGATTCTCTCGATTTTATCAACCGCTGCACTATTCTTTTTATTTGGTTGGATTTAAGATATTCCTTTATGTACTATGTATAATTTATGTACTATACCGTATGGTTATGTTTTGACAGAGTTCCTAGCACTGATTCTGAGAAATTGTTTTGAATATTTTGTGTGTTTATTTACAAATGTGAAGTTTATAAAATAAAGAATAAATGACATTAAATATTTTATAAACAGTTTTTTTCCGTCTAGTTTACTCAATATGGTTTAAAGACGAAGTTCAATTATATATACAAGAAAATGATGAGCACTCAAATTGATACAGTCTTATTTTTGTGGCATTTGTTTGTATATTTCAATAATAAAAATATAAGAAATATAAAGAATTTGCTATTTTAGTTTATTATTTTTCTTATTTAATAATTTGAAAATATTTTTCTGCCATGTTTCGACGATACATCAATTTGACGATATAATTCAACTAATATTTAAGAATAACCCACTTTTAAGGGGCTCCTTTGCTAAGTAACTCTAGCCTTGGTGTATAATGTATATTTAAACATTTTTTTATTCTCCACCCCATTGTTGTGCCCAGACTCTTCAGTGACTCTTCTACTCGCTTGGTCTCCTTCCTTCCTGGTCACCTTATTATCCGGTCACCTTATTATCCACTGACGTGATGAGATCACAGGCTTTTCCCAAAATTTTAATAAAACACAAATGTAGATGTGAATCGGTAACTCGGTAAAATTCTTTTATTTGTAACCACCTTTTATAATTTTTATAATTTATAACTTATAACACAATTAAATTATAACACAAATAAGAAAATTTAATATTTAACCTTTAATTTTTATAAAACTGATATTAAAAATTAGGAGCTTATGCTCACTTGGATTACCACACAACAACTGATTTTTCCTGGCTTTTCGTTAAAACAATCGTTCTTCAATTTAAGAACTACGTGACAAAATACGCTGTCTTGCATTTTTTGTGAAACATAAATCTATCATACAATGTAAAATAAAAGTTTTGTTTTCTTTTAACAAATTAAAAAATCATTCGATTAAATTTTGTTTATTCTAACATAAAATTAGAATATGATATTGGGTAACAATACAATGTATGGTATGAATGTACACTGGATACATACGGTGTGAAACCGAAGTTAAGTAAACTGAAATGGTGGGTGGGTTACCACACCATCCTCTAGCTTCTGATTTTGCTCCTATGGTTGCTTGATTGCATATTCCAAGACCACCATTGGATTCAGTATCCTCAATTCATAGAAAAACCAATATTTATTATGTATATTTGAACATTTCTCTAATTTTAGACCCAAACTCTTATCCTCTAGTTTCTTGCCTGGACCCATAATACTAATTTCAGCATCACCATTGCATTCAGTACCCTCAATTTATCCAAAATCGGTACCCAAAATATATTTTCGGCTTTCAGCCCAAACTCCCACCCTTTAGTGACACCCTTATATTTTTGATCCCAATTTAAACATCACTGTTGGATTCAGCGTCCTCAAGTATGTTGAAATCAATAATAAGTGTGTTCCATTTACCACATTTTCCTTTACTTTTGTACTAAATTTCGTTTTCAAGTTAACCATATCAAATGATGGTAAAGCTACGAGACAAACTTACGCTTCTATTCACCGCCAGAGTTTTTGTCAGTTTAGAGAATAATTTCAAATATGTTTGCCCAAATGCTTATATAAATTTAGAATTTCTAGCCTAAATGTCATATTTCTGTCCAGCTTTTTTTAATTGTTTATATTTTGCATGAATCATAATTTTAATTTTCAGAAATTTTTTAATATTTAATTAATTTTCTTAAATTTAACAAACTCAAAATAAAATTTAAACTTAAAATTTTGTCAAACTAATAATTTTATTTTACGTTGTTTAGCAATATTGTTTTTCAAAATTGTCAAAACAATTTATTGTCAAAAAAAAATGTCGGAAACGTGTGGTAAGAAAGAATTTTTTGTTGTAGTAGATCAAAAATCTAATACACCTCACATTTAAGTCGTTCCATTTAAAATTCGGTTCAGGTAGCAAGTTTACCTAAAAGGAACACGGGTAATAATGACGATAATTTTGATTCTATTCATGACCAGACCCCCAATCCTACCCCTTATTGAACTACCCTGAGTCCGGTCAACATTTTTACAATCACCATTGAACTCAGCATCCTCGATTATGTAAAAATCGATAATAATGACAACAATTTCGATACTTTGTATAACAAAAAAATATTGCGACGCTGATGCATAAGCTGACTTCACCACAGCGGAAACCTAGTATTCTGGATTTATAATGAGCTAATATCCATTAAATACTTTAATTAAAAACTAACCAATGTTATAGACTTCGCGTAGCTCTAATTATAAAAATATTAAAGAAAGCAGTAGTATCCCAACAAACAAAAATTCTGTTGTACGAGAAATAGTAAAAACAAAAAATTTAACCGGAAGTGACAAACCGAAAGTTGGGATTCAGAACTGTTGTGAACCGTACAAAATGTTTATGTACCAAGATTCACCCAATTAGATTATCAGGCACAGATGTTGTTGAGCTTCCAAGATAACAGGTGCTCGGAGGACCCCCTACCACTTTGTTCACTATCGCTGAAAAAACTAATCAGTTCCATCAGCCATACATATTTGCATCTTTTTGCGAAGTGTCATCAAAATTCATTAACGAACGAATATTGTTTGCTCCCAACAAACATTAAAACAATAAACAGGTGTTCGGGAGGACTCCCACTACTTATCCCAATATTGTCCAAAAACTAATCAGTTCTTTGTCATTTAAATCTCCATCTTTCTTTTCAATCTCCTTCTCTCCATCATCCGTCTTCATTAAAATTTATTAATGAATGAAGTCTGTATGCTCCCAACAAACTTTAAAAACAAAGTGTGAAAAGTTATCAGCAGTTGTATGGTAGACCCCCGCCACTTTGATCAATGTGTTCCAAAAGATGATAATTATCTTCTCACACTAATTGGAACCCTTTCCATAACTTTCATCATAATCACTTCATTGTTGTAGGCTGTAGTGTGCATAAAAACACTAAAAAAACTTCCAAAAATTAAAAAAAATTTTTTTTACCGGAAGTGAAAAACCAGAAGTTGGGATGCAGAACTGTTGTGAACCGTACTAAATGCTAAAGTACCAAGTTTCATCCAATTCGATTATCATGTACAGATGTTATTGAGCTTTCAAAAAAACAGATGTATAAGACACCTCCTACCACTTTGTTCACTATCGCTCAAAAACTAATCAGTTCCTTGCCATACATGTTTGCATCTGTTTCCAAAGCGTCATGAAATTTTATTCACGAACGAATACTGTGTGCTCTCAACAAACATTGAAAAAATGGTGACACAGGTGAACAGGTAAACAGGTGTTCGGGAGGCCCCCCACCACTTATTCCAATATTGTCCAAAAACTAATCAGTTCTTTGTTATTTAAGTCTCCATCTTTTTTCAAAGTCTCATTAAAATAAATTAATGAATAAAGTCTGTATGCTCCCAACAAACTTTAAAAACAAAGTGTGAAAAGTAAGCATTTGTATGGTAGTCCGTCCACCACTTTGATCAATGTGTCCCAAAAGATGATAACTATCTTCTCATACTAATTGGAACCTTTTTCATAAATTTTATCATAATCACTTCATTGTTGTAGGCTGTAGTGTCAATAAAGACACTGAAAAAAATTCAAAAAAGCACTAAAACACTTTTTTACCGGAAGTGAAAAACCGGAAGTTGGGATGCACAACTATTGCGAACCGTACAAAATGATTATGTACTAAGTTTCATCTAATTCGATTATCAGGTAAAGATGTTATAGAGCTTTAAAAAAAACAGGTGCTCCAGGGACCCCACACCATTTTGTTCACTATCGCTTAAAAACTGATCAGTTCCTTGTCATACATGTTTGCATCTTTTTCCAAAGTGTCATCAAAATTCATTCCCGAATGAATGTTTTATGCTCCCAACGAACATAAAAACATTGTGGAAAAAACCATCTGTTGTATGGTGGACCTCCAAATCCTTTATCCAATGTACTCCAAAAGCTTATAAAATCTTTCTCATGTTACTTGAAAGCTTTTACCAACGTTTCATGAAAATTGATTGGTAATTGTAGGCTACAGTAGGGAACACCTGGAAACAAAATTTTTAGCCGGAAGTGACAAACCGGAAATTGGTATGCTGAAATATTGGAAACTGTACTAAAACCTTATATACTAAGTTTCAATAAGATCATAAGCCGCGGTTAGAAGTTACTCAAGATTTAAACTTAGAGGTGTTCGGGGGACCTCCCGCCATTTTGTCCAAATTTGAAATGAATCCAGATCTTACATTTTCAAGTGAACCTGTATCATTTGCCAAGGTTTTATCAAGATCCTATGCAGAAAGGTCACCGACACACCCACACCTACACACCCACACCCACACACACACATACCCAATGACCCACCCACCCACACACAGACGTGCACCAAAATTTTTATTGGCTATTTAGATAGAGGATGGTCCAAAACAAACGAAAAAACAAAATTTTGTTTTTTTTCTCGATAGATTGCATTACTTCACACAATTTAAAATTGTGGTGAAGTAAAAATCCTCAAACACAGATATCTTTTTTTTTCGATATAAAACCTGAAAAAAAATGGCACAGTGTAAGATACTCATTCATGAAGTCCTTGTATTAGGTGAGTGTTGCTTCCTCTGCAATAAGGCGTTTTTCAAGGGCATAGAATTAGAGTTGGGCTGAAAAATAAGAGTAGCCTAGGGAGTCAATATTTGATTTTGTCGGAAGTGTCACTGTATATCGGCCATTTTTTGAACGTGAAACATTCGACTTGTAATGTTCCTTCCTTACAGAACGTTGCTTCATGGGGCCAAAGAGGATTGAACGGAAGACTTTCTAATTTCCAAAACTTCTTTAGTGAATTTTTCGAGTGATTGGATGCTGCACATGGCAACAGCTGGGTGAGATTGCTCGACGACTGTTATTTTATTCTTTTATTTGTCACAGATCACATAAACTAGTTCCGAATCATGAAATGGTGGTAGTTCATCCTGGAGGCAAATTAGGGAGCTCTTGAATAGTTGATGATAAATTTCCGCCCCCAATAAAACATCAATCTGGCCTGTGTAATAGTTGCTATTGTAAACATTTGCCCATGTAATCCCAAAGCTCCCAAAATAATAATTAATAGTAGAATTTATAATATTTATTAATATTTATTTATAAGGTAAAGATTATAGATAAATGATGTTTCCTCGTCCACGGTTCACGATTGAGAGAGCGATCGATTTCAATTTCTATTTTTACAATCAAAATAACAGTAACAATATAAAAAATAATTAGAACTTGATTATTCTACAGGGAAGTGCAACTTAACGTTTACGTAGGTACATAGCACTCTTCTCCTCTTTAAAAGAAATCAATCCTCAATCAACCATTAATCTAAGAAATTATATAATTCAAAATTATTTAAAGTACTAAAAAAAATTTAACAATTTAACAAAATTAAAACAATTGTAAACATTAATAACAATTTTAAAATTTAACAAAATTTAACATATCAATTTAACATCTCAACAATTTATATGACAAAATCTAAGTGACAACAAAAAAAATTAATTTTGAATTCGATTCCGCGGCTTATCTCGCAATAAATATCTAGTTCTCTTGGATCTCGGATGCCATACATAATTCTCCTCCCGTTTTCTTTTATTACGCCTTGTATCGTCGATAGGTTCAGGAAGTAAATTTTTAAACAATGAACTGGTTGGTGAATATTGTATGAAATTTCTTCTTCTTTGGAAGACTTTTAATTGGTCTCTATGAGCTGTTCTAGTGATCCCGTTAATAGATATTAAATATACAAATTTTGAAATACGTTTAATGACTTTCCCTAAAATAAATTTATCAAATTTACGGTTAAATTTATTGTAATATAGAATCTCCTGTCCAATACCTAAATCGAAATTATTTTTATTCTCTTCCATTTAATTATATCAGCTTTATTTGTATGTTTTTTCGATAATAATAGTATGTATTATTGTATTGTTTTCTAACCTATAGCCTAATGAACTTAACCTAGTGCCTAATGAATATTTTATTCAATTGGTATGATTCCAATTGGTCAAATTGTTTTGATTTCATTAAAATTATTTTCAAATTATAATCACAATTGCTTTGATAAGTTTTGTTCAAAAATCAAATTTTGAGTAATTCTCTTATTTCGTTTAGTTGAACTTGGTTGATTGTATGAGAAGGGCGTTTTTTATCATCAGGGTTTTTTATTAAGAAATTTGATTTATCAATTAAAACAATAAAGATTTATTGTTTTAATTGAAGAAAATGTTTTTATTTTTTATAATACACAATTCTTTTTTATAATAAAATCTTTGTCAGAGAATAAAGTATTGTAATCGATTCGTGAATAATGAATTTTATTCTCTCGCAAATTAAAATTCTCGCTCGTGCCTCGCTCAAATTTTAAACTTTTGCTTGAGAATAAACTACTTCATTATTCACTCATTGATTAAACTACTATTATAAACTTCCTTAAACTTTCTTGTGTTATTTTCAATATTAAATCTCACCTGTTTCGGGAAAGGTTTAGAAATGTTTTTAATTTCTTTGCTTAAACATGATCTATTACTTACCAAGGATAGTAATGTTTTCGGTTTATTTACGAAAATGAGGTCAGCGGGTGCTTTGCCAGTGACTGTAGAAGGTGTATTTCTATAGGAGAACAAAAAGTTGAGAATTTGGGATTGAATATCTAGCGTACAGTTATCCGATAAATTCTTACGTAACAACGCCTTAACCGTTTGAACACCGCGTTCCGCCAACCCATTACTTTGCGGGTGGTACGGTGGACTATGTTTTAAAATAATACCATGAGACTGGCAGAATCGTTCAAACATTATTGAATTAAATGGCGGTCCATTATCACATACAATGACATTAGCAAAACCAAAATTTGCGAATTGTATTTTCAGCTTGTCTAAGACATTCCGTGCATCGGTTTTATATAATAAGTAAATATCCGCCCATTTGCTGAAATCATCCATAGAAATTAAGAAATGATATTTTCCAAACTGCAATAAATCCAAATGTATTCTATCAAACGGTTTTGTAGTTGGTTCCCAAGTACTAGTGGGACAGTCAGGTACCATTTTTCTATTGACATTACAACTTTTGCAAGTGTTAATAAACATGGTAATGTCTTTATCTAGACCAAGCCACCAGACTGAGGATCTAGCCAATAGTTTGGATCTAACAATACCCGGATGTTCCCGATGAAGCAATTCCAAAATATTTTTGTGGTATATTGAGGGAATTAAAATTCTATCTCCGAAATAAATACAATTATCCTCACATGATAGAGAGTCAGAAATTCGATAATATGGTTTGAGTTCCAATGGGATACTCGTCTTTGGCCAACCGTTTACTATATATTCATGAACTCGCACTAAAATTTCATCTTTCATTGTTGCTTCAGCAATTTGAATTTTAGTCAATGGGCTTTCGCACTCAGAATTAAAAGAATTAATATCTAAATCAGTAAACGAATTAATAGAATATTCATCAACTTCCGTAGGTTTATCTAGTGGTAACCGAGATAAGGCATCAGCATTGCACATGAGCGAGCTTTTCCGATAACGAATCTCGTATTGATACATCGATAAAATTATAGCCCAACGTTGTAATCTCGCTGCTGCTACAGCGGATAGATTTTTTGAATTACTGAAAATATGTTTTAAAGGCCGATGATCACTGTAAATGACAAAAGGTTTCCCAAAAATATATTTATTAAATTTTCGTACCGCAAAAAGTATCGCGAGAGCCTCTCTATGTAACTGACTATAGTTCCTTTCTGAGACACTTAATGTGGATGACGCAAATAAAACTGGCCGTTCTTTGCCATCAATTATGTGTGCCAATACAGCACCAACTCCATATGGGCTGGCATCACAGGAAATCACAATTGGTTTCTGCGGATCATAGTGTGTTAAAATATTATCACAATGCAACAAAAAGGATTTACAATTGTTAAATGATTTTTCACAATCATTGCTCCACACAAACTTGGAATCTTTTCGCAAAAGTTCGTATAACGGATGTAAGGGATAATAATCATAATAATAATATCCGTAATAACGGATGCAACGTCTTGCCTTACGCAAGATTTGGAATAAATTTTCCATAATATGTAATCATACCTAAAAATGATTTAAGTTCCGAAATATTTTTAGGGCTACGTGCCTTTTCAATGGCTTCCAGTTTTTCTGGATTTGGACGAAGTCCGGCTGCTGAAATAATATGGCCAAGATATTTAACCTTATCTTTAAAAAATTCGCATTTACCAAAATTGCATTTAATATTATGCTGTTTTAATCTGTTAAGAACTAAAATAAGTTTTTGATAAAGTTCTTCTTGTGTTTTACTGCCTATCAATATATCATCGAGATATATTTCGACACCGTTAATATCTTTAAGTACCGTTTCCATTATCCTTTGAAATATGGATGGTGCAGAATTTACCCCGAATGGGAGACGCTGAAATTGGAATAATCCCTTGTGGGTATTTATAGTTAATAAAGGTTTCGACCTTTCAGAAACCGAAAGCTGTTGATAAGCTCCTTTCAGGTCAAGAACGCAAAAATAAGAATAATTTGCCAACGAAGCTAATACTTCATCAATAATAGGAAGAGGATAATGCTCCGTTGTCAAATATCTATTTATAGTAATTTTAAAATCGCAGCAAATTCTGATACTTCCATCAGGTTTAGCTACTACCACTATAGGTGAAGCCCAGTCGCTGGATGTAACTGGTTTTAAAATTGATTTTGACACCATCAGTTCGAGCTCTTTTTCCACTTGATCACGTAATCTAAAAGGTAAATTATATGATCGATGGAAAATTGGGTGTGCATCATCTTTCAAAACCAAGTCAGCTTCAAATCCCAAAATAGGATCCGAATTACTATTACAATCAAAAACACTGGGAAATAAATTGCGTACCTTGCTTATGTTATCCGATAATTGAGAAGTAACTTTGTTCACAAATGTTGTGTCGATTGCATTATTATCTTCATAAGCAATTTCAAAAAATTTTTGCCAGTTAGGGTATATCAAATCCATCCAGTTTCGACCCATAATTGGATAACATGGTTTATTTGTTCGGACAACTGTTAAAACGGTATTATATTTTATGTTTCTTGCTTCTACATTCACGGCAAAACCTCCGACAACCTCCACATTACTACCTGAAAGTAATTTTACAAAATTAATATTAGTATATTGTTTAATATGATAATTGGAAAAATATTTATTATAAGTAAGAAAATCTATTACGGAAAGACATGCGCCGGAATCACACTCAAAATCAATTTTAATATTTTCTACTTTTAAGCTAACATAAACTGGTGGTTTTGTTAATATTTCTAAACTAAACTGATTTATTCTTAAGTTATTAAAATTTAAATTATTTACGTCCCTTTTTGAACATCTTTTTGCATGATGACCCACAATTCCACAGTTGAAGCATTTCATTCGTACACCAGGGCAGCGATTGGAAGAATGGTTGTATGGACATCTAGAACATTGATGTGTTGATCTTGAACCTGATCGTGAATTTGTACGATAAGTACTATATTTAGACGAACTTCTTCTTCGATTAAAACTCCGAAATCTTGATCGATTACGTGGCCTTGAATATTGGTGACGTGATTGATCATTCGATTGAATTAAATTTATCCCAATAGCTGTATCTTCTCGTATCTTTCTCTGTTCAATTCCGGTTAACTCCAAATGTATAGCATACTCACTAGCTTTTTGAAAAGTGCTATTTTCATCGCATTTATTTAACAAAAGACCTTGAATATTTTGGTCTTTAAGTCCAGTAACAAACTTATCGCGAAGCATACGGTCTAAAAACGCTTTGTACTCACACGTGGTTGCGAGAGTTTTTAATTCAATGATATATTCCGAAATAGTTTCATTTGGTAACTGGTCACGTTTGAGAAATTTGAAGCTTTCCGCTATTAAATTCCTTGTTGGCTTAAAATGTGTTTTAAGAATAGTCTCAATTTCTTTAAAACTCTTTTCCGTTGGATCATCAGGATACATTAATTTTCTCAATATACTAAACGTTTCACCTCCAATTAACGTGAGAAACAAGGAAACTTTTTGTTCTTCTTTTGTTGCATTGCATTTAAATATTTCTTTCATTCGCATCAAATACTCTTCAAAATCTGAACCGGGAATAAAATTTTCGATCGTACCAATGAACGGCATATTTGAAATATTTTATATAAAACATCCAATTACAAAAAAAATTACGAATGAAACTAGCAGTAATTTAAATATTTGTTGTATCACAAAACTATTCACCAAATTATTTTTTTTTTTAACACAAATTTTGAAGCACAATATTTACCATTATAGTGTTGCTTGAAAATCTCCATTTTCCTCTGTCGCCAATGTAATAGTTGCTATTGTAAACATTTGCCCATGTAATCCCAAAGCTCCCAAAATAATAATTAATAGTAGAATTTATAATATTTATTAATATTTATTTATAAGGTAAAGATTATAGATAAATGATGTTTCCTCGTCCACGGTTCACGATTGAGAGAGCGATCGATTTCAATTTCTATTTTTACAATCAACATCAACATAACAGTAACAATATAAAAAATAATTAGAACTTGATTATTCTACAGGGAAGTGCAACTTAACGTTTACGTAGGTACATAGCAGCCTGGAACATTAAAATGCGGATCAGCTAATTGTACATTAACTGGCAAACTCGAAGCACTAAAAGCAAATGGCATAGAAGGGACATCAGTCGTAATTTTCGGTATGATGTAGAACTTCAAGTCAACGGTTAAGTCAGAAACAACCGATGAAATGGTTAAATAAGTCTTGTGTGTTGAGCGCAGTTTCAGATGCTCCAATTCGTGAGACAATCTTGGCTGTTACAATTCTCTTGGCCTTTATCAAAGCACATGATCTGGCAGTGAAGAAGTTCATTGTGAATCCACTATCGAGCAATACTTTGCAATGAATTTGCTCTCCACTTCCAGATAAAACTCCTCCGTGTGCGTTACCAATTAACAGGATCTTTTTTGACGAGCTAATAAAGCTTAACGACGTGGTCAAAGTCAAACTTGCAGCATTACAAGTTGTATTGCGAGACGTGTCATCTGATGACTCGCATATAGAGTTAACTTGGTTTTATGGGCAGGTATTAGATTTTGAAGGACTTCTGGTCAGAGTTGCGCGCTCAAGAGGTGGAAGGAAGTGAAGTAAACTGGAATGTTTGAGAGAGCATTTTGAACACTCTGCATGAGTACTTTCTCTAACGCTAACCAAATGATGGCCATGAAAGCAAATCCAAGACAACGAGGAAGTGATTGGGGCTTAGAACAATAAGCACACCACTTAGGATTTGAGAAACTTGATGAGATTGAGAGAGCACTTAAAACTACACTCTTGCGGTCTTTTTGTTGCGCAGATAGTTGAGCGGAATTAACAAGAAATGCCTGAAGTACCCAAAAACCAGTGCGTAATAATTGAATAAACTCTGAATATGAGAGAATTGACTACACCTTGGAATGTTTTACGATATATATTCGCGTCACGTTGTCTAATTTTTGAGTCAAATGGTACACGAGCATTAAGTCCCATGTTGCCACAATAACCGACCTGAATAATTTTAAAACTAGGGAAATATTTATAGGATCATCAAAAACTCTTAATGGTTCGAGTAAGGCATGAAAATTTTGTGAAATCACAACGGACCTATTTTATTCTCTTAGTGTCATGTGATAACCCTGTGTATTTTGTTAAACTATTGTTAACTAGAGCAGCTTATTAAACTTGGATTGAACTGCTTACTTTGTTGATGAAATATGTTTATTGCATAGTTATAAAATAATGTATATAATTGATATAACATTTAGATAATATTACTATGCAAATATTTTTTTAACCATTGATTTGTGAAGTAAATAAAGTTTAATGCAAACGGACATTGAGGGATGGTGTTAAAAGCAATGTTATTGCAATAAAAATATATTTCATGTTTATAAATTTACACAAGTCATCTAAATGAGATAAATCTGAAAAAATAAACAAATGAAATTCAAAATTTATTGGATACTTGTTACAACATAATATGGTAACTTAATTATGTAGTGGTTGAAATCGTCCATTATATTTTTTCTAGTGATAATGAACTGTTTTTGTTTCAATCTTATTTTTTTGTAAATAATTAAGTTTTCAACGTCGATGGAAAAGTTGTAAAAGTAAATCACAAACTGGTATAACCTTGTTCGTAATTCAACAAAGTAATTGATTCTGTACATATGAATCGCTAAATGGTATATGAATTTTTTGTATTATATAACTGTGTTGAAATTTTAACATCTTGTCCACATAGTTCTGAAAATCCAATAAAAGAATTGAAAACGACTTCTTTTTTTCGAAAGTGCGGTAAATCAGAATTAAGACGTTATAGAATTGTTTTGTTTCTAGTTCAAAAATCGAAAGAGACTCTGACATTTCAACATAATTCGTTAGCTAATCAGTACCTTTTCATATTGATGGAAACCATTTATCATAGTTTTATCACGACCAGAACGGAAGTGAGTGAATGCAGGATTATTGGAATCTTTACAACAGTCATATGAGTGATGACAGCCACATGCGTCAACAGTCAACAGACAACAGTCATACGAGTGCTTGCATCACTTCCAATGAGAATTTGTCACACGCGCACGGAAAAATCCTTATTTCCAGACTCCTAACGAAATATTTTTATAAATTTATTTGTTTTAAAGCGCAAGCATACTCAACACCAACCAAAATATTTTGCAAATGGAAGAAGAGCGTAACGGTCACGCAAATTATTTTAACCAGGTTTTTAAACAAAAAAGAAAGTCAGAATTATTGTGAGTCATCTATAAAAACAGTTTGAAGTTATTGAAGTTTTAAGAAAACACCTGTTTGATAGACCCGCATTACATTGTTTAAAAACAAAAACGCATAAGTTCGTTCTCATTTGATCTAGAACATGTTTGAAAATTTCATCAAAATCGAACGAAAAAACATTTTGTTATTGTGCATTAAATCTGAAAAAAATCAATTTAGAAGCCACTCAATCGAAACTTGGTTGACAAAACGATTTTCATTCTTTTCAAGAAGTTATAGTACCAAGTTCCATCAACATTGCATGGAAGAGGTTAAATCTCTTGAAATTTAAAATAAATATATCCTCGGCAGATTGTCATCACTCTGTCCAATATCGTTGGTGGCCCCCATCATTTTGTGCAACATATCTTAAAAACTACTTGTTTCTTTTTTTTCTCTTAGTTTTAAAGAATTACCGGATTAATTATTAAGTATTATACAAACATTTCAAGAACCGTATCAATGTTGATCTACGATGTTGATTGAAACCCTATCAATGATGATTTTTAAATACCTTATCAAGGTCGATCTACGGGTCTGACTACCACGCGTACTCCAGTCCCTGCCATTGACATATGAGTTAGCGTGAGATATCATATACCACTGGCAATAGCAGGAGATATCATTAGCGAAGATGATAACTTAGGGTGCTGGCGGACGAACTTTAATTGGTCAAAGGTAGCACTCCCAGTCTTAGCTAGGCAGTGTTCCGTAATAGTACCGCTTATTAGCTCTTCCGAGGAATCAGACCAACATATAATTATGTGTGGGCTTTGTGCCTCGATTGAGGTGGTGAGCGGTGCGCCTGGGGTGGACTGCATCAGCTGGATTATTGTAGAGTTTATCAAAAAGTATCTCTCGTCTGTATTGTTTTAGGATGCTCAATAGTTCAATGATGATTATTATATAGTTTTATTAAAAAACTTTAACCTGATTGGGAGTCGTCTTCAGGTCCTTCGAACCTTAATCTAGATGTTAAAACTTTTGGCTGCTTAGCACCCATTACACCAACTATTTTCTTATGAATTCTATTTAGCCTCATTTACTTTCACCGCCATGGGGCAAAGGAAAAAATATCTCTCAGCTCTTCACATTGAATTTCAATTTAAATTGAGTTGCTCCGCTATATTTTACGTAGCTCTTAGCTTATCAGATCTCAGTTACCGCTAACCTGACCTTTATATAATAAAGAGTTGGAAGAGAAGGCAGTAGAAAGGTAAGGTAAAATTTTTCATCAAACTTGCAAAAATCATTTAAGTTTTTGTTTGGAAATGCTTGATGAATAATGATAAATAAATTGACTCTTGCTGTTTAAATGCACTATAAAGTGAAGGGACTATGCACTATAAAGTGTTCTGTCAAACAATAAAATTACAAAACGTGATTTGCGGTCAAATGAACAAATATATTTTATTTCATACTGATATCTAAAACGACATTTTTCGGATTATTTATGGTACAAAAAGTTGAACTTTAACGTCCTAGGACTTTATAAAATTTTATAAAGTCCTAGGACGTTAAAGTTCAACTGTTTGAGCAAAATTTAAAACTCATTTCTTTTTATTTTAATAAATTTCCAGTATGAAATAAGATTTTGTATTTATCTCAAACGAAAAGTGTTTTTAAAGGTACTCACTAGTAATTTCCTCACTAGTAAACAACTAGGTCGTACTTTAAACTTATTATATATGAATATCAAACCCAGCCTATATAAATCAATTGAAAAGAATTCGCATACAAGGGAAAAACAATTTAAGTAGGGTTGCCACGTGTCCTACTTTCGGTAGGACAGTCCTACTTTGGAGCAAGAATGTCCTACGTCCTACTTTACTATAAAAATTTCCTACTTTAGGCAAACTGTAATACAATATCTTACACTGAAAAAAATAGATTTTTTTTCCAACCTATTTCTCTCAAAAAGCGCGTTAGCAAAATAAGTAATCGTCATAAGTAATCAAAGTAATCATAAGTAATCAACCTTTACTTATATATATTAAATTTGCAACCGATTATTTTATTTTATGTCGAAAGGTTAGTAACAATTAAGCAAACAATTTACATCGTTGTGACATATGTGAATATCTATGCTTTATTGCATGATTTATTCAGGTGGTAAGAAAATGTAAATATACAAAACAGAACTACTGGCTTACAACATAAGTTTATTGATTTTAATGAAAGTGCCAATGAATCAGCAGACGGTATGTTTAGCTGTATTTCTGAGTCCTTAAAAACTTTAAATTTAAGTTTTTCGAGTGTCCGCATTGGAGGCTGATAACATAAATGCGAATTTGTATGCCATTATTCATTATAAATAAATCAATTAGCATTACAGAAATAACGCCCATACATTCATACTTACACCAAACCGAAACCTAATTTTTTTTTTTAAATATTTATTTTATAACTGAAAAATTAAGTGGCACAAATCCAACGAGTTTTTTAGTTTTAAGACCGTAGGGGTAGTGTGTCCTACTTTGAAACTTTTAAAACGTGGCAACCCTAAACTTAAGTCCATTCGGTTGTGGGGAAAAACAACCTAAGTCCATGATATTAATTTTTTTTAAAAAATATTTCATAGTAAAATAGTAAAATTAAATTTTTTTTGTAAAATATTTCAGAGCAAAATTTATAATTTACAGGGGAAGAACAAACTCACCATTTTTACCAAAAAACGCCTCTGGTAGCCCCGGTTCATTTAATTTCGTGAATTTTTTTTGATAATTTCACCAAAAACACTTTTATGAATCATGTCTATTCATTGTTTAATCCGAATTCACAAATTTTCTTGCATTTTAAAGATTTCAAACGCTAAATTTCAATTTTCTCGAAATTTGATTTTATGAACTACGTTGTTTTTCACCTGTACGCCTGTACCCTTCATTTGTTTACTATGTAATTTAATTCATTACAATAAAATTAAATAGAATTATATTTTATTGGAAATTGCCAATTAACCGAAAATTCGCAGTCTGAAACGCATAAATGTATGAGGGTGGGCAACCGCGAAGTAGACCTCAACTATAATAGCACACCGCAAAATCGGTTGCCATAGTAACTATACCGCACTCCAAGCTGTGTCATACAAATAAAACATGAAAACTCATTCATTATTATTAAACTATAATCTGATATTTTTATTATAATTTTTATCATACAAATTTGCTGGCGATTGTTATAAAATAGAGTTCATGATAAACGTTTTACCACTATTTTATAATTATTTAATCTGAATAATATCTACATTTTCTTTAACATTAAAACGAATAAATAAAATTTAATTATAAAAACTGTTCTTTTAGTTCAGCGGTGCCCAAACTGCGGCCATCTGGCCGCATGCGGCCAGTTTTATGATTTGGTGCGGCCAGTAAAAATATTATAAAAATAGCAAATACCACAATAATAATAAGTTCCGCTTAAAAAAGTACAATATTTTGGTACGTACTAAATTCAAACTTAAATATTCCTAACAAATTCCTATAGAAATAGACTAACTGACATTAATTTGAAAAACGAACTAAGAATTAGTAATACTACACAAGAATTTAATGTTCGCGACTTAACTTGAATAAAAAATCTTAACAAAATTTATACTGTTTATTTATTTTTTTTTTCCGTGCGGCCAGTCACTTTTGTTCTTGTAAATTTTTGGCCATCTCTTCCATGATTTCTGGGCACCCCTGTTTTAGTTAGACCACCAATCTATAATTTTGTATTTATTGAAAGCAATATTTTTTTAACAATTCAAATATGTAAGATTCAAATATAAATCATTGAATTAATTTCATTTTCATATGTTGAAATTTTAAAATTGAAAATTGTGATGAAGATAAGCAAATTTTTATTTTTATATTAGATTTTTTTTTATTATTACAATTAAAGGAATGGTTTACCAATAATTAAAATAAATATGACGATTATCAGAATTAAAACCGACCTTAAACATTAAATCGAATTCATATACAAATTTTCTCGAGAACGACAAAAAAATGTATATGGGGTGGAGGCATTTCACGCCAACTAAGTGTGAAAAAAAATTTGTGTGTCTCAAACTTTGGGAATGGGTAGTACTTTATGAGAAAACAAGTATCAAATTTTTTCAGATTTTTTGACTCACACCATGCCCGTCAGTGGCGCTTACACAATTCGATTTTTTGCATTGATCGCAAACTTGTGAATTTTCTAGGAGAATGGGAGCGACTGCAAAAAAAACGGAATAACATGATTTTGTTAGAATTTTGACCATAGATTACGATAAAAATTTTGGGGTAGTTTTCACCCTTATTTTAAGGGTTAAAATTTTAAAACCGAGATTTCGAGAAATATGTCACGATTTTTTTTCAATTTTTTCTTTGTTTTATTCCCTTACGATTAATTTTTGTTTTCTGATGGGCATCAACCAGGAACTGCGCCAAAAAAGACCCAAAGGTGAAAAAATGTGGTTTTAGCGTATTTTCTCATTCGCTGATATAATAAACGATAAAAAATAGTATATTCTTAGATTGTTCGGGTTGCTGATTACGAATCTAAAGTTAAATTTTTAAAAAACAAAATGGCGGATCAAATATGGCGGCCAACTTTTCTAAAATCGTCCAATTTTGAAATTTCAAAAATACCATCGTGTTCTACATAAAATTCTAACTCGAAAGAATATGTGATAGTTTTTGCTTAAGGTCTACTGTTATCTAGATTATCTCACAGAATGAGGAAATATGTACACTAAAACCACGTTGTTTCACCTTTGGATTTTTTGGGGCAGTTCGTGGTCGATGCCCATCGCAAAAAAAAAAATTAATCGTAAGGAAATAATTAAAAGAAAAAATTAAAAAAAAAATTTAAAAAAATCGTGACATATTTCTCGAAATCTCGGTTTTAAAATTTTAACCCTTAAAATAAGGGTGAAAACTACCCCAAAAAAATTTGAAAATATTTTTATCGTAATCTATGGTCAAAATTTTAACAAAATCATGTTTTCCAGTTTTTTTTTCAGTCCCACCCATTTGCCTACAAAATTCACAAATTTGTGATCCAGGCAAAATCCAATTTTGTAAGCGCCACTGACCCATGGCCGTGAGTCAAAAAATCTGAAAAAAACTGATACTTGTTTTCTCATAAAGTACTACCTATTCCCAAAGTTTGAGACACAAAAATTTTTTTTTCACACTAAGTTTGCGTTAAATGCCCCATATATTGTATTATTTAAACAAAAATCAGAGAAGTTCGACTTAGCAAAAATACAAGAAATTTACATAAGAAATAATTACAAATTGGCTTATTCTTTAAAGAATATTTTATAGCAAATTCTTGGATGTGTAAATTCTAATTTATATAATTTAAAATCAGGACTGTCATCTTAAATTTTTATGAGTTTTCAGTTATTTGTTTTTTCGGACTGGGTTCATCGATATCATTGTCTGTTTCGTTTTCAACTGTTGTTTTTGATGAGTTTTGTTCATCGGAATTGGAACGAAGTTTTTCTGTGGCAATCCGTGCGTTAAGAAGTTTATGTAAAAGTTTAATATCATCTGGTCTTGCCATTACTAAAAATACTTTAATCTGTCCACTACTATCGATTGCCGTTAAACGTAAGCTTTTTTGACTTGGTCGTTCAGCCACCATATTTGCCCAAATCTAAAAGAATAATATAAACTTAAAAACAAATATTTTGCGAGATGTATAAAAAAAATTAAATCATACTTTAGTGTTTAACAAGACTCTTAAATTTCCTGATGTTCGAAATACAACACGTGAGGATTCTCCTGGTTTTTTAGAGTCATTTAACCGTAGACAACCACGGCCACGTTCTTCATACGTTAATGCGACAAAGGCAAATAATTTACAGTTAATCTAAAATTAAAAATTTACTTTTAAACTAGTTTTCCTCAAATAACATCGAATTTTCATACAACTTCAATGACATTATTTTCATCTTCTTCTCCTGTTATTGTTTCAACCTCGTCATATTTTCTTTTTTGAGCTCGACTTTCTTCATACTCACGTGCTGCTTCGGTTAAACTTTTACTATTTGATTCTTTAGATTGATTTTCATTATTTGTACTATCATTTTTTTGCATAACACTAGAAAATAATAAATCACTTGAGCCCGATGTATTATTTGAATCATTCGTATGCTCCTTATTATCAGTATCAGTTGAAGATGATGTAATTGTGTTTTGAAGAATATCCTGAACATAAATTGAATTTATATTAAATGATTTAAATTAATAGTATAAATTATATTGCTTTACTCCAGTCACTCGCTCGTGTACATTTTGGCCAAATACAAAATCTGAATTCTCTGGCATTTCTGGGGCTGTATTTTTAAATAAATTTGATTTTGGTATACCATTTTTTGTTAATGCTGCTAAAGGGTCGGCTTTCTATAAAAACAAACATATTATTGAATAAACTCTAAATTTTGTAATGAAATCACCATGAGAAATGAAACTTGCATAACTTACCTCTTCTTTATCGCTAGGAACTGCATTTGTTTCTTCATCACTATCTTGACATTTTAAAAATGGATTAAACTTTGTGTGCTCCGAACTGTTTGAAGCTTCAGAATTGTTAACTTTTTCCGAAATCTCTACTGAATTCGTTCCAAACAATGATGGACGTATTGAATCTAACTTTGAACTTCGAAGCAGAGGAAGTGTTGACTTTTTCACATCCGCTAAAACCAAAAAAATTTATTGTAACTAGCGTCTTACGATTTCATAAATTAATACTAAAAAATTATTTTACAACTAGTTTATTATGCTTTGTAGCCTAGTATAATATCATCACAACTAACAAGGCATTTCATACTACTATTGATTGCATCTCGAACTTAGATTATTTTTTTGATGCATTTTTTATTATAATTAATAAATGCTTTCGGTATCATAACTTGGAATCTATTTACCATAGTTTTACTAACATTAACACTTATAATACTTACAATTTGAATTACTATCCATTATAAAACAATATTTTTTACAGCAATTTTGCAATTTGTAAGGTTAGCGTTTATATGTGAATGTCAAAAAAAATTTCGACGTTAATAAAGTAGGAACCTGCAGTCGGTATTTCGTTAAGTTTGTAAAGTCTCCAAAACAGAAGACATATTTCAGTATATGGAATCCATCTCCATCTGTCAATTGTCATTTAGAAAATGGCGTTGTGTCAATTTTTAATTGAATTGTTTAATTACTATATGAAAGTATTTCAATAAAGAAATTATAGTGAAATTTATCTTAAAAACATTACAAATATGTCGTTATCAAGCATTTTACCAGCACCAACGGCTCAAATATGGGATCGTGAAGATGATATGAGAATGATGGCAAAAGGTGCTCCTAGTATGGGAGCATTAGTTAGTGCTAAAGTTGCTGCTCCTCCTTATGGACAAAGAAAAGGTTGGATTCCTCGAAATGAAGCAGATTATGGTGATGGTGGAGCATTTCCAGAAATTACTGTCGCTCAGTATCCGGTTGGTATGGGCGCTCCTGAAAATTTAAACAAAAAATCAAATGCTTTGGCTGTTCAGGTTGATCACACAGGAAAAATAAAATACGATGCCATTGCTCGACAAGGACATGGTAAAGATAAAATTGTTTATTCAAACTTATCACAATTATTGCCCAGCGAAGTTTTGTCGGAAAATGCTGAAGAATTACAAAAACCGGATGATGAATCGTTAAATGATGTAACAGAACAAACGAGAAAAGCATTGGAAAAGTTAACAAATGCCAAAATTGCTGCTGCTATGCCTGTACGCCACGCTGAAAAGTCAGCACCTGCCCAATACATACGTTATACACCATCACAGCAAGGTGATCAATTTAATTCAGGTGCCAAACAAAGAGTTATACGAATGGTCGAGGCTCAAGTCGATCCAATGGAACCACCTCGGTTTAGGATAAATAAAAAAATTCCTCGTGGCCCTCCATCTCCTCCAGCGCCAGTGTTACATTCACCGACTAGAAAAGTTACAGTTAAAGAACAAAAAGAATGGAAAGTGCCTCCTTGTATATCAAATTGGAAAAATGCAAAAGGTTATACCATTCCACTTGATAAACGATTGGCTGCGGATGGTCGAGGATTACAACAAGTTCATATAAACGAAAAGTTTGCTAAAATGGCTGAAGCATTATATATAGCTGATCGTAAAGCACGGGAAGCTGTCGAAGCTCGAGCTCAGTTAGAAAAGAAATTAGCACAAAAAGAGAAAGAGAAAAAAGAAGATATGTTAAGACAAATGGCTCAAAGAGCTCGTGAAGAACGTGCTGGTTTTCGGTTACCAGAAGTTGGAGAAACTGCTGTTACGAGTGATTCTAGAGAACGAGATGAACTTCGGGCAGAACGACATAAGGATAGAGTACGTGATCGTAATCTTGCTCGGGCAGCACCAGATAAAAGATCAAAATTACAACGTGAAAGAGAAAGAGATATTAGTGAACAAATTGCATTGGGTATGCCGGCTAAGACTAACACTGGAGGTGAAACCCAATTCGACCAACGATTATTTAATACAACAAAAGGAATGGATACCGGTTATGGTGATGACGAAGCATACAATGTATATGATAAACCATGGCGTGATAGCGGTACCCTAGGTACACATCTATATCGACCAAGTAAACAAATTGATCAAGAAGCTTATGGTGGTGATTTAGATCGAATTGTTAGTACAAGCCGTTTCGTTCCTGATAAAGAATTTAGTGGAACTGATCGTACGGGTCCAACAGCTAGACAGGGACCTGTACAATTTGAAAAAGAAGAAGATCCATTCGGTTTGGATCAGTTCTTGACAATGGCCAAAAAAGCACCCAAACGGAAAGATGATAAACCATCAGCTGATTACAAAGAACAAAAAGATAGAGAAAAAAAGCGAAGACGAGAATAAACTAAATTTTAGTTTTTTTTAATTTTATAAAATATTTTGAAATAATTTCTCTTGTTTTTTTGTAAATACATATATTTCTTCATGAAATTGTCCGTTAAATTTAATTGCAACAAGCAGAAGATAGAAATTTAGCATGGAAGTACAATGAGAGCAACTGCATTGAATCTATAATAATTATAACTAATAAATGCTTTTGTTAATTAAAGCAAATTATAGTTGTTTCTTTATTACATTTCTAGATAAATTTTGCATTAATAAGCTGATGTTGATGACTAGGAGACAATTTTTACTTGGCAGATATTTGTATAACATTAGAAATGATTTTACTTACCATTGTCTTCATGCCTAAATATTAGTTTTCCACTTTTACCACCCATACGTTGAACTAAACACAATCGGCAAACCTCCTTCGAAAGCCAGTAACAAATGGTTTAAATAACAACAAAATTCAAAGCCGTGAATATATGTCATGAAGAGCTGTGACAAAAACGTCGAAATACACCCAGCTAATAAAAATTCGACGAAGAGCTTTGCAGATAATCTGCATTTTACTACAAAATTTTATTCGTTAAAAAATGAACAATAGTCTTACAACTTATTAGGTAGAATTATTTTTTTATAGAAGGGTCTTGAAACTGCTGCCTAGAAAATTGTTAGAGTACAGTTGAACCGCCCGCCGATTCCATAGTAGTCTGTTTTATTCCTGTTCCTAAATTTAAATTACGCAATTGAACTCTTGGTCAGTCCAAAGCACTTGTGGACAAATAAATTTTGTCCTGGTGCCTTCTTTGCTAGAGAATGCCATTGCCTTGCGTCCTAGTGTGACCACTCATAAGTGACACATTTTGGTATTGCAAACTTTTGCAGATTTCGGTAGCATTCTTAGCGCGTCGAATTCAGAACCAATAGCGCCGCCTGAGTGTAAGATATGATGTATATACGTGTGTTGCTGTATTTTCTTTCAACACAGAATAGCACAGTAGTGGATAACGAAGGGCTTGAAGTACTATCGTAGGGGTACCAATCGCTTTCGTCCGTTTAGTGATGAACCAAGTTTAGATTCGAATTGATACCTCTTATGTTGGTGAAGTCAATGCTAAGCTGTTGGTTCACTCTGCTGCCATTTTATTGAGACAAAGACTTACCCTTTGACATTGCAGGCATAGATACTGAAATTCGACCAGGCCTAAATTTCAACACTACACAGTACAAAAGAAACTGGGTATTTCTATCATAAAAACACGATAGCAGGTGTCATGCAACAGTAGCACGATAAGAGAAAACAAAAAAAAAATGGGGACACAAAAGACACTAACAAAATTGAAGAGTACAAATAAAGGGTTTTTTTCTTTTTCTTTATAATTACTTTTATTAAATTTTAAATATTTATGGTTTACATTTCTTATTGTTTTAGGCAGGTATTAAAATATAACAAAAGTGAAATCATATATTTAAATATGGTTAAATTAAAAATTCCTACTAACAACTAAAACGAAATTTTACATTTTCTGTTACCAAGCAATATAAAACAAATTTATTTAATAAATAATAAATAAATTTATTACATCAAAGCAATAAAATTTTACCTGCCTACCAACAACAAATATAAAATACCAAATAATTTTTTTTTAATAAAGAACAATCTCACCAATTATATATTTGTCTCCGCCTCCGTTCTTCAACACTTTTATTTTCACAAACACTATAACACACACTTATTTTTCTATTTTCGATTATTTTTTTTTTGTTTTTTTTTTCCTTTAAAATTTAGGAGACAACCTTCTTCGTCTGACATTGATGAATGGAAAATTGGACTGTGGAATTGGACAGTTATTATATTGTTATTATTGGTGAGGTAATGCTTTCTTTGTTTTTCCTTTTGTTAATACTCTTACGCCTTGTTTATGTGTGTTAGGGTTGCCAGAGAACATTAGACTATTCCACATTCGTTGTTAAACTTCCACTATTTCCCAGCTTATTTCACTGAGTCTTAATATCTCAATTTTACATTCAGTTATTACATTCTCTGCTTTAGCTAGTCTCGATTCTGTTAGATTTCGGACGTTCCAGTTTCCTATTCGTGTTCGTGTGAATATCGTCACTAATCGATATTTGTTTTTTTGTTCAATTAGATTGTTTTTTCTTCTTGAATCATTGTAATTCGGATTTAAAGTAATTCAGATTGTAATTCGGATTTGTTTATCCTTCGAATCTTAGCTAGTTTTCAAAGCTGCTTGATAAGATATTCTGGCACACCAGGGAGGTTTTCTTATTTCTTTTTGAGGTAGTATATTACATTACGCCTGTGATTGCGAACAACATTTTTGAATGATTGCATCACTTTTGGACAGCGAATAGTTTTGACCAGAATTTTAATATTTTATTTTATTTCGATTACATTTTGGGTTTGCTGCGATTGATGCTTCATAAAGGAACAGAGGATTTTAACTTCATGTCCCAATATATTTTTTTTAGTTTCACAAAATTTAGAGTTACATATATGCATCATAATCAGAGGATGAAACGCAACAGAGCACTAACATGACGGAATATTCATTCATTTGGTTTTTTATTGTTCCTACGATCTACATTATTTGTTTGGGCGTTTTTCGACTAAAAGTTCTATTAGATAACAAAACTAAAGTAAAATTATTATACAGTGATACCCGTTTATAAATGTGGCATTTGATGTAAAAAAATAATATTTGCAAACTCGAAAAATTCAATATACAAAATTATTTTAAATTTTAACCTTTAAAACCCAATAGCAAGTATTAAAACTTCCATTTTTAATTGTTTAACTGTTTTAAAATAATTGTTACAAGATCAAAAAGTATCACTTTTTCAAACGCGCCTTAGTTTTCTGGTGTAGTACCGATCAGAAAATAGACAAGAACGAATAATCACTTTTGGCTAATAATAATCATTGCCCATCAATATGGATTGTAACTTTTCCTCCGCCATGTTATACACCCCGATTACCGAAGGCAAGTCATGTCACTTTAAATGACTAAAGTCACATCGCATTCATTTTCGTTTTGTTGAAGTCGTTTTTTACGCCTCAAATCATTTTATACGACAGGTGTCACATTTAGTCACCTCAATTTTTCATGTGACAATAATTTTTTCAAACGTCTTTGTTTTTGTGAAATTGAAGAACATAAAATGTAAGTTTTTTTTAGTTTTGGAGTTTTTTTGTTTCAGAATTTTCAGTTTTAGTAGTAATAGACCCAGAGCCCGCGACGGCCAGACCTTCGTTATTTTATAAAAGCTGAAAGTTTTTCTGCGCATACCCCCTACTAAGGTAGGAACGATTAGCGACATATGAAGTTTGGATCATGGTGGCTTTGGCAGGGAGCAGGTAACAAAGGGGCCTCCAAAGTTTCGTGAAAGTATAAAAGGTAATTTTTTTATATATTCTTCGGGATAGTACTAGAAGTCACGTCACCCATTGCCAGACACTTACTATCGTGGTAACCCTCTGCCAGACACCCTTAAACTTTAACAAATTGATAATGTTTAAGGGGGTTACCACGATAGTAAGTGTCTGGCAATGGGTGACGTGAATTCTAATACCACCCCGAAGAATATATAAAAAAATTATCTTTTATACTTTCACGAAACTTTGAAGGCCCCTTTGTTACCTGCTCCCTGCCAAAGCCACCATGATCCAAACTTCATATATCGCTAATCATTCCTACCTTAGTAGGGGGTATGCGCAGAAAAACTTTCAGCTTTTATAAAATAACGAAGGTCTGGCCGTCACGGGCTCTTAGTCTATAACCGTTTTTGTCGACTTCAATGATACCAATTTTTAAGCGACGTGACATGACTATAGTCATGTCACCTTATGTGACACGACTTCAGTAATCGGGGTGATAAATTGAAAAACTAACACTTTCTGCCATGGGCACTTGCGCAGTTTTATGAAAAACACTTGTTGCACAAATAAAAAATTATTTTATATCGAACTTATTTCTTTTTGATCTTGTAAGAAAAAAATAATGCGGTTGCAAAGTGATTACTTTACGACCTCTTTTGCGGTATAGAATTAAAGTTCGACAAACAACAGAATCAGAATTCTAACGACCATTCTTCTAATAATAATTCAAGTGTTCATAGAGTAGACATTAGAATACAATTTGAAATGGTTATAATTAAAACAAGTTAAAAATTTAATCTTTGCATATATGTAAACATTATATTTTTTTCGTATATAGATATATTTTTTTCTGTCAGATAACTTGTTTAATTTTTTGTTTTTGTTTATACATAAAAGCGGGTGTGTTGTTTTTGTTTTTGTTTGTTGTCATTTTAGTTTTGTTTAATAATAATTTAATATACACAATATAAAAAAGAAAATAAATAAAAAAATTATTTTATTTTTCTTTAAACTTGAAAACTAACTTATTATTTAATATACAAAATAATTTTATAGGTGGAAAAATTTATAATAAAAAACAAAATTTTATAAAATTAATCTAAATAAAATGTGTAATTAAATAATTTTTTTTTATATTGCAAATGAAAAAATATTTCTTTTTTAAATTTGTATTTTGTTTTTTACAATAATTATAATAATTTAATTTTTATATTTAAATATGTTTTTAATTTAATTTTATACTTTCTACTGATTTTTGTTTTAAAGTTCGTCGTTTAATTTTTGGTTTGATTTTGAAAAAATGAAAATAATAAATTTTGGGTAGAAATCGCGGGTCAAAGGTGAAGCAGCTTAATTGAAGCCCAGATTCAATGTATATCAACTGCACCAGTCGTTTGTCCCCCTATCCTGCCGTATAATAAAGTAGTAAACACAGCTATTGATTGTTTCACATAGAAGACCGAATTCCCCAATAATATTTCCATTAGTGTGACGAACAAATAGACAAATGTGAAAGCATTGGTTTATTGGACTCAGCGATTTCTAACGGCTTACTCTGAAACGATTATATAATGGCAATCACACAGAGAGCGTCAAGAAAACTCGGTCTCCTCAATAGATGTCAAAAATATTTTAATTGCTATCAATTAATGCACATAGTCCTATTAACACACCGTCGTTCTATTGTTGATCTTGTTATTTTTATAAATATCGCAGCCAAGCGGTCGAGATCTCTCATTGTCATAGTGACAAATTGCAAATAGTCTTCTTTGCCCGTACATCGTACAAATGGAATGCTTTGCGTGAATCCAAAGTCTCAAGTAACTTCAATCCACAAGCATTTAAAAAGGCGTACATCAACACCTCAGAACGCATATTGTTGTGGGACCTAGGCCGTAAAAGGAGTCTATGTATTGTTGTAATTCCTATGACACAACACTATTAAATAAATTCAACCACATTGTTTCGGTTCTGAGTCATACTGTGCAGTTAGTTCCACATTATCTATCTACCGTAAAGACTTTCTCTGCACAGAAATTAGACGGATTATATAATAGAATCATAAGCACCTCGTCAAACATGACAACAGCATTCCAGACTTCGACGAATTAATGATTTATATTATATCAACAAAAACTACTCGAAATTGAAATATTTCTTACATCGGGTTAAAATACCTAATTTTTGATTTATACAGAAACATTCTTAAAATGTATTTTGAGATTAGAGATGGATTATAAATTTGTAGCATCGGTGACATTAAATGATTACCAGTGCCACATACATTAGCACCACATCTCATCCAACCCTTATGTGGATCATAAAAATTAACACGCAAGCCTAGAGTAAACTCTATTACAAAATTAAAACCTCACCTTCAAACTAAATTTTTTTATCGTATTGTCATAAAACAACCCTTTTGCGATAGCTTCCCAAAAATTATTATTTTCATTTTTGCATTATAATTCAATTATTTATATATACTTATCAATAGCGTAACTATTACTTCAGTTTTTTTTTTAAATTTGAAAAACATATTCACAATTCGTTTATACATTTTTTAAACAATAACCTAAATAATTTCGTTTGATTTTTGATTAATTTTATAAAAAAGTTTGATGATTAGTTTGAATTCTGTTGAATACATAATATTTATTGTATGATGTTAACAATATGTATTTTATATGGCATATTAGAATATGATCACGCAATCAAAAATTAAAAAACTTATTGTATAAAAATTGAATAATTTATTCATTCAAAGTAAAATCAACATAAAAATGATTTTGTTCTTTCCAATTAAAACAATCACTGGTAACTTTAAGTATTGTAAAAACCGCGCTGTGCATATATTTTTAATAAGTGAATACCAGAAATATAGTAAAAATAGTATTGATTTTTAGAAGATTACTGTAAAATAGGCAATTTTTAAACTATTATAAACGTCTATTAAGTATTATATTTTTAAAAATAAGAAAAGTTAAAATTGTAGTATTGCATTTTACTACAAAGTTAACCCAATTAATTACAAAACTGGTGTTTTCTCTTAAAAAAATAAAATTTACATTTTTTACAATTATAGTGTAAGCACAGATTATTATAATAGAGAAGTTATCATCTAACAAACCTGATATCATGTTTAACTATGAAACAGAGAAAATTGTATAATATTTCATAAATCTCTTTCTCTTATTGCTACTCAAATACAAATTATTAATTCTTGTTAAATTAAAAGAATTATTAAAAATTTAGTTTTGTTGTATTTAATCTTCGCTTAAAATAATAGCAATAATGTTCACTTGTATAGTGTACATGCGAATAGTGTACATCCTGAATCCCGGGATTCCGACCCATTTTTAGGATCCTGCAGTCCCGGGAATAATGAAAGAAAATCCTGGGATTGTCATATTTGCCGGGATTAATCAATGAAAACACGTTGATTTGTACTTTTTTTATTTTTGGTCGTATGCAATGAGATCATATACCACTGGTAAAAGCAATGAGAAAATACTTAAGGTTTATATCTTAAGGGTGCTATCGGATGTTCGATTGTTTCACTATAACATGAAATATTGGATAATGCACTTGTAGCTCTTATGGTTGTACTGAGCTAGAAAAACAAAACAACCCATTAGTTTGCGAGTTGACGAATGTCTCAATAACTAGCATAAAGGCAAGGAAAACCGAAACATTTTGAGTATTTACGTATTTGCAGAATGGAAACTATGCTTTTGTTGATGATACGTCGAACATATTTATTGTTCCAGGTCGAAGCTCCATAAAAGTTTTTATTAGATTATTGAACGTTATATCAGCAGCAGCAGACGTGGGATGTGAAACAGGTGATCCAACTACTCACACTGCAACATCATCGAGCAGAGATTACAACGAAAATGTAACTAAGGATAGGGTTTCAGTCGATTTAGTAGAGTAAAGCAATTTGGAAGATAAACTGTAACGCAATTTAATTCACCCTTACTACCTATAAAAAATTTTTTTTGTCTGAAGGCAACAACATAAAATATTAAACTGGTCATCGCAATTGGTAGAGAAATGAAAATATGTAAGCAAAGCCAACCGATTTGCAGACCCTATTTGCAGTGAATGTATAATAATTTATTGACCATTCCACCAAGAAGTGTGGAATCGGAACGGACTTTTTCAAACTTCGGAAATATTATTTCCAAAATTCAAATTAACAAACAGGTTTGACGATAAATCAGTTTGACGAATTATGTTTTCTAAAATCTAATTCTTAAATCATTCGAAAGTGTATGGTACTGGCTTTTCTTTATGTAATATTAAATATTATTGAAGTTTTATTTTGGTTCTTCAATTGTTATTTTTTTAAGAAGTTGAATTAGTAAGTTAATGTTTTGTGTTTATTCTTTTCGACACTAAAAAATAAATAATGTGTTTTTATTTGAAAATTTGGTTTTCCATACAAATTTTAAATCCCGGGATTTAAAATTTATGAATCCCGTAGTCCCGGGATTCATAAAACCCCACAGAATTGCAATCCCTAGCTAGAACCACATATTCGATTTAAAAAACCTTTTCTCTAAACTATTTATCTGAACTATTTATTTTGGAATATGTGATTAAGCTCACGGATAGTAAGGAATACGCATGAAGGTATACGTTTTTGTAATAATATGTAATGTTGTTTTTAATGTTTGTTAAACGGGTATGACAACCACGTGTATTCGAGTCCTTCCTATTGAAATACGAGTTAACGTGAGATATCACTACTGGTAATAGTAATGAGCTATCACTAGCCAAGGTGATATCTTGGGGGTACCGGCGGATGAACTTTGTTCAGTCAACGGTAGCAGTTTCAAACTTAGTTATGGGGTATTCCTTGATGATGGCAGGCAATTGTTTGCCCGAAATAATGAACCTCCATATAATCCAATGTGTGGGCTTACAACATTGAGAAAGACAGTGTCATGATTAAGAATATTCTCCACTAACTGGGCTGTTGACAACCTCAATTTAGTTATGTTCCTCCATCCTAGGAAATATTGTTCGAATGTTGTCAGACGGGCGTGCTTCCTTCGCCTTACAGACAGATATAGTTTCACGTTATTTAAAAAATTAACAATTCAGTAGTTTATTGACAATTAGAAAAAGCAGGTACTAAATTAGTCATTGCCTGATCAAAAACCGTGTATGCTAAATCAATTTTAGTCATTTTAGCTCAGTTTTATTTTTAAAAAAAGCTCACTTTCCTTGAAAGCTCTGCTCTTCTTTATCCCCAAAAAATCAACTGTATACTTTTTTATTTGTTTCAATTCTCATATTTCCTTATAAAACCAGCCACAGTGTGGTTTGGTTATTATTGAATAAATATATAAGGAAGTATCACCACATGCATCTGCATATATAAATTCTGAAAACCGTTGTTTGGAATGTGTGCCTAAATGTTTAAAAATTTAAACACAACTTAATTTGTGAAATTGATATTTAAATTGTATTTTTGAAAATTATTTCTGTTTGTCAATTTTCGAAATTGTGTCAAAACAAGTGGAAATATACGACGAGCTACATCAAAACAAGTGGAAATATACGATGACATAAAAATTGAGTCCCCGAATTTCACATGATAGGCTAATAAGTGATGATTCAATTTATGAAAAATAATTCCAATCCGATGAAAACACTCCAATTCCAATAATACGTCATAATAATGGTGCTTCTAAAACAGGACCATGAACCAAGTACGGTTCATGTTTGCCAAATATATGAAAAAAGGATAAGCTCATAACGGTAAAAACCTATTTTATCCGGCTTTCAAAAAGGCAATTTTTATAGATCATCTCATCACTCTACATCATATTTGTGAAAACAAATCGTGCGCAAATGAGGGTTCAAAATCTATAGTGTTTTAAACTTTTAATTTTAGTTTGGTTCTCACTTTTAAGTTTTTTATAATAAATTCTCAAATTATGAAACTTGGAAAACTCGCTTCAAAAATGAATGATTAATTATTTGATTAAGCTATAACATACACAAAATGCTTATTATATTGTTACGATTCTACATAATTGCAATGAAATACAAAACACAATTGTATTCAACCTCGATTTCCCCTATATCTATACAATATTTGAAAACTAAAATCAACGTCACATTGTTTCCAAGAAAAAGGGTCAGAACACAAAATAAAATAATGACATAGATTTCATCAGAATTTGGGGAGCTTTGTTGGTAAAGAATGGATTCACCTATAATATTTGAGAAATTAAGAAAAATTGTATATAAGGAGTTCTTTTGCATAATGAGATTAATGTCGCGTTCTTTGACAAAAAATTCGATCTGAGATCAAAAAAATTAGCTGTCAGATCAAATTAGCTGTCAGTTTGTGTTTGGCAAAAAAGATTGATTTTTTTTTATCTAGATCAAGTTTTAAAAATCTAGATTGTTTAGTAGATTTTACAAATACATTGAAATATTATTTTAAATTGTCAAATTTATGTAAACAAAAAAAACTGCCATTTTAATTATTATTATTATTTTGTGACAAATAACTGACAGAACGAAAAGTCAAAACAATTTACTACTACATTTACAAAATTAGATTGATTCATTTTATGCTGTTCGTTGGCAAGTAAATAAATAAATCTTTTTTCGATCAAGCGAAAGAACGTGACATTAGTTTTCAAATTAGACTACGATGATGTAAAGCTATAGTTTAAATTAGACTGCTATATTGGGCTAAAATAGGAATATTCCTAAATGTTATTCCGAATCTCAGTCCGAAGTTTGAAAATACTTTTGTTTGTCATAGGGTTTTGTAAAGCAACTGTTTGGTATCAAAAAATTTTTCCATTTTCTTTCTGTCCAGAGCAAAAAAAGTGATTTTTCACTTAAACAATAACTACTTAACTTAAATACAGTACGGTATAAATCTATTTATGTTACTCTTGTATTTATAATTTGATCTACGAAAAAATCTAGATTCAGACAAATATTTTCAGATAAAAGAAAAAGAGCAATCTTTTCTACAAAATGCAAAAAAAAAATAATCTGACATCTGCTTTTTTGCTCTTAGATCACTTTTTTGTCTTAAAGAAAACGACATCAGTGTAATTAAAACGTAAGAACTGAATCCAAAAAAAAGGTGACACTTGACAGTTATGCAAAATTCTTTGTAATCTCAGTCCTGTCTAAAATATACGAGCAATATATTAATTCACACATATCCTAATTTTTGGAGGACAACCATTTGATATCTGACAGCCAATACGGTTTTAGAAACAAAAGATCAACAACCGAACTCTTGAACAATGTAGCACATCTTTGGAATAGCATACTTGAGAAAGGTGGTGAAACGTACGTAATCGCATTAGACATCTCAAAAGCATTTGATCGAATCTGGCATGCCAACTTGATCAACAAGCTCGTTGCGTACGGTTTTCATCCCGCAGTCGTGAAGTTGATTCAAAATTTTCTGTCTAACCGATACATCTCGGTATCTATAGATGGCTTCTCTTCTGAGTCCAAATTAACTAACGCTGGTGTACTCCAAGGCTCAGTTTTATCTCCCACTTTATTCCTAATTTATATCAACGAACTGTTGCAAATCACCAGTAACCCAATAAATAGTTTTGCAGATGATAGTACACTGCACAAGTCATTCGTCCGCCTATCTTCAAAGGGTAAAATGCATGAACGAATAAATCCAGCCAGGAGAGACGCTGCCATAAATGAAACGAGGACCTAAAAAAAGTCGCCGATTGGGGTGACAAAGATTTGGTCAATTTTAATTCCACCAAAACACAGCTATTGATTGTTTCCAGATCAAAGACCAGGTTTCCCAATGATATTTCAATTAATATGTGTGACGACCAAATAGACGAATGTGAAAACATTCATTTATTGGGAGTCACAGACTTACTCTGGAACGATCATATAATGGCCATGGCAAAGAGCGCATCAAGAAAACTCGGCCTCCTCAATAGATGTAAAAAATATTTTTCTCCGTATCAATTACTCCACATTTATAAGTACTATATTCGTCCATGCATGGAGTATTGTTGTCTGCATCTGTTACCATCTTGGGTCTTTTGGACTCTGTTCAAAAGCGTGCTATACGAATTGTTGGTGATCTGAAAAAATTGAAATTTAACATTAAATCTGATCTCGTTACATTAAATCTGATCTCTTGATCTCGTTGTTTTTTATAAATATCGTCACCAGCAGTGCTCGGATGAAATCAGATCTATAATGCCTCAGACATATTCTTTTCCTCGGTCAACTGGTCAATCTGTTTCTGTAGTCAAACTGTCGGGATTACTCACTGCCACAGTAACAAAATGCAAAGGGATTTGTTTGTGCGTACATCGTACAAATGGAATGCTTTGCCTGAATCAATAGTCTCGAGTGCCTTCAATCCACAAAGATTTTAAAAAAAGCGTTCACCAACACCTCAAGATGCATGTTGTTGTGGGACCTATAAGGTCTTAAAAGGTATCTATGTGTTGTTGTGACACATTTTGTAATTCCTACAACACAACACTTTTTACTAAAAAAAAAAGAAAAATCCATAGAATTTTCAATCGATCTACTTTTGAACCAATAAAAAAAGTTTATAATTCTCATCAGAGCTAGTCGATAAGATAAACAAGCAGAAAAAAGGCTAACGCTTATAAAAAGTTAATACTTTTTTATGCTGCTTTTATAATTTTGAAAAATTTTGTGGCGTAAATCTTTTAATGACTTTAAGGTATAATTACAATCACACATGCAATTATGCATGAAAGAATCAGTTTTTGATTTGAGTTACGGGTGTGACAATCCTGCATACTTCAAGTCCCTGTATTTGACATACGAGCATGTAAGATATCACATACTATTGGGAATAACACTGAGATATCACCAGCCAAGGGGATATCTTAGGAGTGGTGCTGGCGGATGGACTCGATACAGTCAACGGTACCACCCTCAATCTTAGTTATGGCATGCTTTTGTATGCTCGGAAAAATTAGTCTTCGTATAACATTTTCTTGGTTTTATTCATTGAAGAAGACAGTGCGTCACATAATCAAGAAAAATGTCACTAGCTAAATTATTGTCAACCCAATTTTAGATGTGTTCCTAACTTTTTGTAAAAAACAATGCATATTGTTACGATTCTACATTCTACGAAATACAGCAAAAAATTGTATTCGACCTCAATTCACATATACAATGTTTCCAATGTGCCAAAATCACTAACACTGTGCTTTGACGTGGAACAGGTATAGCCATCACCTAAATCCCTATAGGGGATGCATTTTATTTAAGACAACTAAGTTTTTATACAATGTGTGTCACTACAAGGGATACTAAAGACCAAACGTTTTACCACTGGAGTGAAGATCAAGCTGGCCGTGGATCAGTGTGTGTTAGTTCAGCATTTTTTTTTTAATAAAAAGTTTTGTGTAGTAGGAATTACAAAATGTGTCACAACAATACATAGATACCTTTTAAGACCTTATAGGTCCCACAACAACATGCGTCTTGAGGTATAGGTGGACGCTTTTTTAAAATCTTTGTGGATTGAAGGCACTTGAGCCTATTGATTCGGGCAAAGCATTCCATTTGTACGATGTACGCACAAAGAAATCCCTTTGCATTTTATTACTATGACAGTGAGTAATCTCGACAGTCCGACCGCCTGCACAAACCGATTGACGAGTCAAACGGGGAAAAACATGAGGCAGTATGGACCTGATTTCATCCGAGCACTGCTGGTGACGATATTTATAAAAAACAACGAGATCAGCAACAGTGGCGACGATGTTGTAGGGAATCAAGATCTAATGTTAAATTTCGATCACCAACAATTCGTATAGCACGCTTTTGAACAGAGTCCAAAAGAGCTAGGATAGTAACAGGTATAGCTCAATATTCTGGAGAATGCTGAATTTGAAGATGTATAAACATTGATATTGTTTTGCGATGGCTGTGGAGGTCAAAACAAAAATCAAGATTTACTTCACAGCTTGATATTTTGGCTCCTACACAAAGCACCGTCATTACTGCAAAATATTGAGCTATATTTCCCAATTAGAGGACATTATGAAATTTATTCCAATTTATGAAATTTATTCCAAACATGGCCATGTAAAGATTTTAGGAAATGATTGGCATTTGTATAATGTTGGGCCTTCTTGGAAAGAAACTGAGCAAATCGATTGGTGTTTTTCCAAAAAAAATCTACATATAGTTACATGCTATGCTCATTACTGTCAAAATTGACGTAAAATATTCAACACTAAATTTAAAAAACATTATCATTAGCAGATAAACACCCAAAATATTATATTTTTCCTGGTTCCTAGTAGTTCAACAGATTTTCTTTTGTGTTCAAATTTTTTTAAGTTTAATCTTGACATCGAGTTTGTTAGTGGATTACTCAGTGGTGTAAATATAACAAAATATCCCAAAAACCTTTTTTAAATTAATAATTTTACAGATTAAAGATATAGGGAATATATTAAATTTTGTATATTTTTCATTATATTGCAGCCGATAATAAATTTGCGTTTTCCTCTAAATATAAACTATACAATTATTATTCTCAACCATCTAACTAAACTAAACCAACGATTTGTTTTTAAAAGTTTTATTTTATATTGATATTGCATTTTTTTTTGTTATTGTAAAATGTTTTATTTAGGTTTAGCTTAAAATTAAAGTCTTGTCAGACAAAAATAATTTATTAAATTCTGATGATCACATGACCAGCATGTTTTCATTGCATTATAAGATATTATATTTGGTTGGATTTTTAAATTTTCTATGTTGTCAACAATTTCTAAATTTATATTTTAAGGATTCAATCAAATTTGTAAAAGCGAATAAACGTGTTCAAAATTTAGGTTTAATTTTATATCAATTTTTTCTTTCATAAATAAAAATGGAAGAATTATTGTTACCTTTTTTTATGATACCGATATATTTTAGATATCCAGTTCAGTTATTACAAGTTCAAACAAGATGAGAAACACTATTTGTATCCATATTTTGAATTAATGTTCGTAAAAATGTCATTTCTTTCCTTGCATTTTCTAAAAGTACTTTTGGATCTTGCGATGTACAACGTAGACAATTTGGCGCAAAAACCATAGCTAAATTTGATGAATCCATTTTTGTTAAAACAACTACATCAGGTTGCGAAAATTGTTGAAGAAAATGTATTAAATATGTTAAAACCTAAAATTAAAAAAACGAAGATTAATTGACACAATTAAAACACAATCAACAATTTGTGTAATTACTAGTCTATTCAATCTTGGTAATTTATTTATTATATTAGCAGCTTCTATCGGATCGTCAGTTTGCACACAATCATTATACAACTCATCTGGTATTAATGGATCATATAATTCTCGATACCACAATTTTAATAAGCTAGCAGGTGTGTGAGCATCTGAAAACATTTTTTAAATAATTACAAATTCAATTAATTTGGAAAAGATCACACAAACCCATTGTGACTTTGTGTTCAGGAACTTCCCAGCGATCTAATCTAGATTTTAAATAACTAACTTCATCTATATCTGCAGGAACTCGAAATATACCTTCAGTTTGTTTTCCACTAAGTAGAAGAACCTTGGATAAAATAAAATATAAAGATAAGTCTTTGAGACTAAAAGTGTAGGGTGGATTTTTGTGATCAGTATAAATCTCGTAAGATTAGTTTAATCTATAGTTTTTAATGCCATAAAAATAATTTCGTAATAGAGACTTTATAGTTTATATTGACAAAAAGTCGGATTAGAATTTTTACTTCACCACAATTTTAAATTGTATGAAGTTAATGCAATCTTTCGAGAACAAAAAAATCTTACATACCCCAAATTTTGTTTTTTTCTTTTGTTTTGGGCCATCCTCTATCTAAATAGCCAATAAAAATTTTGGTGTACGTCTGTGTGATTGACCTTCCTGCATAGGATCTTGATGACACTTTGGTAAATGATCAAGGTTCACTTGAAAATGGAAGGTCTGGATTCATTTTAAATTTGGACATAATGGCGGGGGGTCTTCCGAACACCTCTAAGTTTAAATCTTCAATAACTTCTAATCGGGGCTTATGATCTTATGGAAGCTTGGTATATAAGGTTTTAATACTATTTCAATATTTCTGCATACCAACTTCCGGCTTGACACTTCCGGTAACAAAATTTTTTTTGTACTTTTTTGAAGTTTTTTCAGTGTCTTTATGATAATGATGAAACTTATGGAAAAGGTTTTAATTAGTGTGAGAAGATAATTATCATCTTTTGGAACACATTGATTAAAGTGGCGGGGAGATAGAACTGCTGACTTTTCATTTTGTTTTTAAAGTTTGTTAGGAGCATACAGACTTCATTCATTAATCAATTCAATTTTAATGACACTTTGAAAAACGATAAGACTTAAATGACAAAGAACTGATTAGTTTTTGGACAGTATTGGGATAAGTGGTGGGGGCCTCCCGAACACCTATTTGTTGTGTCACAATTCTTTCATGTTTGTTGAGAGCATACAACATTCGTTCGTGAATGAATTTTGATGACACTTTGCAAAAAGGTGCAAATATGTAAGGCAAGAAAGTGATTAGTTTTTTAGCGATATTGAACAAAGTGGTGGGGGTCCTCCGAGCGCCTGTTTTTTTGGAAGCTCAATAACATCTGTACCTGATAATCGAATCGGATGAAACTTGGTACATAAACATTTACTACGGTTCACAACAGTTCTGTATCCTAACTTCCGGTTTGTCACTTCCGGTTAAATTTTTGTTTTTACTTTTTCTCGTACTATGTTTGTTGGGATACTACTGCTTTCTTTAGTATTTTTATAATTAGAACTACGCGAAATCTATAACATTGGTTTGCTTAGCTCATTATATATCCAGAACGCTATGTTTCCAGAGCTGTGGTGAGGTTACCCTATGTTTTTTATGACTTTAGAACATTAGAATGCTACCTGTTCTGATAACGTCACTTGAATCCAGGGAAGTTGTCTCTCTGGGAATCTCTCCTTCTGTAACTCCATTACCTCATGCAATGTATTACCAAACATACTATCTCTGAATATTTGATCCTTGAAAACAAACAAAAAATATGATTAGATTCTTGAACCAATTTTTAAATATATTATCTTACTCTTGCTTGATTAATTTCATCTTCAGATGGTTTTTTAGCTTGCTTTTTCCCGGAACTTCCAATTCGATCTAATCTTCGACATGCTATAGTAGCATAATGCGAAATCTGAACGTGAATTGGCCACTTTCCCACCTCAGGAAAGGTTGTTGCAAATGTCGGATCTCGATGACGATTCATGTAATTTAACAAAGCCGGTTGAAAAGTAGGAGAAGGCGGTATAAACGATAAGCAAATAGCTAGTAATTCCCATCCTCTCATCAACGACTCTCTCATTGGATTTTCTGTTGTTTGTCTACATAATTGCACAAATAGCTCATCTCTTAATTGTTGTGTCGTAACTGCCATTGAAATTATGTCTATTGCTACTGAATTTAAACTCATTCCAGTGCGTGCTTTACGATCACCCATATAAATTTGCACTAATTTAAATAATTCGCAGGCCATTTTCTTAAAAGTTTTATCTCTAGATAATGCCAACATGGGACGGCTTATCGCACTTGATGTCCAACTTAACATATCTCTAACTGATGATTTTTTTCTAAATATACCTTTTGAATGCAAGTTTAGATTATCTTGTGCAAATTTCTCTATATCACATTCTTTCATAATTGCTAATTGTGTTGGAACTTGAGAACTTGAAAATGAAGGTATTTTTGGAAAAGGAAAATGATAAGGTTTAGAACTTTTTTGATTTCCATCATTAGTTAAAGTTAATATTTTTTTAATAGGAGATGCAGATAGAGCTGGTGTTTGAAAGAAGGGATGATTTTTAACCGGGCTATAAATTTGTTCATCTTTGGCATTTTCTAGTTGATTTTCTACTTCTTGTGAACTGCAAAGCAAAAGTAAATTTTACAAAAGTTGTTTAAGATTAAAAAATTTTTTACATACATATCTTCTTTTCCATAATTTTTCTCAAAATTAAGATCAATGTTATAGTAGGATACTCCACCCCTGTGTGCACCATATTCATCATCAACAACATAATTATGAGCTAAATAGTCGCCTCTATCGTCTGAATGATCAGAATCTTCATTGTCCGGCTCATGACCCGAAAACGAATGTTCGGATTGACTGTCAGAGTGTAAAGAATCTGAATCATGTTGGTCACCAGTACCATATCGTCCTGATAACTTAGCTTGTTCTATAATATAATGCTGCAATGGAAGTAAATGTTCTTGCATTTCTTGATCCCAGTTACTATATAAAGGAGATATATTTCCATTATCATATTCTACATCACTTGTTGCTGTAGAATGTTTCTTTCTATGACGACCACTATGAGTTGTTAACGATGTTCGATCAGTTGTCTCTTTATTATGTCTTTCTAAATTTGGTTTCGATAGGTAGATGTCTTTTTGTGATGACACAGGTGTAATATTAAATTCATTTGTTTGACTAGAAGGTGATATATTTTGTTTATTAGATAATTTTTTCGATGACGTAGTAGATTGATTTGATCCTTGATTTTGTGGTTTTATTAAATTAGAACTGGTACTTGTTATACTTGCTGGAGAAATTTTACCTTTATCGATTTTGATTTTATCTAAATATCGTTCAGGTTTACTTGTTAAATCAAGATTAAATAACTCCGGATCTTGTTTATGACTAGATTTGTAAGAAGCTGGAGAATCTATAGCTATGGATATGCTATTCATTAACGTTGGTCTCGAAGGTTTTGGATTGTTGCTCTAAAAACAAAGATAAGAGAAATTAAAAGACGAATTTTTGTTATTGGTTGTATATTTAAAAAACCTGGTTTTGCGGGCTTGTTGGGCTTTGTGGACTCGATTCACTTGAACCAGGTTTTGTGCCTGTTACTGTTTTAGTAGCAACAGTATTATGGCGTCTTCTTGAAATTGGAGTGTTTTCAACGGATTTGAAATATTTTTCATGCATTGAATCATCACTTGCGCCATTTCCATCGATACTTCCTGAACGATGTTCATGGCGAGTATTTGATGTTGACATAAAACTTCCAGATCTGGTTAATGACACAACCGAATTAGCAGCTGAAAAACATTTTATTTTATTACAAATCATATATTTATTTACTATATATATTTAATAATTACTTCCTCCACCATAATCAAAGCTTTGATGTTTTGAAACACTTGGACAGCTCTCACGATTTGTTGGATGTTGATCCGTTGAAGGAAACTTCTTTTTAAATTGTGGCGTACAACTATGAACTGGTGACCCACTACCTGCTAAATCTGATGAATTTGATATCGAATAGGATAAAGCTGATTGTGGGTAATGTATTTTATGGTCATTTGGTGGTAATGCCACATGTGGAATGTTGTGGGAACTAGAACTCTCTTGTAACATTCGATAACAATTGTCAACTGAATGCTGTTTTCTTTGTTGATGTGAGCTACCAATTCTTAAACTACCGCCACCACTTCCATCTTGTAATCTACGATATCCATGTGCACTAGATATACTTGAATCACTTGATTTACCCGAATCTTGCTTTTGTGCTGTAGTACGCGAATCTGGAAGCAATATATTAAAATTGAAGTCAAATATTTTGTTTTGAATACCATTATGAACTTACCTTGCGCATGGCGACAGTACTTATGTGAATCAACTCTACTTGACGCTGGATCACTGCAGGCTGGCATTCTGGGAAATTAAATTAATTTGAATAAAAATTTAAGTTTAATTAAAATTACTTTAGATACCGATAACTATATCTTCCTTGAGGACTTGTTGCTAGTAATTCACTACTTCTAGATTCTTGTCCGCTAATACCTGTACCACTAGACGACCTAGATTGACCAGATGCAGAATGGTGCCTATGGTGTGATTCCCTTTCCGCTGTTCTAGAGCAATCTCGGTTTTCCAATTCACGAAACAACCTTGCTGTGATTTTAGCTTGAGGTGTTTGTGTAAAACCATCTTTTCTTTCATTTGGTGCAGAACTTTCTTGTAACTTTTGCAATTTTGTTAACGGTATAATATCACAATTAGCTGGTCGATGCCATACTGTGATTTGTGAAGCAAAATTGTAGTAATAAAATCTTTGAGTATTTTTATCAAATAATTCCCACCACTGTGATGGATCAGCGCGTTTTACGTTGACCCCCTGTAATTAAAAGTTTTTGGTATAAAATATATATGGCGTTGGACAATTTTTCCGAAGACTTCCTTCCAAACAACCAATACTTTTCAGTTTGTTCATAAGGAGCTTTGAAACAATAAAGTTAAACTAAAGCTTACTCTACCATACCATAATGAGACAATTTCTTATCATAAGTCATAACCAACCCATAACCAATTATTACTAATTTTATAAAAATAAACAATACTCAAGAGACAATATTTATAAATACAATTTTGTTTACATTTATGTAAAATAAATATATTTTTGTATACATATTTGAATCAAACACATTCTGTTGATATTTTTTTTTTTTTTTGAATAATTGAAAATAAATGGATACATACAAAAGATGTTGCTCATCCAATTTGCAATTTTTATACCACAAAAATATCTCAAAATAGAATTGTGGAACAATTTAGAGAAATAAAAAACGATTAGATAATCACGTTTAATTTATTAATAAAGTATTTTTTCGTATCAATTCTAATTATCCCTTGCACAATTTATATCATTTTTAATCGTTTATGCAGATTAATTTAAATAAAATTATACTATCAAAATAGGTTTTTTATATCAACAAGCATAATGGTTATCAAAGATATATATGCTTTCGGAAATTACAATAAAATAAACAAATAGCTTACCTTCGGAGGATCCCATACAAATTCACCCGTTGTTAAATTTGCATAGCATAATTCCTTTGTACGAGGTTCGATAATTTCCACCCATTCTAATCTATAGTTTTTTATGAAAGAAAATTATCCAAATTAAGTTTAAATTTGTTTTATTTACATTAGTTTTAAATGAGTTATATGTCACGCCCAAAATTTCATATAGAAAATATTCTTTGAAATTTTAAGAATACATAAAAATAATCTTATTGATTTTGACAGACTTTTTATTACCACAATAATTTCAAAAAAATCTATCAAAATTGAAATTTTCGAGTTAAAATAACTTTAATTTATATTCTCAGTTTCAACAAAATAGTAATACTAGCCTTTCTGAAGTCATATTCCATGAATATTGTAATTATTTATTTTAATATTAGATTCAAATACAGTTACATTTCCACAAAACTTTAGTTAAAATAACTTGAAAACAACATCACTACTCATTCATTTCCGCCATATTAACTAGTAAACGAAAATGAAGTGAGATTATAAATGAATTGATGACATGGAGAAGGATTACAATGCTCAATAATTAGTATAGCCAGTGTTAAAACGGAGTTTTGGAAGCTTGAGTTTTGAAAGCGCGTTTTTGCGGTCTGGATTCATAGAGTTTGAATTTAATTTTGTTCATCATGTGTGTACATTGGCTTAGCATAAAAGTAGTCTAAATCGGCAAACAAATGTACCCTTTTTTATTATGCCGGACTTTTATTTAGTCCGTTGAAGGAGATGTATCCAAAGTGCAAAATTTTACCAAATTCTAAACAATCCTGGATTCATTTTAAAATGCGTTTATGCTAGAACAAATATCAATTACCAGACAAATTTGGAAAGCCTATTTTGCAAAGTTTCCGCCATTGGAAATAATGTGTTAATTCAACGGATTGAACGAAATTTTACAAATGCATAAATGTTTACGGTTGAGATAGAAATTTCATTTTGACTGGAAGGAAATTAGTCAGATGGATCCACAACCGATGGATTGCATTATATTATACAAATATATCTGTTGGCTCGGATATTTCTCATCCTCATCTGGTTGTTTCAAGTTTGCCTTTTAGAGGGTCAAAAAATATAGTCAAAACCCGAAATTTGTTTATGCCCAGTTGTGAATTGACCGCAACGTTCAATCTTACCCTACCTCCACATTTAACCGATTTTTCTGTTGGGTAGAGAAAATGTCCCAAAAACTAGAATAACGTTCTCATGTCCGCTTCACAGTTTGACTCATTTTCAATATATAACGGATTGCGGATTTTGGATTGGTTTAAACGATCATATGCAAATTAATTTTGTTTGTAGTTTCAACTCCAAATAGGTTCAGACAGATCAAAAAGTGGAAAAAACAGTGAAATTTAAAATAAATCTAACACTTCTACCTCTCCAGACAATCCGACTCGTTTTTATATTCATCGAATTGTTCTCAGAAATTGTCGAAAAATTTAACAAACATCACAAATTTCTGGTTCGCCTTTTTCAAATTCGTTTTAATTAAAAAAAATTAGGCCTGTTTGACAGTCAAAAAAGTGTTTTTTAGAAATCTATTAAAATACCATGACAAAAATTGAATTTTATAGTCGCATTTAAATAAATTATAGATACATTTTAAAAATTATAAAAACATTTTCGAAACATTGATATTCAGTAATACAATTTTATGTGCCATTAGAACCAACGGAAGGGTATTATTCTGGCAATCGATGGTAGAAAAAACTAAAACCGTTAACGTTATAATATATTATATGTATTATATGTTATATGTTGAGGTATTATATGTTAAGCCTTAAGAGCTAAAAAAGGCGACAATTTAACTTATTTTAAGGTTTATTTCCTGCCAATTTTTAACTGAAAACTTTTTCAACTAACGCAGGAGTTGCTCAACGACTAGCGTTGTCTTCGACTGTTTTTTATCCATAATAATGAGTTGTGAAACATCAAAACAGCATTCATTATCCACGCTTAATGATAATAGATGGCATTTAAAAGATTTTTAAACGTTGACCAGCAAACAATCCTCGATTGGGGTCGTGCAAAAAGTGTTAAATTCTACGCTAATGAAACACAGGTTTGTCACTTTACTAGAATATCAACATCCATTATCCACACATTTCCATTAAAATTTGAAACCAAAGATCAAGATCAATAAGAAGCATACTACTAAGAATCGAGACTGAAGATAATATGAAGTAAATCATATTTTCATATTTGCCACGATGTGATAAATTTTTCAACATCGAACTTCTTCTTTTGATCTATAAGTTAGTTATACGTCTCTGAATTGAGTACTGCATTTCACTGTATGCTGTGGAGCATACTTATTCAGTTTGAAATGTCTATACATGCTGTCCAACGTAAATCAATTTAACTAATAAACAAATCTAATCATACTAACGAGCTTGATAATTGTTCGTTACAACACAGATGAATTGGAGCTGATCTGACTATATTCTACAAATGCATTATAAATGAGCATCCTGCTGAAGCGAGCTCAAATCAGTCTTAGCTTAATCGGCTAGTTTTGTTAAATCCACCAGAGCACCAACGATGGCCTACCCATTCACGGTTCATAAAGAGATTATAGCTTGTAAAAATATTCACGCTATATGTACTTGCTGCGTGTTCGGTTCTAGTTGAATAAAGTTTCTTCTTAAAACTCTTTGTGTGATCTCTTAATAAACAATTAGTTCCAAATAGTATAATTTGATGTTTGTTCGTTATAATAATCCATAAATATTTCAGTTCGTTCTAATAATCCATAAGTATTTCAGTCCGTTCTAATATTTTCGATCTTGATATTATTTTATCTTATTCTCAGTTACTAAATAATTTCAATTATCTTTATTTTAATATAAATTTTCTTTTATTTCCCCAAACTTTAAAGTTTCTCAAACTAATTGATTATAAATCAATAGAAAACATTTATTTCAAACAATTTTGAGACACACTTAATAACATTTTTTAGAAACTGTAAGTTACATATACTGTAATACAAACAACAAGAATTACGTTTGAGTTTTTACAAAACAATTATAATTTCTTAAACATAAAATATTATTAAGGAAAAACTTGTTGCGATTATATATGAGAAATCTTAATAATAGAAAAAACTAAAATTTTTTATATGAATTATAAAATGAATACTAGATTAAAAATACTTTTTATGAAAACTAGATAGAAAAAATTGTACCTGAAATTTTATTAATCTATTGCTAAAAGATTGAAACGAATTTAAAGAAAATTTTCAAATTGAACGCAAACGATTAAGTAAAAAGTCACCACATAACACTGCCTCACCAGTGATTCGAAGAAGAACGAGAGAAACTAGTAAATTAACAGTTTAAAAAGTGGGGATTTAACAGTTAAAAGATTGGGTACAACAAAAAAAATAGAGAATATGAGCATTACTGCCAATTTAACACAGCTAGAGAAGAATTGCGGCAGTGTTCGACGACAGTGAGAACACAAAAATCAAAAACATCCTACAAGGCAGCACGTCTGGAGGTAATATTTTGTTTAAAATTTTCAAAACACCGGTCAATAAAATTTAATAGTTTTTGGGTGTTTTGATGATTCTAATTTTCCAGATTTAGAAACTCGTTGATTGGAAATAATAATTACAGTAGGCTGATCATTAAATGTTACTTTCTTTTTAGGTTGCTTTGGTGATACTGAATTAGATTGATTCACACTAGTTGCATCTTATTGTTTTAGATTCGCAGAAAAATTGGGATAATTAGGATTCAGAAAAGAATCAGTATGATCAGCTGGAATTAATTTATATGAAAAATTGTTTTGGTTGCTGCTTTTAGAAAATTCAGAAAAATCGTTACGATTCAATTAAGCGGTTGAATCTGGTTGAATCAAAAAAATTTGTTTTAGCGAGAGAACTGAATTGTTGTTCATCGCCTGAATTTTAATGATAACATGGTTTAAGTCGATCAATTGAAAATTTGGCTGCTTTTCCATTAATTTCTATATTGAAATTTTTATTGTTAGTACGTAAAAATACATGTGAGCAAGCTTGCAAATCTTTGCTCACAAAGGAAGAAGATGTAACGTGTTCTGATGCTGGCTTTGGCCGAATTTCATCAAAATGCTTCCTCAACTCCTTGACGAATTCAGTTTGGGGAACAAAAGTATTATAATTTCTTACCCATAAAAAATTATTAAGGAAAAACTTGTTGCGATTATATATGAGAAATCTTAATAATAGAAAAAACAAAAATGTTTATATGAATTATGAAATGAATACTAGATGAAAAATAATTTTTACTAAAACTAGATAGAAAAAATTGTACCTGAAATTTTATTAAACTATTGCTAAAAGATTGAAACGAATTTAAAGAAAATTTTAAAATTAAACGCAAACGATCAAGTAAAAACTCACCACAAGATCATGTCATAGTGACAGAATGCTTTGCTCGAATCAATTGTCTCAGGTACCTAGATTTTAAAGGGTATTTATATACAGTTGTGACACATACATTGTAATTCCTATAATACTACACGTTTTATTAAAAAAAAATATTGTAGCCTTTCAAAAGAATACTAACATTATCGGCATAGCCGTATGTGTTTAGTCCAATAAAGGAGCTTACTAGCAAGTAAATTCGCTGGCTAGATTGTAGAATTTCTAAATGTAATCGATGCTTTATGAAAATTCACAGCCCTAAAATTGTTTACGCTACACCGCCAGTGCAATATAAACTGACTCAGAATTAAACGAACTCACTTTTCAAATTTGACAGCTGTCACAAATGAATTTTGACTTTTTTGTATTCATTCATATTCATCCAATTTTGAAAGTGTTGTCTCATTCTAAATAATATGTACGCAAAATTATTTATTTTTTTGTAAAATAAACACAAATAAATACTTCACTACATGGAGTAGCAATTAACATCAACTATATAACTATACATTACAATCATGATCAGTCAATGTGCAGAGGAAAATGTTAAATTGAAAAAGGTTTTAGGATTCTTTCTTACACCTAAATGCCGAATTAATAACGATGTTTACTTAGAAATGCTGTTAACGCATTTATCAGCAAAAAGCGATAAAGGTTTTATCAAAATAAATTATATTTCATTTGTTTACCAAACAAATTATGTAATACTATTATTTTTAGATGTTATAAATATTGATAACTTTGCATGTACCATCGAATATATAGAAACGTTTACGGATAGTTTTTCTCCGGAAAATATTTTACCTAATCAAGCAATTTTATCATTTTCACTGAGATTACTAGCTCTTGTAATTCAAAATGCAAATCAATTTGCATATTTTAACGAAAATGGTTTGTTTGATAAGTAAGTTGAATTAGAATTTAGGAAGCTAAACGGATTATGTCTGCGATTTGTTGATATACTTTGTTATATTTTTTTCAGAGTGGAAACCGCTATGAAAAATAATATACAAAAAACGCCATCTGTTAAATTGGCTCATATCAAACTACTATCATCTATATCAAAACATCGTAATGGATTACAATGGATTAAAAAAACAAAATCATGGCTTAAAGTTATTAATTATTGCTTCGAACACCATACATTGTATGTGGTGCGCGAAGCAAACAAATGTCTTTATGAAATATTACATAAATTCTCAAGGAACGAAAATGAAGATGATTTAGTTCAAGAGATATTACGAAAAATCATTCAATATTTTCCATTTTGGGACAGTGATGCGAAAGATATAATGATATTAGTTAATGATTCAAATATACAGCATCAAATTTCGACTACTGTGAATTTATTATCTTTCATTTTACAAAAATCACTCGACTCAGAAGAAGAAGATAAAATTTTATACCATATACTAGAAACGCTGAACCCAGAAGCTTTAATGATAAAATTATCGACCATGATATACGATGAATCTCTTTTAAGTGAGTTTTGTGGTTTATATGAATTATTGAACTTTGCTCGTTTAGATTTACCTTCAAGTAAAGATTCACTTGGGGTCAGTCTGAAACAATTTTCACTATGCACATTTAACAATATATATTTTTGTTTATTACGAGAAAGTTTTTTGAGTATTACTAAAATATCTGAATTGTGCCATAAAAATTGGATCAAAATGCAGACTCGTGTATCAAGGCAACTTCTTCAAGAAGATATTGGATATAATTTTGAAAATCAATTTATCGTATTTCAAATCGTTCCGATTATATTAGCTATCCATCAAGACATGGTATTTATCGGAAATGAACATGAGTTTCTAGATAAATATTTACTAAAAGTGTTTGATATTTCTTGTGAACATACAATACGTTTATGCTATATGTATAGGGATCATTTTAAAAAATGTTCCAATAAAAATGTGGTTGGATATAAAGCAATTCAGGGGATACTAGCATTGAAAAATATATTGCACCGTGATCGAGCTATTATTGTGTTTCAAACATTAATGTATTCATTAAAAAGATATATTCCGATTGATGATTGTCCAACATCAATTATATCTGATACAGATTATCTTGCACAAAATCCACATTTTCTCTCGGCAATTTTAACAGGTCTGGAAACTTTGATTCAGCAATATAAAATCACATGGAAAGAATGTATAGAATCGATAGCTGTTCTAAATCTTATGTTAGAACTTTTGAATAATCCAAATCTTACAACTAAGGTAGTATAAGCATTTCCAGTTTGTTCATAAATAATATCTTATTCTTTTTATTTTTAGTTAACTGTTCAAGTTCTAAAATTAACACAAACATCAATAGAGCACTTCTTGGCACCCAATTTAGCATTATTAATGGATACAGTAAAAGGATCTGGAATGGAAAAGTTAGGACCAATGATAGTTAGAAGACTACATGATAAAGAGTGGGAGACTCGTGATAGCACATTAGAGTTGCTTGCGTCAATGACTAATCTTTCAAATATAAGTGAGTTGCATCTATTAATTTATTTAAACATTAGATTATTAGAATTCGGCAGACGGTTTTTATGAGACTATTGTTTTTAATTTTGGGTAGAGATGTATTATAAAAACTACATTAAATCTATCAACTACACATATTTGCCGACTGTTTTCAATTGCTCCAGAAAAATGTTTAAAATTCCTCTTTATTTATCATTTTCTGTTTTTTTCTTCAATAATTGCAATTAACACAAGCTGATATTTTTCAACCCAATTGTTTCTATTAGTCTATAAACCTTCTTCATTTAGTGTAAATTCTTTCTTTCAATATTACAATGATTGTGAAAAACGACATTTAATCTAACACTACCTTATATTATGCAACACACTTGTTCGTATTAGTCCAGGTAGCAAATCTTCTCACGATAATCGGGTTTACGCCCCTGAAGTACTCGAAAGAAATTTCGGCAACAGACCATCTCAACAATCTCGACGAAAAGTCCAACTCCATTTCGGTTTTTTTGTCACTTGCCTCACTGCTTCAAACTCTTCTCATCATGGCCGATATGGAAACAAACCCCGTGCCATCACCTAAAAATATGGCACTATTCAGTATGTAACCTCTAAGAGTGCAATATCCTTCCCGTACAACTCATGTAAAGAATGGTGTCACCCCAAAAATTGCTCAGGCCTTTCTAAAGACAAGCAATGGAGTCCAAATTTCACAGGATTCTGCTGCTTATTATCTAGTCAACCAATCAATACAAGCTCGCTACAAAACACTTTGCGTATGAACACTCATCCTGATACTCCAAGTGATGTGAAGATAATACAACTTAACTAAATAAAGAGACAATATAATAAATTTTATGTGCAATAATAATATTCTAGTTACGGTTCTTCAAGAAACTAAATTAAACAACAGACTTAAAATTTGTTTTTTTTTTTTTTTTTTTTATTGTAAGTTAGGCATGTTTAGTGTTAATATAATTAATTATACATTAACGTCTCTGAATATCCGAAGATACCATGCCAACTAGGGATTATAATCAATTGAGAATTAAGTTTCTTTTAGAAATTTATGAACGCCGACTTTGAACTTTTGCGGGTTAAAGTTATCAGGGAAAACCCACGAAGGTAATGAATTCCAGAGATGGGAGACTCTGTTGAAAAAGTCGCGCTGGAAGGCTACAGTTCTACATCTAATTATTTGAACCGTAAAAGGATGGGCCGCTACCGATGCTCTGGTATGACGCGATAGGTTTGCAGACTTAGGTAAAATCGATTTGATCTCTTCAGAAACCCGTTCATCCATGAAATATTTGTAGAAAATCGTCAAATCAGCAACATTTCTTCTATGCTGTAAGGAATCAAGGTCATTAGTAAGATTTGAGTTACCAATCAATTTAACTGCTCTCCGCTGTACAGAATCAAGACACTTCAAACTACATAAGTATGCTCCACCCCATATGTGAGAACAATATTCCATACAGGGACGTATAAAAGATTTGTATATTAAAAGAAGCTGTTCGCTACTGAAAAACTTACGACATCGTCCCAAAAACCCCAATTTTTGAACAGCGCTTTTTGCTAGGGTAAAAATATGAGAATTCCATTTCATATTATTTTCAACCTCAACTCCTAGAAGTTTCACGGACTCTTTCTCTATCAAAACGTTGGAATCAAACTTCAATGGAAAAGGGTTAGGTGTTGATAATCTTGAAAAATGGCAAACTTGTGTTTTGGACGTATTGAATTCAACACTGTTAGTAACACCCCAATCAAAGATAGTTTTAAGATCAACGTTTAATGAATCTATTAAATTTGATCTACAGTTATTAAGCGCTAAAGGCGAATACGATCTAGGTGCAACATGAGATGCATGAAGAGTGCTATCATCAGCAAAACTATGGATAGGATTAATTGTTGAAACCAACAAGTCATTAATATAGATAAGAAAAAGAGTTGGGGACAAAGCGGAACCTTGAGGAACGCCTGCATTAGTCGAAAATACATCCGATGAAATACCGTCAACATTGACTCGAAATTTTCGCTCAGATATAAAGCTTTGTATCCAGGAAATTAGTGGCTCATCTAAACCATAACATCTCAACTTGCATATAAGATTTTTGTGCCAAACTTTGTCAAATGCTTTGGAAATATCAAGAGCAACACCAAAAGTCTCACCAAAGTTTTCAAGGGATCTGTTCCAAAGATGAGTAACAAACGAAAGCAAATCTCCTGTTACTCTTCCTTTTCGGAAGCCGTATTGTCTTTCATTAAGTAATTTGGAAGACTCTAAGAAGCTCATTAAATTAAAATTTATATATTTCTCAAAAACTTTAGACACTACTGACAAAATTGAAATGGGTCTGTAATTGGATGGGTCAGTTTTGCTACCCTTTTTTGCTACTGGCTGTACACTAGCAATTTTCCATATTACAGGAAAAATCCCTTTCTTATAAGACAAATAAAATATTTTAGTGAGGATGGGTGCTAGCTCCCTAGCAAACGTTTTAAGTATAATTGGAGGAATATTATCAGGCCCAGATGCCTTGTTGGTATTAATTTGTAAAAGCATTTTTCGAATAATGTTTTTACGAAAAATTATTCGCTTCATTTTGAGCGATGCTTTAGGAATAGGTCTAGGTTGGAAATTGGGTTCGACTAAGGTAGAATTTATAGAAAAAATATGTCCTAGCAAATTAGCCTTATCTTTTGGGTCAATAATAGGTATATCTCTATCAATAAGAGGAGGAAGAGAAGATTTACAGAAATTGCCTTGGATAGTCTTAGCGGCTTTAAAGAAGTTACGCGATCCAGTTGGGTGCTCAGCAAATTTAGAAGCTTTTTTCAAATTAAATAGATTTTTCTCTCCATCTATTAGTTTCCTACATAAATTCCTCTCTTTTCGATACTCTCTAAGGTTTTCATCAGTTTTGTTTTGGAAAAACTTTCGAAAAGCTTTTTTTTTAGCTTTAATTGCTTTTTTGCATTTACTCGAAAACCATAGGTCAACCTTCGGAATGATCAATTTATTAGGAATAAATCTACGCATGCCTTCACATATAATTTCAGAAAAATTAATAGCAGCAATGTTTGGATCTTGGCCAGTAAGACAACTATGTTTCCAAGGAAAGCGTTTGAAGAAGATTTTAAGTCCTTGCCAATCCGCCGCTTTGTAATCCCAAACAAGACGGGGATTCGCTTTAAATTGTTTAGGAATTTGTATATTTAATTTAGTGGAGATCAAATTATGATCTGACCCACCTAAAGGCTCTGATACTTTAAATTGTACTAAGCATGGATCATTTGTCAAAAATAAGTCAAGTAAGTTGCTACTTTGTCCAGGAATGTCAGGAATTCTGGTAGGCTGGTCTATTATCTGAGTGAAATTATGATAAAGAGCAAAGAGCTCAGCCTGTTTACCTATCTCATCAGTAGAGGAGCTGTGTATGAGCCATCCTTTATTATGAACATTAAAGTCCCCTAGAAGAATAAACTTAGCATTAGGATACTGAGCTAACCTATCTATCTTTTCAGACAGATCATGAAATAAATTAATGTTCTCAGGTGAATTAGGAGAACGATACAGTCCAAAAACAAACAAAGTTTGATTAGGGCAACAAATTTTTAAAGATACCATATTGTGGTGTTTAGTGTTTAATTCAAATTTTTTAATCCTCACATATGGAATAGAATTTCGAACATAAGCGCAAACACCATGTTTGTTATAGAATGAAGATTCTAGATCATAATTAGGACAAATATATTTACCATTATCTAATGTTACGGCTCTCCCACTGATAATCGTTTCTGTTAAAAAAGAATATCAGGACGGCAACGTTCAAGATATTGGTGGACCGAGTTGAGATTGATGTTCAAACCTCTTATGTTTGTAAAATTGATTGATAATTCAGACATTTTAACTCAACGTTTATAAACCTTAATAAACCTTAAACCTTAAAGAAAAGCCTTAATTGCATTCAATATAAAAACAAAATCCAAACTGACAAATCAACAGCGCGAAAACTTGAATCTAAGTCTAAGTTCCAGCTGCCAAATTGACAATCTAAACTCTGAAATCGCAATTGAACTGTGAAATCATAATAGAAATTGAAACAATATAAGGTAAAAAATCAACAGAAAACGCCAAAACTGATAAATGTTTTTAGAATAATTAAGGGAATACAATCTGGCCCAGATGCTTTGTTGGATCCCCGACAAAAACTTAGATCTATTATATCACCAAAAGGAAAAATTGTTCATGCAGTTGGGCAAACTTGTTACTAGGACTAAGTTTACTGCCTGAATATTAATCCAAGTACCTAACAAATACACAGAAACATAAAAATAAATAAATTTATAATAATAATAATAATAATACTGGATAGAGACAAAGACAAAGGACCTACCTACAGTAAGTAGGTACGCACACCACGATCTTTGGAATCCTCAATGAACCACAACCGACAAGGTTAACAAGCAACTCGTATTCATCCTCAGATGTCTCCGTTGCTACCATGTCACTCATGCCATTATCAGAATCTGATACTAAACATGTATGTACTTGGATCAGATCATGTGTCGATCGTAAGCACCCAATGCCGTTCCATCAACCAAATAAAATGCAAGAAGAAAACATGCATCAATTTTTACAAAGCTAACTGGATAAATTCTACCAATTTTACTGGGAATGAGTTCAGTAAACTAATTTTACCACTTGACGCCATTTTTGGTGAGAAAATGAAATTTTTCCACCAAAAGCATCTGCTATTTTCACACATAGAGATGTCATCCGATCCAGCTGACCTTATAATCCAGGATCTAAACCAGTAAATAGACAAGCTAGTTTTAGAACATAAGAGGAACAAATGGAGAGAAAGGTCGTGAGTAAATCGAACTGGGGACCCAGTCAAGGGAAAGGCATAAAGAAGTTAACCCATCCTCGAAGACCTGAAAATAACTGCATGATCACCTTCAATAATATTCTTACAGAAAATTCTAGGAAATGAGCTTCGGAATTTAATACACAGTTTACAGAAAACCTAAGTAAACATGAAAAGTCTAGATCAGTCTTAAGACACTTTGACACTTAAAGATGACAGCACTGAGAATATCATTTTTACAAATGTTGACTTTGAGAATGCAATTAGAAAAATTAAATGCAGTTGGACCCGATGCCATATCAGCTATCATGCTTAAGCACGTTCGGCCCAAGGGAGTGAACTACCTCACAACAATACTCAACACATCACGGAACACTCTCCAGATACCAAATATACAGCTTCTCAAGATGGACGGGTCTACGCCCCAGAAGCACTCGGAACTCAATTCCGACCAAGGACCATCACAACAATTTCGACGGAAGGTGCAAATCCGACACCCCATTTTTGGTAAAGAAGCTGCTGTCACTGGCTTCACTGCTTCAAATACTCCTCGTCATGGCTGGTATTGACAGAAATCCGGGACCAACTAAAACATGGCACTGTACAATATGTAAAAACATCTTAAGGGCAAACACAACATCTATTTAGTGTAATACTTGCAAGGAATGGTGCCACCTCAAGAACTGCTCAGGTCTTGTCACACATAAGCAATGGTCCAAGAACTACATAGCGCCATGTTGTCAAGCATCAAGTTTAAATACCAACACGAGCTCACAACAAAACACAATACGAATGAACATGCTACCGGAAACCCCGAGTGATGTAAAAATTATGCAACTAAATTGCAACGGTCTCATGAATAAGATCGACAATATAATAAACTATATGTGCAATAACAATATTCTAGTCACGTTTCTTCAAGAAACAAAATTAAATGTTAGATCTAAGATTAGTGATAGTATCTGTGATTATAAAATTATAAGGCTGGATAGAAGGAAAGACAAAGGTGGTGATCTTATCTTTATCATTCACAAAAGCGTTATTTACCGTACAACCACACTACCGGCAGTAACGGGAACTCACAAACGCCTAGAACAACAAGGCATTATAATAAAATCCGGCAATAACGCTAGTCAATATTTATATTCCACCAGTAAGCAGCTGTGATACAAGTTATGAACCGTCCATAGGACATTTATTTTATACCAAAGACTGTCTAATTCTCGGAGATGTGAACGCGCACCATGATCTATGGCACTCACACCTAAACACTGATCCACGAGGTGAAAGCATTGCTGATCAAATTGACGGCTCCAATTTTTTGCCAGTATGTCACTAATGCCAATTGCAGAATGGAGAACTGAAATTGCATTGGGATCAGACCACGTGCCGATCATAATCACCTTAAGCCGTTCCATAAATCAAATAAATTCCGAAAAGAAGACATATATTAATTTTAACAAAACTTTACAAAATTTACCGAAACTGAATTCAGTAAGCAATTTTTACCACTTGACGCCCTCTCTGGGGAAAAACAATTCAGAGAAATTTTTAATAAGGCTAGAGCTCGCTACATTCCAGCTGGCAGAACTCAAAAGCTATAACCAATCTTTCCACATGAAGCGTGTGTCCTTTCTACTCAAAGAGACGACGATTCGTAAAGCAGATCTAGCCGACTCCAGAATTCCGAACGTGGACAAGCGAATTAACAAGTTGGTCACGGATCATAAAAGAAATAAATGGAGAGAGTTAGTGAGTAAATCAAACCTGGTTACTAGTAAAAGTATTTAGAAGGTCTATAAGGGGCTAACTCATCCTCGACAACCACAAAATAATTGCATGATCTCCTTCGACGATATCCCAATTGAAAACTACAGGAAATGCGCAAATAAACTTAACATTCAGTTTACAGAAAAGCAGCGTCAGTGTTGAAACACATCCACAAACTTAACACTGACAACTTGGAGGATATCATATTTTCCGAAGAAGAGGTGGAGAATGCAATAAGGAAAATTACGCCATCAAAAGCTATAGGACCCGACGGCATCTCAGTCATCATGCTCAAACACATCGGACCCAAAGGTTTGAACTTCCTCACTACTACAATTAATACATCTTTAAATACTCTACAGATACCGAATATCTGGAAAACGGTCAGAATCAGCCCCATTTTGGAACCAGGAGAATTTTAAAACCTGAAGAAAAGGGAGAGTCCTACAGACCAATATTCATCCTTTCATCGGCCGCAAAACTTATCGAAGCATTTCTGTTCCCTCAGCTGACAAGATCCTGCAATTCGGCGCCACACCAACATGGCTTCCGGCGAGCACACAGTACAACCACCGCGCTACACAGAATACAAAACCTGATCAGTGATGGTCTGAATCAAAAACAACCATGTGCTAGAACAATTTTAGTCGCACTTGACCTGTCAAAAGCATTCGACACAGTGGTTTAATGAAGCGCTGGCTGTGTAATTACCTCAGAGGTCGCTAAACATACGTTGAGTTCCGTAACTCCAAGTCCAAAATGAGAGTGCTAAGACAAGAAGTTCCTCAAGACGGAGTTCTCTCGCCATCACTTTTTAACCTCTACCTTAGCAGTCTACCTACTCCACCAGAAGGTTAACCATCATATCATACACAGACGACTGCACGATCCTTGCTACAGGATTAAATCTGGAACAACTTATCAATAAGCTAAACGAATACCTAAACTCCCTTAATGAATGGTTTAGAAGAAGAAAGATGATACTATCGTTGGACGAAGTAAGTAAATACAAAACTAAACATCCGCATTGCCATATGCTCCTTTCTACAGTTAAAAAGCCGACATTGCGGGGGCTAACATTCGACCAACTATCCAGGTTTCTTAGGTTTCTATTTCCTAAATGGAAAAACACAGCAAGTTGTTGCAGAAGAGAATTAACTACCTCGCAGCACTAGATGCATTCTAGCACAATTACAATCCGGTTGGTCACGAATATTAAATAATTATAAGAATAGTTTTAAGCCCAAGATCTTGAAAAGTGCCCCCCATGTGAGGCCACACCGCATGATGTTGACCACATATTTACATCTCCAAAGATTGCGACGGATCTGATGATGGTACCGATCAAAGATTGTGGGAGAGTTCCTGAACCTGGTAAAGTCAATGAACGAATGGTTCTTTATCAATGTCCCTAAAACAAAAACATTGGTCAAATTTTTTTAAAAATCCCTTCCATTTAGCGTAAATGCTAATTAGTTATTTATTTGTTCTGGAAAAACGATATTTAGTCTGTAACAAGTTGATATTTTCCATTAGTGACCAAAGCTGGATTCGCTAAAAAAATTTCGTACAATACTTTTTCTTTTAACGTCAATGCATCTTTTTGCTTATTACAACATTTGTAAAAAAAACATTTAATCTGCAACTACCTAATATTTCCCAACTGTTCATATTGTAACGTTTTTCTACCTTCCTTGGAATTGGCCTAACTCATAATTCGATAAACGCAATTCCCAATCTCTGAGTTCGATCACTGAGTAGTAAGCAAACACACCAGGTTTTAGGGTTGGTTGATTGTAGAAATTTCCAAGTTCAAAATAATACAAAGAAAGATCTAGAATAGAAATCTACATAATTATTTCGATATATTTAATTTTATGTTGACCAAAGTTCTAAAAATGCAACAACTACACTATTCCTTTCATTAATTTGTTGTTGTGTTTTGTTATGATTTTGCTGCGGTAATCGTAACAATATTATTTAGAAGTGGTGGAACCTGCAGCAAAATGTTTGAATCATCGAATTTTCGATCTTCGATGATAAATCGATGATTTCGGTATGTTGAACAAACATTTTTATGTAATAATTTTTCGATTCGATAGGTGGTGATGTTTGGATAAGTAAGTAATTTTTGATTGATGGCGGCTTGCTACTAGTGTTGAGACTTGAGATGGTAATGTAGATGCGGTTAGTTTTATTAGATTTATCTGGAGTTTTACCAACAGTTTATCTTCGTGTAAATTGTAGATATTAGGTGTTTTTGTTGTTCCGACGTCAATATAGCATTCAAATTAATTAATCAATTGCTTAGAATTATCCCTTGAAGAAAATAAATGTTGCGCACAAGAGTCCTCGTTTAGTTGTTAATTTATAATTAAGCTTCAAGTTATCAAAATTTCCTTAGGTTGACTTTACGCTACGTGTTAGACTTCATTTTGCCAGGAATTAAATTTATTTATTTTAATATTCTGGCAATCAGTATATCAGCAAACAATTAACAATTTTGATTGACCAATATAACCTAATAATTTTAGTAATTTAACTCACGCTTTCACAAAACTATTTATCTACATAACTTTATTGAATGAAAATTGTTAAAAAATATTGTAATAAAATAGTTTACAAAAAAATAGCGTGGAAAATATATTTTGAATTTAACACGAAAAATAAGAACTCTAAAAAACCTAATTTGTTTTTTATAAATTTTTAAACGATACAAACATAGCCTGCTACAATTAAAATTTTGAAAATTTTTAAATTAAATGTTCGCCACATCACTCCCCCATAGTGCCATCGAAGATGGAACGATAAAAGAAAAGAATCTAGTAAGAGTTGAAAAGAGGAGAAGAGAAGAGTTTTTTAAATGCTCGAGTATTGTAGCTAAAATGGAAAATTTGGAGGTGTCCGAAGAAGTAAAGTGGAAAGTTGTCTGTACAAGACAGTGCTTAGTCTGTGCGAATGAGAAATAGTGACGAAAAGGGAGTCGAGTCCTCTTCAGATGTGACCTAAAGTAAGGTATTACCTGTCGATGTTGGATCATATGAAGGTTAGAAGAGATTGTGTTAGGAGAGAGAGAGAAATATTGTTTAAAAATCGATACTATTTAGTGGAGAGAAATTACGGGTCTTACGAATTGGAGTTCTGCAAAAAAAAACGAACAATTATGGAGTTATGGTGGGGTGGAGAGTGGAGATATAGTTCTGACAGAGCTGAGTTGTCTGAGACCAATATTTGTGGAGATATGTATCATGAGTTAAACGGTTCGTCTTTTTAAAATAGGAGGAGCAAAAGAGCAACGTGGGGGATGCTGAATGTCTGACAGAACAAAGTTGTCTGAGACAATACTAGCATCTAGCAAAAGTGAATATTAGATTTTTTCGAAAAGTAGTTGTTAAAAGCAAGAAGAAGCAGAAATTTTGCGTAAGCGAAGGAGTGCATATGGTAACGTAAGTGATGGTAAAGGCTGGCAGTACAAAGTTGACTGAAACCAATGTTTACCTTGGAGACGTGTACCATAGAAAGAGATCGCTGTGAAAAGTAATATCTGATTTGCGACGAAATGTCGTTTTAAATATCCGTAAGAACCATACCTGTTCGTCAACAGATAAATGGTTAACGTCGGAAGATGTTCATGTTGTAGAAACATATGGGTTACGTTGGGGATATTCCTTTGAGATCAGATATTTTGAGGTTCTGCTTAATGAGATTGATTTGATGAGTTTTTATATCCATAAGAACCATACATGTTTTGTCAACAGATAGAGGTTTAACGTTAAAAGATGTTGATGTTACGGTAACATATGGGTAACGTTAGGCATAGTAATTGAAAAAATCAGAAAATTCGAACAATTTGTTTCGGTTCATGAGCAACGGAGAATAAAGTGGGTCTTACGAAGGAGAGAGATGTGAAGCTTCGGCCCATGGCATCGATTTAAAAACAAAAGGAATTTTTAAAAAATTGGTCGCACTTGCAGGAGTTGGCGTGGCTTGAAAGCCGAAACGATTTAGAGATTTGGGGATTTGGAGATTTGGAGGAAAAAGAAAGTATAAGAAAGAATTAAAATTATGGCTTGTCAGCCGAAACGACTAGATAACAATATGTAATCACTACGGGAAGTGTTGTGTCGCTGTGAAAAAAAATGTTTATAATAAAATTAAATTTTTAAAACAAAATTAAGCAACCACTAATTCAAATTAGGAAAGGAAAAAAAACTAAGTTGTTTTTTATAAATTCTTAAACAATAAAAACATCGCCTGCTACAATTAAAATTTTGGAAATTTTTAATTTAAATGTTCGCCACAGATGTGATGATTTAGTGATACCCAAAATTTTTCTGCTCAATTAAGACCCAAATTAAAAAATAACATTTCAATAATTACACCTTTTGTGAAAAAAAGACATTTAACATACAACAACTGTTCCTATTAAGCATTAACTACGAGTAACTGAAGCAGTATTGACTCATATTTCATGTTCTATTATAATTCATGCCATCCAAATAATTATTTTTATATGCGTCAAATGTTTCTAGTCGAAAATGTTTCCCATTATAAATTTGTTAAAAAAGTTGGGTAACAAAATGTATGAAAATCCTTGTCTCACAATTCCCATAGTCTATTATAATAATAATTTTTCATATAAACAACAAAATAAAAAAATCGAATATTTGGTTTTAATTTTAGAATTTCCTGCATTTCAACAGCATATTTTAGATAACACGATTTGCCCTATTGTAGTTCAGATGGCTAAATATGAATCTGAACCGTATGTTCAAGCATCGGCACTAAAATGTATTTCTGGATTCGTAGCAATAAAACAGTTCTGGAGCACTTTTTTTTCAACTGTTGATTTAATGGTAAAATAATATTTACTCTTATAAAACTAGGATTTTTTATTGATTTTGTGTAATATATTGGAATTAATTTTTATTTAATATTTTCAGCCATTTTTATTAAAACTTCTCGCAAACGAAAGCGAAGGTGTAGTACGAAAAGAAGCAGTAAATGTAGTTCAAGCCTTATACGGACATCAAAGAATACCACGTAATTATTTGGACCATGTGTTTTCGACAATTGCTCATTGTTCAATAAATGATCTTTATTGGGAAGTAAAAATGGCATCATTAAAGTTTTGGAAAACAGTTTTATGTCATCAAAGTAAACATCAGGGCGTTATTAACGGAATATTTCCTACGGTTACCTTTTCGGCAGAACATAAAAAAATTGTTACGTTAACTACAAAAGAAATTATAATTCGTTTACGAAAATTAAACGATGAGTTATCGTTAAGAGGATTTTTAGGTGTATTGTTAGCTTGTGCTGATGATGACTGTGATATAGAAGTATCAAAAGAAGCTAATAAGATTATAAGTGATGTGAAGCTATTTTACAATCAATACAACTATATTGAAGAATCTAAAAAAGTGTTTGGTAACTTAATTCGAACTCAATCTGTGATTGACACAAATTATTCAGAGTTTTTTAATAACCCAACTGAATCTAAACAAGTACGAAATGATGCGGATGTACCACATTCAAAACTACAAAAATTAAGTGCAGATGAAATAATTGATTCAATTGTTGATTCAGATGATTTAAATTTATTAGCCTCAGCTTACGCAAATCAAATGGCAGTTACTTATCCTTACGATACAATAATCAAAGATGACTATTATAAAAATTATCAAATATCGGGCGATGAATTTATAAAAACCATATATAGTGATGAATGGCTTGCAAAACAGATATCAAAAGAAAAATGTAGTAATGAAACAGAAAGTTTTGAATCATTATTAGATGATATATTGTTATCTCTCCAAGGAAAGGAGTCCAATGATGCTGATTGTTACTAACGGTATATTACCTGATTTATTTTGTTATTATTGGTTTTGTAAGTTATGCATTTAGGAGTTTTATTGTTAATAAATGATAAAGTATGTATTTTTTATATAAGATTTTCTGCTGGCAGACGAACTATTCTGTCAACGGTAGCACTCTCAATTCTAGTTATGAAATATTTTTTGATGGCACGCTATTGCCATCTATTATTATGAATCAAGAGTGAGTATTGCTGTTTCTGAGATTTGGCATTTCTTACCTACTTTCGGCATTTTATTTTGTATTTTCAGGTTGCTGTCAAATTAAGTATGTTTAATCGTTTCAAATAGGTTTTAAATAATTGAATAATTGTTTAAAATGTCAACAGCAACCTCAAAATATAAAAGAAAATACAAAATAAATTTAATTTAAACTATTTATGAAACGAAAACTAATTTTTCATTTAAAATTATCATTCTAATGCCGCGTTTTTTCCAGCGATATACCGCATTCATATCGTGGATCGTGTAGATAGACATATTTTGTATGTAGTGGATATGCCACGTGGTACTGACATTTGTTTTTATTTTCATTAATCATCGGTCGACAGTCATTGTTAGGAATTAGTTTGTTTTCGGGCAAAGTTCATGTATTTATATATTGTAATTGCATAACTCTAAAGTTAATTTTCAAATCTCCAGTATTATTTATTAAATTAATATTTGTATAAAATTATTTTGAAATGTCTGAGCAAGCTAATCCATTGAAATATTTCATATCGGGTGGTTTTGGTGGAATTTGTACTGTATTAACTGGGCATCCATTAGATACAATCAAGGTGAGACTTCAAACAATGCCGCTTCCCGCGCCTGGTGCGAAACCTTTGTATACAGGAACGTTAGATTGTGCAAAAACGATAATCGCCAAAGAAGGTTTTTTTGGTCTATATAAAGGAATGGCAGCACCATTGACAGGAGTAGCACCAATTTTTGCGATAAGTTTCTTTGGATTTGGTTTAGGAAAACGTTTACAACAAGGTTCAACAGATGCTAGTTTAACACATGGTCAGTTATTTGCAGCTGGTGCTTTTTCAGGAATATTTACAACCTCCATTATGGCACCAGGTGAACGTATCAAATGTTTACTACAAATTCAAGCGGATGCAAAACCGAAAAAGTATAATGGTATGGTGGATTGTGCGAAACAGTTGTACAAAGAATCAGGCATACGTGGTATTTACAAGGGCACTTGTGCAACATTATTAAGAGATGTACCTGCTTCTGGGATGTATTTCTTATCATACGAAATTATAAAAGAATGGGCAGCAAAACAATGGGGTACAGAAGGAGCTATGTCAATGTTAGGCGCTATATTTGCTGGAGGTATGGCAGGTATTGCAAATTGGGTTGTTGGTATGCCAGCTGATGTTCTGAAAAGTCGTCTACAAACAGCACCTGAAGGAATGTACAAGAATGGTATACGTGATGTATTTAAAGAACTGATGGCAAAAGAAGGACCGTTAGCTTTATATAAAGGAGTTGCACCTGTAATGTTGCGAGCATTCCCTGCAAATGCGGCTTGTTTTCTTGGTTTTGAAATAGCGATGAAAACTTTAGATAAAATAGCGCCGAACAAGTAATTTTGATCATGAACCAATATGTAATTGTCTTAATATTATGAAATTATATACATTTATAAAATGCTAGAACAAAAAAGTCAAAGCGGCAGGTATCCGCTAGATAAAGATTTTATAGTTAGACTGATTTTTGTACAATTGTAATTGGATTTTTAAGATTATTTCAAATAAAAGCACTATTTACAAAATTATTAAACAAGCAGTTTACAATTTTACAAAATTAATTAAGAGCCAACATATATGTTTGCAATTTTGGAACGTTTTTTAATTGGCTTAAAATCAGGCTTATGCTCAGTTGCTTGAACATTTGCTAAATGAGAGTAAATAACATTTACTAAATAGTAAATAAGAAATATCTCTCAAACAGTTATGCCGTTTTTTAACAAAGATTAACAAATTAATACTAAGTTTATACCACCGATAGTTTAATAGAATAATAGTTTTTTGCTATTAAACTATCGATACATTGAGCGTTTATTTAATATATTTAATTCACCAAAGAGTATATGTATGACCTTTGTATTATAACTAACTATAAAATACATAAAGGTTAATTCATTTTAATTTAGAAAAAAAATTAATTTTTTGTGTTCATTTTACGAACTTTTCCAAAAACATCTAATGAAAGCTTTTTGGGGTTCTGTTTTTTGTTTGAGCAAATTGATAAATACACACTCTAACTGAAGATATTTGACTTTTTAAAAACATGGATATATATCCATAATTATATTTAATATTTGTAACTTTCATGTTGATTCAACTGTCGTTATTTCGCTTTGACTTACACGGGCTTAAGACCCCACCGTTACCCAGGTATGACCAGTTATCGAACTTATCCCAGATTTTCAGAAAAATATTTTGATGTAAGTAAAATAGTGCGACCGTGTGAATGTTTACACTTATATATAGCCGCTTTGCACCAAAATTTTTTTTCCGAGATGATGCACATTGCAATAGTTGATTTTTATATGAAATTTACCTAAAATCTATTGTTGAAATTGTCAGCGACAACAATTTTTTTGTTAACGGTAAAATTTTGAATCTGGGAATTGAACTTAAAAAGTTATACCAATCCTAAACGTCTAAATAATTCTGACGAGTGACGATGTGTATTCATTTTAGTTGTCAACAAATTTTTTATTACATTTAGCAATTTAATTTTAAGTAAATTTGTGTATATTATTGATATTAAAATAGGATTTTTATTTAGAAAACCTTCGCTAATTTCATAACTTAAAAACCAACAATTCAAAATGAACTAAACTATCAATAGCAACTAAAATATAAAAAGTTTGACGTTTCGTAGATTAGAAATCAAAATTATATTTTAAAATATAAAATATATGAGAAAAAATAAAAACTATAAAAATCACGCTCAAAATTCTTAAAATAAGAAAGATAAGAATATCAATTAGGGTTATGATAGCGTATTTGATACTGAAACCATAGAGCAAGCAATTAAATTTTATTATCTAGTTTAATCCTAGAAGTACGAACAGATATATTGAATAGTATAATTATGGAAAATAATCATGAGAGTTCATCATCATTTTGGAAGAATAATAGCCGTGCAGTTCCCGGCCGGCCTAGTCCTAAAAAAGATATCAAACATAGTTTTATTGGTTATAGAGGTCAAACAGGTTCATCATCATTTCAAGATTTTCAGGAATCTGTTAGTGATGCTTGGGATTTAGGTGATGATGAATTTTGTATTTTATCTGGAATTTCAGGTTAAAATGAATGTTAAAATTTTAAATTCAAAGTTACAAAAAAATAAAAATACTTCATTTTTTATTTTATTATAGATCCGAAAATTTCAAAAAGAGTATCTCATTCGGCCGCTTTAAATGTAATTAAAACTCATAAAAGTAGTAATATAGGAAATCCTAACAAAGTAAATGATAGCTTACAAAAGACTTCGAATAATTTTGTAGTACCACATGAAAATCACAATCCTCCAAAGGAATATATTAATTCGATGGAAAATCTAGAACTGGATGATTTGAATGATTATTCGACTAAGCAATCAACTGAAACTGATGAAGTTATAGCATCAGAGTCAAGGTAAATGTATTCTATATTGTGTTTTAAATGATAACGTCTTGAAAATCACAACCTAATAAATAGATTTGCAGATGATAGGTCACTGCACAAGTCCTTCGTTCCCTGTCTTCAAAGATTAAAATAACTGAACGAATAAAGCCCACCCAGAGAGACGCTGCCTAAAATCTAAATGTTAATAAAAACACCAAGTGGGGTCACCGGCATCTTGTCAACAAATTGAATCACATTTAAACAGCTGTAATTATCGATCGAAAACCAAAAACATATTTCGTTTGTCTGATTGTCCGCGGTTCTACACTAACGTAAAATTGATTACTTTAACGATCCGATGGACAAAGTTCCTCGTCAGATGAGATGCTTGTGGAGGATTTTTGATCCAGGTCCGGCATATATTAATCTGAACGGATTACACTGATTGTAACACGGATATATAAAAAAAATTTGAAGTATAATTCTTAATTTTCTAAGAATTTTATGTTCCTGCATTAAAATACATTTAAGTATGTAATTCAAAATGTCTGGAAATAAATCATAATGCTGATATGGGAACATTGTTTAAGATCTTTATGGATAAAGATTATTTTGTTTGCGTGTTGTGAGATTTGTCGAGGAGCAAGTTTGTTAAAATCGTTCCCCTTTTTACTAGTTGAAGCTGAGATTTTCGACTAGTGTCGAAGAATTCGACGAGTAAGCGGACTGTCGTACCGTAGATTATTTCCGACGTAGTTGCTCTGATGTCTGAATGTAAACTTGCTCTCATGTCTACCTAATATTATCGTTGGTAGAACTACAACGCATTTCACTGGTGCGTGGTTTTTTGGCAGCTGTAAAATCGCGATGCCATTTCTAGATTAACCCGTTGACTTAACGGTGATAAGATACCGTCGCATCACAGGGCCACTTATACGGAATAGATTTGATTCAATTTTACGTCCTTGGTCTGTCGTAACCGCCTGTGGAGTGATCCATTTTAAACAGAATGATGTTGCTACGTGCTCGGCGGTAATATTATCAATTGGGCAAGTTCAACGTGGAAAACGATCGATGCACGTTAGACAGTATAATGTATGTGTACCCTTGAAAGATAGGTAATGGAGCTATCAAATCTATGTTTATGTGAGTAAACCGTTTACCGTTTGTCACGTACTTTGACTATACCGAACTCCAATGTCCGAATGATTACTTTAGCTCGTTGACACAGTACACACTACACAGCTACGAGCTCAGTTGGTGCAGTGTTTTTTTTCGATGGCGAATCGTAACTTGAATTTATCACAAGTTTCGTCGCCTTGAGACCTGGATATGCCAAGTTGGGAAGATTGCTGAAGATGGTTTAATGTAACACTTTTAGGACGTACGGTGGTAGTTTGTTTGTACTTGTATCGCAATCAATTTGTTTTCGCTATTCGGAAGTTGGAGCCTAGGTAATTGAAATCCTGTCTTCTCGCTTAAAATCGTAATTCACGCCGGGGTCACCATTTTTTTAGATGTTGTTGAGCATGTGGTGTTGGGCATTAAACACTTTTAATAATTTACAGATAGTTATTAATTTATAATTCTATTTAAATTTATATATCTGAAAACAAATATTCATGATAATTGCGTGGGTCCTATAGGCCCTCCCTATAGGATAATTGCCCTATAGGCTTAATTGAAATGTGATTGGTAAAATTAAATGTTGTCATTACATTTTACAGAATTGCATTGGATTAAATTCAAAAATTAAAGCAAACAATTTTCAGTAGTAATTAATTGTTCAAGGGAAGGTCGGTGATAATTCAAAATAGTTATTGACGAAAATTTCGAAAGCAAGCTGGTATTACTAAACCTCGAAATAGAGGAACCGGGAAGAAGGTATTCTAAAAAAAATTACAAATAAACTGACCAAGTAGCTAGTTAAATACAATTTAGAAACAACTATTCCGAAAAGGGATCTTAATGTTCCATGGTTCGACGGTTGTTACTTTGAAATTTCACGGTAGAGCGGCGGATCAGACCAAATAGGTCCAAATAGTGCAGACACTAAGAAATTACGAAAACAAAGAAAGAATTAGTGTTGTGTTTGTTCCTGAAATTCATTGTTGAAGTTTCTTTAAAATGAATATTGATGTTTAGAAATATGAAATAGAATTTTTCACGTTTGCTGAGGCATTAGAAATTTTATTGTTGCCCCTAAATTTATTTGTTTAAAAATGGCGCCCAAATAGAGACCTCAGCCTTGATAATTTCAACGTTTTAGGTAGATTTCATATAAAAATCCCACCTATTGCAACGTGCTTCATCTCGGAATTTCGGAAAAAATTTTGGTGCCAAGATGGAAAATAAAAATGAAAAAAAAATTTAGTCCGGTAAAAAGATATGCATGACAAACAATCGCAAAGGCGACTGACTGCACCGGTTACAGAAATATACTGACTAACTATATTATTTCTGATTATAATAATATTCTTCGCCTGCATACTAAATTTCAGATTTTAGAAAGTACTTGCACGATGGACCAATTTTTACAACTTTAACGCATGACTGACGCGACGCGTTCAGGTACAAGATTTGCATGACTGACGATCGCAAAACTTATTTTTAATTAATATACTTCTTCTCTCTCTGGCCTTTACATCCCATGGTTTGGTCATGCATCTGCATGACCAAACCATCTAATCCGGTTGGATTTAATGAATCCGATTACATCGCAGTCCCCAAGAAACTGTCTGATTTCATCATTCATTTGGATTCTATACTGATTTTCAGCAACTTTACATGGACCATAAATTGTTCGTATGACCTTCCTCTCGAATGTTGATAGAATTCTACAATCGGAGGAAGTCAGTGTCCAGCTTTCACTTCCAAAGCTAAGCAAAGGACGGATTAATGCTTTGTAAAGTGTGAGTTTGCACGACTGCGAAAGATGTTTTGATCGCAAAAGTTTTGAGTATGCGTAGAAAACTCTGTATGCGGCAGAGACACGGGCTTTAATATCTGCATGCATGTCATTTGACGATGTTATTACAGACCCGAGGTATTTGAAGTTTTCTACACGTTCTACTTCATAGTCGCCAGTATTCAGATTGCCGGGAGGTATATTCCTCGATGTTGTTAAAAGTTTAGTCTTGCCGGTGTTGATGCATAATCCAAGTCGTTTAGCATTTCTTTCAAGCTTAGAGGGACTATCCTTGATATCGCTTGTTCTACGTCCGAGAAGCACAATATAATATCATCTGCGTAGCCAAGAATTTGACTAGATTTGTTATATATGCAGTTTTGCGTCTCAATTTGGCTTTTTCTTATCGCGTACTCCAGCGCCAAATTAAATAGTACGGGAGCGAGTGCATCACCTTGTCGAACACCTGATATTATCGAAAGGATCAGAAACTGACCCTTCGATTACTATTCTACGATTGATCCCGATGTTGTGAGTTTGCACAGAGAAACACGTTTCTCTGGGATACCAAGGCATATGAGTGCAGAACAGAGATTGTCGCGGATTATGCCATCATATGCTTGCTTAAAATCAACGTAGAGCTGGTGAATGCTGATGTTGTACTCCTAACATTTTTCCAGAATCATCCTTAAGGTAAAACATTGACCTGTGGTTGAACGGTTGGGACGAAAACCACACTGATAGTCGCCGATAATAGATTCGGCGAACGGGATGAGCCGAGTGAGTATGACATTAGCTAGTATTTTATATGCAGTGTTCAACAGTGCGATTCCACGATAATTCGCACACTTTAGGCGGTCACCTTTTTTATGTAGCGGAACAATGAGAGCTGTTTTCCATTCAGCAGGTAGTTCTTCTTGGTTCCAGATTGCAAGAATCAGATCATATATACGTGAGACCAGAGCTGCTCCTCCATTCTTAAATAGTTCTGCAGGGATTCCATCGATACCTGGTGATTTGCCATTTCTTAATTTTTTTATGGCAGCTTCCACTTCTTCTATTGTTGGGTAGGGGACAAAAATCTCCTCACTTGACGGAGCAATTGCTCTTATAGGATGAACTTCATTCGTCCTATTCAGTAGGTCTTGAAAGTGGGATCGCCATACTGCCAGCACATCACTTTCACTTGTTGTAAGCTCGTTGTTTCCATTTTTGATGGCTGTAGATCTTGGGTGGAAATCTTTTGTCAGATTCCATGCATTGGCAAAGCACTCTTTTCGAATTTCCATTAGCCGCATGTTGGTTGATGTTTTCGATACAGCTCTTCATGTGTTCGCGTTTCTTTTTCCGTAGGAGTTTTGCTGAGGCTTTTCTGGCGCATAGATAATCAGTTTGGGAGCTTCAGGTGTTTCTTGTTAACCATTTTTCTCGCAGTTTTTGTTTGTGCTCAATGCTTTCGCGGCACTCGTCATCAAACCATTCGTTACGTGATTTCGGTGGTCGTTTTCCGATTGTAGTTTGTGCTGCGGATATGATGGTTGATTGAAGCGTTAGCCATTCTTCTTGTATGTTTAATGGCATCTCAGACGGGATGTCATGCTCTTCTATGCTTCGGGTTACTATTTCCTGGTATCTATTCAGTGTTTCCAGGTGTTTAAATGCTTCCACATTCCAGCGCACGGTCTTTTTTGCTTGCCTATTAAATGTAGATGATAATTTGCACTTGTACTTAAAGATGACAAGCATATGATCGGTGTCCATATCAGCACCTCTGTATGATCGAACGTCAGTTACACTTGTAGAGTGTCTCTTAGAAATCATGACGTGATCGATTTGATTTTCAGTTCTTCCATCGTTTGATTTCCACGTTGCTTTGTGGATTCTCTTATGAGGAAAGAAAGTGCTAGAAATTACTAGATCATACATCATAGCCAGTTCAGCTGCGCGAAAGCCGTTGTTGTTACTAATATGATGCAAACTGTTAGGGCCGACATGTGTTTTAAGTTCTGCACTTCTACCGATTTGCGCATTGAAGTCACCTACCACGATTTTTATATAGTGCCGCGGGATGTAATTGATGACTTCTTCGAGTTCTAGAAAGAACAGGTCTTTAATGTCATCTGCTTTGTCTTCAGTAGGTGCATGAACATTGATGATCGTTACATTAAATTTTTGCGTACGGATTCTCATTGTGCATATCCGCATATTAATTGGGCAAAAGTCGATAGCATGTTGATTCACGCGACGATGTATGAGAAAGCCAACTCCAAATTCTCCTCCGTTTTCATGACCGCAATAGTAGAGAGTGTATCCTTTGGCTGTTTCGTGGATTCCACTCCCTGGCCATCTTAGTTCTTGTAACGCCACTATATCTAGTGTATAGCTATCGATTTGGTTTGTAAGTTTTAGTAGATCTCCTGGTCTTCTAAGGCTTAGCACGTTCCAGGTTCCCATTTTTAAATCGTAGTCCGGGTATAGTTTCCGAGATCGTTCCAATAATGAATCCAAGATAATCCGAGGCCTGTATACAGAATTCATGATAAATACTTTTTTACGGAAACGGGTTGTTAGCCCTTCGCCCAACGCAAATTTTCGTGAATGGGTTCGTTCTACATCTTAAGGTCACCAGAAACAACCTTTTTACATGTTTATACTTTATATAGCGAGCCGCTTGATCCAAAACAGACGCCCGCTACAAACCGCCCCTAACATGGTGAACAGACGCTTGCTACACGTTTATATAGCGAGCTGCTTGATCCAAAACAGACGCCCGCTCCAAGTCGCCCCTAACATGGAGAACAGACGCTTGAGTTGGATTGGTTTTGTGGCGCCAATGACTCGCCATGGTGCAGAATCATTGAGTATAAGCAGTATTTACTCTGCCCCTCTCAACTACACCAACCTAATTCTGTTAGCGTTACCCAGGTAGCACGGCGCGGACGTAAAATTTCGGGTATCACTACCCTCCACTTAATATACTTCTCTCAAATTAATTTTCAGGTTTTAGAAAGTGATAGTGAGTTTTTTTTTTAGAAATTTGGAGCCGCCCCTGCACCAAACACTAACGAATCCAGCTGACTGACGGCAGCCTATGTCTTTACTCCACCTGTGTGGCCTAGTATTAAAAAATCAGCTTTTAGAAAATGCTTGCAATTTTTTGTCGCTCGCCTCTCGGACTATAAGCAAAGTAGACAAAAAAGGTTTCTTGATCAGTAATTTTTATTCACCCTTAACTAATAGATAGTTGATTAAATAATTTATTTTTAAATAATTACGCTGCAATCCAAATCATTAAACATAGACCCGTTCCTCTATAATATTTTATGGCTAACACTAAACATGGCTAACTTTGAATATAAAAATAAAACGTTCATTATGAAACGACAGAATATCATCTAGTTTGCACAATTTGCTTTAGTCGTTTCGAAAGAGATAACCGATCTGACACTACTCAGGTGGTACTGTAGTGGAAGTTTTACAGATCATTTACAATGTTTCTTGTAGTGCACTCGAAAGCGATGTCTATTTTTAGAATAGAAAAGGAAAAAATTGAAGAATTGTAGAAATTGTAATGTTGGTTCGAATATTAACCAAGAAATAAAATTGTATTCTTGGTTAACAAATAAATGGTATTGTTCTACGCGTATGTATATTAGAACTCTCAACGACTTGTGATCGTGTTGACCGAATCTTATTAGTGTTAAAAACAAAACTTTTGTTTAAATATTATATGTATTTAAAAATCAATATATAAATTTATAAATCTGTGTTTCACTAACTACAAATGATCGATTTTAAAAATGATTAATTCGGTAAGCTTCGTTAAAATCTTTTTAAAGTTGTACATTTATTTTGTAATGTATCTGGAATTCCTAACGTATCACGACACATAAATGGAAACATTCCGGAACAAACTGCGTCATTCCATCTATGTTGATAGTTGCCATGCAAAATTAAACAATTTTCACTTTCATTTGTTTGTGGATTACGATAATTATCTGGTTGGGGTGGTACCCAATTTGAATATAAAATTGCATGTCCAGTAGAACTCCAATAAAATTCACCTTCTTTTCCTAAATCATTTCCACTTGTCCATAAATGCAAAACTGAAATGTTAGCTAGGGATGTATACTCTTTGATTAGGTGTAAAATTTGCTTATTTTCAGTTTCATCATTTATATCGATTAGATACATTCCATGGTATGTACAATATCTTTGAGCTTGATACCAATTTAACTACAAAATTTCAAAAAGAAGTCATTTGTTAATATTTTTGTTAAAAGTTAAGGAATATGTCCCATTAAATTACCGCAAAAGGATGACTTATATAATATTTATTGTTATTAACGGTTTTGGTATAATCAGCATTACTTAAATTTACCAAAAACACTATTAAAAATAGTATAAACAGGCTTTTAACTTTGAAATACATCGTAAGACTGCTTGATGAAATTAAGTTTGACTTAGCGGTGATAATCTTATCAAAATGTTTGCAATATTTGATTTGAATAAAAAAAATCTACCAAAGGCAGGTGGTAATATTTTTAACATTTGTAAATAAAAATCACTAAACGATAGGCGTGGTTTAATATTATTTAAACTATTTATATGTTTGGAGAGCAAACTACTCAGTGTTTTATATAATTTTCTGTATTTTGAATACGTATATATTGGTTCTCATGATTTAGTTTCAGTGGCAAAATATAGGTTTACAATTGATGTTATTAGGATTGTTATTAGGATATTCTGTGCATGAGATTGGGTGTTAGATAGCTCTATAAGTAAGCAAATGAAATTTAACTAAAAGAATAATGAAAAAAAGCAATAAATTCGTTTTAAAAGTACTCATCTGAACAAAAATCAACAACAAGACAAGGACGACATTTGTCTCCGCAGGGTTTGTTCATAAAGTTGCAGCATCTGAATGCGATTTGTTTTTCGTCCAGTTATAGTTGTTGTTATTGAACCCTGGAAAGGTTTTATGATTTAATTGTATAAATTTTTAAAACTGTATCTACTGTCGCAAACTCGCAGAAATGGTGGCGTGTGAACCAACTGGTCACATACTAAATTATCATTTTTGTTGCAGTTTGGAAAATATAATTGAGACTAGATCATGTGTGGTTTCACTAGTAGATCTACAATCTGGCTCGATATGAGATTATATGAGGACTTAAAATATGTATAATGAAAAAAAATTAACATATCGCCTCCTCAAAGCAATACTACCATAAGTCAAAAATTTGAAATTTTAGTTATGTTGCCTAATTTAATACTAATATGGGTTACTATGAAGTGTAAGGCTAAAATATCTCATATTCTAATTTTAAGATTTAATTTTAATTTTGTAAGACTAACATATCTCATATTTTAATTAATTAATGCAAAAGTAAGACAACTCAAATTTAATTAATTACAACACCAAAAAATGGTATTTGGGATAGCAATTTTTATTGCTATCAAACACAAAGCAAAAATAATAATCTTGGAGGGTTTAACCACTGTGTTACATTGGAATACTAAGAATGAGTTTCTTTAGCATATTCTTAAATTAAATTGCACATTCTTAAATTGCGATTATCTCAAAACTACAAATTTTTAAATGTGTTACTATTGCATTGAGGGTACGGTATATTAAGCAATAATTCCTCCTAGTGCTACTCCTTGATTTGCATTCGTCCATTGGTATACGTTTAATATAAAGAGTCAAAAGACTCTTTATATTAAACGTATACCAATATGATGTGAATTCTGTTTAAACTATTTTTGTTCACTTAATTCTATATTTTAGGTGTAAATGCTACTGAACGGTCGTTGTTGTCAGGTGAAAATCCTCAAATTTTCTGTACTTCTAATGTACTCCTTACTCCTTACCTTCTATTGTACTTCTCAAAAGTTATGTTCGGATTTGAAATTTGAAAACGTCAAACAAAAGACAAAACAAATAAAAAATTTAACTGTCAGCTAAATTTTCTGTTTGCCTGTCTGTATCCATATTTTTTGTGATAGCCAAAAAAACGTAAATAGAACTTATCAACAAATGGTTTCTAAGAGAGTCGCATGATAACCGTCAAAAGGAACAGATTCACTCAATACTCAACATAATTTCAATTTAGAAAAATTGAATTAATCTGGTAGGGAATATAATTAGTAAAAGTAGAATAATACGTAACTAATAGGCTAAACTATATCCAAAAAACAATATGCTCAGTAAACAGTAAAACTCTGCCCATTTGACGAAAGTTTTTACGATTTTTGCTGCAACAATTTTTTTTAGATGCATTTTGCGGTGTTGTCGTCATATAATAATATTTTTGGGAGATTTTTGTATTTTCAAGAAAGTAAGGAAATAATTTGAATTTTTTTAATTTCTGGAAATTTCTCAGCGAAGAGCTCTATTTCTTCTTTACGTGTTTCGGTTGTATTCGAACCTTCCTTATCAGTGCCATGTTCGAGTCCATTAGCAGACATGTTATCAATTACGCCACCGAGGCGATAACTATTTCAAAATTGAAACTTCATCATCATCATTTATTTACTTAAGTTGAATTTCTCTACTGTCATTAAACTCCTTGTTATGGAATGAATGTCCACCTTTTTCCCCAGCATTAATGTTTAAAAAAGTTAATTCGAATACAAAAAAAATTGTATAATAAGCCCAAAACAATATAAAACAAACAATATAATAATGAACCAATCGGTAAAAATAAAATAAATCGAAATAGACAACAATCAAATTTCCTGTAATATTTATTTATTTATTCAATATAATTCTTTCAAGAGAAACAAGCATCTAAAACAAAATCAATGTACTGAAAAAAAATATACTAAAGGTAATAATAATATAATCCCCAAAAATACAACAAAAAAAAAACGAAAGAAAAAATCGGTAAATATAATATAATATAAGATAAATAAAATATAATTTTAAAAAAAAATTCCGTGCTACATTCGTTATCCAATCAAAATAACATTAACAATTTCAAAAAAACTATAGCACAAAAAAATTTAATGAGCCTTCAGAAAGATACGGAAAAAAGTATATTATTCTCACAATTATAACCGAATGATATAAACAACCGGTTAATATATATCTGCGATGTCAAAAAAAAAAAATTTCCACCATCAATCGAAAGTATGAAGGGCAAGTTTTTCAAAGGAAAGTGAATTGATGCTTAGGTGATGATGGCAAAAGGTAATCAAGAGGTCTCACTCAGAGAAAAACTTCGGATAAAAAAAAAAGAAACTACGTTAAAACAAAATTTGGGGGCTTAGGAGGGCCCTCCAGGGGATGGCTGCTAACGGCAAGGGAATTATCAAGGGTCTAGTCCAGGGATAAATCCCTAGCACCAGCATTTTCCAAAGAAACATTCCCTTCCCGTCATAAGACATCACCGAAGTTACCTTTGTGAAGAACAAGATGTTAGTTGGTACCGTAAGGAAGTAACATAAAACTGCACGAAAGCCAGACAATCACAATGTATTTCTGGTATCGACTGCTCTAGTACATCCACGCAGCACCCCAACAAAATACACTCTAAACAACTAGGGGCAGTAATTAAATTGAGCGTATAATGTGAAGAACCCAACCGCTCTCAAGAACCCAAGGCCAGTTGAGACATCCCTGTCGGTTTGGTAATGGCTAAAATACCATTCACCAACATTTACCGATGCAAGATGTTGCAACTCCCCTGACCTTCTTTCAGGAGTCAGGATTCTCCACTTAACTAGGGTTCGCAGGATCGTAAACACCGTTGAAAGACAGCCTGAAGGACTATCCGACCCTAGCGGTTATGAATAAAAATCAGAAATATAAAAATGAGAACTCAATTTCGGAATATTTACACTTTCGAAACGGAGCCCCACGTTGGGCGCCATTTTGTAACGATTTAGGTGTTTAAAACTTCGCATGTACGACATTTAACGTATTAATATGGTCCGGACTGCCTGGAAGAAGGTCAGGGGAGTTGGCACATCTTGCATCGGCAAATGTTGGTGAATGGTATTTTAGCTATTACTAAAACGGCAGGGATGCTCAACTGGCCTTGGGCTCTTGAGGGCGGTTGGGTTCTTCACATTATACGCTCAAATTAATTACGGCCCTTAGTTGTTTAGAGTGTAATTTTTTGGGGTGCTGCGGGGATGTACTAGAGCAGTCGATACCAGAAATACATCAGATGGATGTGATTGTCTGGCTTTCGTGCAGTTTTAGGTTACTTCCTTACAGTACCAAAACTAACATCTAGTTCTTCACAAAGGTAACTTCGGTGATGGTTTTTGACGGGAAGGAAATGTTTCTTTGGAAAATGCTGGTGCTATGGATTTATCCCTGGAGAATGAGACGCCATTTTTGTAACGATTTAATATAGTTTGTCGCCACTTCTCACTAGTGTGGCACAGTTCCTTCAAGTGACTAACATTATGAATCCCCATTATATGGGAATTTTTGCATTAAACTTCAACACATTTCTTTTGTGTGAATTCTTAGTATGGGAATATTTCTATTATAGTCAACATACTAAATCACGAATAGCGCCTGGAAAAAGTATCGATATATCGTATAGCGATATCAGAATAATAAAATATCGATAAATTGATATATTGATATATCGATATATTGATATGATATATCGATACAATAAGTATCGATATATCATACTTATTGACACTTATCGATAAATACAGATATGTTCACTTTTTATATCGATATTTTCTATAACTTTTTTAACATCACCTATATAGTAACAGTAACAAAATAAATGCTAAATTATTGATTGATTTTGAATTACAATTTTTAAATCTTCAGGGGTTGTGACTTCTGGGCAAGCAAACCATTTTGAGATAGATATTTTTTTTTTGATAGACATTTTTGTAATTAATTTCAAAAATATTGCGACATATATTTATTTAGGGATTTAAAATATTTACGCTTTGGCCAAAAGCTTCAACTTACTAAATGTGGTAATTTAGTGTTATTAACACTTAAAATCACCACTAGTGAAAATAGGTCGGTTTACATTTTCATGTACAAATTATTACTTTAACGTAATTTTCTTCTATAATGTATGAGATAACGACTTGCTAGGATACGTTACCGGTGCCGGGCACAAATATCGATATATCGAATAACGATATCGGAATGATGAAATATCGATACATTGATATGTATATCAATATATCGATAAATCAATTTTATCGATATTTTTGTTTGTATCGATCTTTTTGAAATTTCGATTTTTGTATCGACATTTTAGGAATTGTTTAGAGTAAGATAAAAATAGAAAAACATTTTAGTATCTATTTTTTTACAGAATACATTTCAAGAATACAAAAAAAATCACAAAAAAATCAAAAATTCGAAAAATTTTGGGCTGGTGAAGTGGGGGCTGTAAAAAAAGTGCGTTCGGGCTGACGTGGTTTCAGCCCTTGTGTTCTGAAATAAATTTAAAAAATTAGAAAAGACTATGGTTCGGCTCTTGGAAAAAAATTCACGTAATGGCGACGATTCGAAAACAATCTTTTTTTTACCCTTGTTTTTTACCTTTCCGAACTTTTTATAGTAAAAATTTTTTTTCGAAAATCCAATGGCCAGCTATAGAGGGATATACAAAGAAGATTTCCATCATATTTCCAGTTAAGAATGGGAATATTTGAGTAGAACTTGAGATCTCGAAAAATTAGTTTCGAAAAAATAGGTTTAAAAATAATAACAAAACTGAACTGAATACTAAACATGAAATAATTTCAACAAAATACGTAATAATTACCATCGGATTATAGATTTTCAAGTACATATCAGAGAAAGAAACGTTCTTCGAACGAATATTTAAGAATGTTTTGAAAATCCAATCGCGTTTATTCCTTTTTTTTATTAAGGAAAGAATACGAATATATAAAGAATAGAAATAAGAGAAATGTTTTCATTCGAATGTTTTATATTCTCCAGCACTCGTGTTTTAAAATATCTGTCGTTTTTATTTTATTTCTTTTATTCTTCCTATTTGCTTTATAATCATAACATTTTCTTAGTTTTTTTTACTATTTGCCTTGTTGATTAAAAACGAAAAACTGCGATTTGAGGACGATATCAATCGATATTCGTGTTCGTTTTGAGTGAAGCAACTGAAACAAATGAAAAATTATATGCAATCGTTGTTGTTTTTTCAGTTACTTCAGTCAAATCGGACGCATCTATATTATTTAGTTTATGTATGATAATTGATAACAAATCGGAACGAAATTAGCATATTAAAGGACGCAAGTTGAAGTTTTAATTAAATAAAATTGGACTATTGTTTATTTAATATATTAGATTAATTAATTTAACAATTTTTTCAAAACTTGAAATCATGGAACCAGAAGGCTCTGGCGTAAACAAAACTGCGTCATTTATATTAAATAAAATTAACTTAAATGTTTACAAAATATTTAAAAAAATTTCAATATGAGTAATAACTTCTAGTATAAATAATTAATTATTTTATATTAAAATGATATTTTTGCTTGTTAAAAAAGACCTAATGAATTTAGAATTAAATAATTTTTTTATTTTCAAGCTCTTTGTAATAGATTACCTCTATTTTCTATTGACAAATGGTGGTAAGGGTAGGAAGTTGCTAAGAGGTGTCAGGACTTCGGTTTGTACGAAGGGCTTAGTATTTACTTCATGAAAGGTGAGAGGGTGTATGTTTACTTCTAGCTAGAGAAGTAAAAGAAAACCAATACAAAACATAAATGCGATGTCGTAAACAATAAAATATATTATCACATTACATTACATGCTTGAGTTTAATTCCAGTTTTTTTATAGATAAAATGAAACGATTTATTTTTATTTAAAAAACATTGAATAAGCCAAACGATTTATCAACCCAAATTTTTGATGCATTTGCATTCTAGTGATCTAACCCTAGAATTTAACGGCGTAAAAATTTTGAATCTCTGCCAAGTAGTGTTCAACATTTCGTTGTTTTTCGGTCCAAAGACAGACTAAAATTATTCTTAGTATTATACTCCGCATAACATAAAAGTCCAAAAATAAAATTTTAAATTGATTTAATATATATAAACTTCGAGTTAGTAAAGCATTAATACAAAAAAAACGTATAAAATTTCTTTTTTTTAACCCAAAAAAAATAATCCCAATCCTAAGAATATATTCGCAAATACATTTGCGTTTCTATTCGCATAATTCTTTATTCCTTTTTTAAACTAAACCATTCGAATATAGAGAATAAATAAAACAGAATAAAAACAAACAGAAACATTTTAATAATTCTCTCACTGTTTTCATTTGTTTTAAAATGAGAATACAAAAGAACACGAATATATAAAAACACTCGTTATATGGGAAACGTTTGTTTCTTAGCGAAGAACGTTCTTTTCTCACCTCTGGTACATATGAAGTTTGAAAGAATTTCCCAAGCGAATTCGTGCTCAAGTGGTCGGGCAACGTCTACCATCTACTGCTTTATTCGCCCCGCCCGACGGGTTTTGTTGCCGCTTCACAAAAGCCGCTGTAACTCCGAAAATAATTCTAGTTTTGAAAAAATCGATTTTTTTAAACTTCTAGACCATAATACCTACTTAAACTCAAGTAAGTAAAGAAATAATTTGAATTTTTTCAATTCGAAGATATGGTTGGAAGTTCTCAGAGAAAAACCTCCATTTTTCCTTTATGTGTTTCGGATGCATTCGAACCTTCCTCATCCGTGGCATTTTCAACCATTTTCCGAAATTATTATTAATTTTTGTTTTGTTTTACTGCTACAACAGCAGTCGTAGAATAATGAAAGATACGCCACTTGACATCAGATGTAGTCTAATTTGTTATAAACCCAATTCAAACATTCATTAAAATGAAAATCTTCATTATCGGTTGCAGCATAATCTTAACTGTTGATTTTTATTTTAATTTGTTCGTTCGTTAAAAATAAAGTAAGATGCTTCCGAAACGTTTTATAAACTACAACGGGGTTGAGTGGAGTCATCAGCGCACTGGGTAAAATCCTTGTCAAAGTGGGGCACGCTAATCATGTGACGCACTACCTTTGCCAGTCAAGTGATATTTCATTGATATTGACAGCGGTATGTGACATCTCATCTCGTATGTCAATTGTAGTGATTACGGTATGCACTACGCGAGGTTATCGATATTTCAATTTTCTTCATGGTGATCTAGACCAAATTTTAGTCGCAAAACTTTATAACAGTATACTACAAAAGAACATAAAAATTTAACCGGAAATAAAAACTGAAAGTAGACAGACTGGCTCAACCTTATTTAAAATTAATGTGCCTTGCGTTTACAAAATCAAATGTTCTCGATTAAATCCCGACAGTATCGTACCACTTAGTCCAAGTTTCCCAACATGAGCCACCAGGTTCCAAAATTGTCCATTTGATTTCTTCATAATTATAACTGTTTGTGGCATTACTTTAAGTTTCCTTTTTAAATCTGTTTTGTATTTTACTAATGTTATATTTTTATTTTCAGACCAAAATATCGCCACTTTCATGCTTATCCAGGACGACCACAATTATTGAAATTTTCATCTAGCCTTTCGAAAGACATTGAGAATGAACCTAAATTAGAAAAATTTTCAACATTGCTTGATGCTGAGCTATTAAATTTAATCGAATTAAAAACATTAAGTTGGTCCGGTATTCCAAGAAAAGTATGCGTTAACGAAGACTTGAGATGCTAGGCGACGCTCTAATTTCATTTTTAAAACTTGATAAAATCAAAACAAAAATAAAGAATCTCGATAATTTCCTTAGTTTCCAAGATATAAAAATTTGAACAAATTTATTAAAGAATGCATTGTGTTTGCAAATCCAAAATATTTTAAATAATCAAATTCGAGCGTCGTATCCACTTGAGTAGTCGTATTAAAATGTCGATTAAATGTTAAAAAAATAATGTTTTTTAGATGAGAGCAATCACGTGGCGATTATTATCAGGTTATCTGCCGACAAGTTTAGAACGTCGAAATCCTGTTCTCGAGAGAAAACGTTTAGATTATCAAAAACTTATAGATCAATATTTTTATGTAGAGAGCCGAGATGAGGCACAACAGGACACATTTCGTCAAATTCACATTGATGTTCCACGTATGAATCCTCACGTTCCATTATTTCAGCAAACCGTAGTCCAAGAAATGTTTGAACGAATTTTATTTATATGGGCAATTAGACATCCAGCATCTGGGTATGTTCAAGGAATAAACGATTTGGTTACACCATTCTTCATTGTTTTCCTACAGGAAGCATTGGATTCAGGTTTGAGTTAATTCACACTTTCTAAATTTCTATTAATTTTTTTAAAAATACAAATTTTATTTTTAGATAAGGAATTGGAATCGTTCAAGTTAGAAGAATTAGCAGTAGAAAAACGAAATATTATTGAAGCAGATTCGTTTTGGTGTTTATCAAAGTTTTTAGATTGTATACAAGATAATTATATTTTTGCCCAGCTAGGTATTCAAGCAAAAGTAAATCAGTTAAAAGAGTTAATACAACGAATTGATGTTAATTTACATAAACATTTACAAATGCATGGGGTTGACTATTTACAATTTTCGTTTCGTTGGATGAATAATTTACTAACTAGAGAGCTACCATTGCATTGTACCATACGATTATGGGATACGTATCTAGCAGAATCGGATGGATTTGCTCTTTTTCAATTATACGTTTGTGCATCGTTTTTATTATACTGGAGGGACCAATTATTACAAGAAAAAGATTTTCAGGTAATATTATTCACAAGTGTGAAACTCAAATTCAAACAAATAAAATAAGTAACAACAGTAAATAAATTTTTGTGACTTTTATTGCAGGGTTTAATGCTCCTTTTACAAAATCTACCTACACAAAATTGGGAGGATTCTCATATTGGAATATTGGTAGCGGAAGCATTTAAATTAAAATTTACTTATGCAGATGCACCAAAACATTTAGAGGGCAAAAGTTGACATCCGCCATCATTTAATGGATATTCGAATAAAAATAAATATAAAGTTATTTAAAAAAATGTTATTTTTGTTTTTATAATAATTTCAAAATACAAATAATAATTACATTATTTGTTTATTAATTATATCAGAAAATATACAATATACACATTAATGTGTATGTATGAAATTAAAGTTTCATTTAATTTTGTGAATTACACTGTTAACTTTGAATTTATTATTTCTATTTAGTTATCTTTAGGGGTAGGGATGATTAGTAAAACTAAACAAATTTTTTCCAAGTCTTTAAGAAGCTGTCGTCATGATACGATGATCCCAGAAAATGTGAAAAAGAACCAACTCGCTCTGTTTCTGTATAAGAAAAAAATCATACATCTCTATATCTAACGACATATCAACATCAACAATAGACCCAAGAAACTTTTTATAATATATATATAAAAGTTTTTTTATAATATATATATTATAAACTTTTTATAATATATATATATAGGTATAAAATTATGTTTTCAAAATTTACGTATATGATATAAGTAAATTGGGTCTGGACCTCATTAAGCACATTTCAATTCGGCATAGTAGTGTGTAATTAATTAAGTGTTAATAATTAATCTCTAAACTCGCTTTTATATCAAAAGAACAGGATTTTTATGTTGTTTAACTTTGGCTATTTTAAAAGTCGAATACAAGAGATACCTAATAATAAATAATGCTGTTAAAACTTATAAATCACCCTGCTCCAAAATTATAATAAACAAGCTATCGTGATAGCATCAAGATATCGAAAATTTGTGAATAATAAACTGCCAACACCTACAAATCAAACGTCAAAAATTCATATAAGAATTTTTTTTGTCATTTTGGGTTTGTTTTGTATACACACTTTTATATATATACTTCTATATAGTTTGTCTTTACATAGAAAGTAAAAGTTGAATGAGAAAGTAATGTAGTGGGACAAATGTGTAACAAAAAAATTAAAACTATTATTTTAATTTGTAAAGTATGTAAATATAATTTAGTTGAGTTTTAATTTTGTGTTGAATTGAACAAAATCAGTAAAGGTGAGTTATTCATTTTTGTACAGTATTTTAGCATGCGTAATTGTGAATGCTACCTTGTGAGTTATAAAATTTGATTGATTGAAGTACTAGTTTAAGTGAATTTTGTCTGTTTGTTTCAATAAAAATAATTACATGATTAAAACAAAAATTAAAATTTTACATGTTTGAAAGTCTTCGAAGACATAGAATACAAACATCCTGTTACAAGTTTGCTATCGTGAGTTTTAAATTTCAATACAGAAAGTTTTATATAATTTTGTTTACTTTTAAAGTTTAAGTTTTATATTTGCTTAATTAATTTTTCTAACGGAAATCTGGAATGGAAATAAAATTATCGCTAAAATTGTTTATCAAATTCAGAGTTAAACATTTTCTTGTTAAAATATTTAAAAATCCAAAACATGCTTCCAATCAGAAATATTTATTGTTCTGCAAACAAATATAGAAATTAATTAAAATTAAAAAATCATATTGATGTCGAAAAGGCTTATTAAAGCATCCGTAAACCGGTTTTGATTAAAACAAATACATGACATGTGTTAATTTATTTATTATTTGGAGCTTTTGATAATTTATAAAGTAAAAGTTTTTATTTGCAAACACGAAAAGGATTTACGTACACCAGACTTATGTCTCTAAATAATCAAACGTTTTTCATTGAGTAATCAGTGTAATCTAACCAAAAGCTCGAATTATTTATATATGTATCAAATTTACATATATTTTGTTTGAGCTTAGGTAGCGAAATGAGGTAATGTTTCTGTTCGTTTAACTATTGTAAATAGATGTTATATTAATTGTGGAAAAAACGAATAAGAATTAAAATTTAGTTAAAAATTCCGCAAGACACCACGTAGGTATAAAGTGATTATGCACTTAAAACCACGTAATATTAGATTGCTAATTTTATTCACAAGTTAAATTTTTTTTATTTCGTTCTTACTCCTAAGAGTAAAATTTTTAATTTTTTTTATTGCACTCCTTTGAATGTAGCAAAGGAAGGATTGATATACGAAGTGTTTTAAATCCTATGTGAAATTATTGTTTGTATTTGTAGAATCGTTTCGATATTTATCCTACGATTAAAGTTAAATGAATTGTTCTTTTTTAAGGTGTCATCAGGATTTAAAGTTTATCTCCTTTGTTATATCCGTTATGTTCTTCGTAAATATTGGTTAAAATCTATTACGTCACATGGAAGACATTTTTACAATAATTCAAAAAAACTTTTTTTTGTGGCGTTTACTCTCCATATAGGGGCGTTACCAAGCTTATCGGTTTTTCGAATATTCACCACGGCTAATCGCAACAGTGGCATAATTTCTATGGCAGCCGGGCTGTTATTCTCTTTCTAATTTTAAAATTTTTTTTTCTTCGGGGTGAGGGTGTTAACCTCAGGCCTAACCAAAATATGTCCGTTCTGATGTTAAGGTTATTAGAAGATCCTTTTTACGCAATTATATAGCAAACGTAGCTTGTTCCAAGAAAGACGTCCACTCCCAACATGGAGAACACGAATGAGTCGTATTGGGTTTAAGATGCCATTTTGCCGTAGCATCATTGACTTAGCAGTTTTTACTCTGTATTTTTTTATTTGTAAATGTTTTTATTTTTGGTCTACGGGTGCGGCAACCCTGCGTACTCCAGTTCCTGCTATTGACATACCAGTTAACCTGAGATATCACATACCACTGGCAATAGCAGTGAGATATCACTAACCAAGGCGTTATTTTGGGGGTGCTGCCGAATGAATTGTATTCAGTCAACGGTAGCGTCCTCAATATTACCTATGGAATATACCTTGAAAGAACGTCATTGCTTGCTCGAATAAACGAGCCTTTATATAACTTTATATCTGTGCTTTAATCATTGAAGAAGACAGTACGTTCCAATTTTGATGTTTCTTAAAGTTTCTGTTACGTATTTTTAATCCGTTTAGTAAAATAATATATTAAAACTTCAATTTGGCGAAATTCGTCGAATATTCGGTTAACGAAACATCAAAAAATTGCATGGGTTATAAAATTTTAATAAGACTTAAAGATTTAATATTAAGTCCGCTTAACTTTGTAAACAAAAATAAAGTTACTAAAAGTTTGAACGTCAAACTTGCTGATCGTAGTACGTTTAGCCCAGTAATTTTAGCGATCAACCTCGGAATGAGAGATAATAAGCTGAATTTCCGTATCTTCCTTCATTTTGGTGTTCTAAAAGTTGCCTCAAAAGTCTCATAAAATCTCGTGTCTGCGTCGTAAGTTATTCAAGATCAAAGGTAACAAAAAACAGTTTTTCGTTATTATCTCGGTTTCTTTTGCTCCAATGACCTTAACATATGTTATAAAAATTGTAGAGCATAAATTTGCAACAAATTTTATTTGAAACGATTTCTCATGCGCTCAGCCGTTTTTGCGATAGAGAGTGGTGAATTAGTTTTCTTTTCTTCTTGACTCTGCTGCTGCATAAGCTGTTTGGCCACCAAAATAAACACAGTTTTTTTAAATCGAACACTTCATTCCTTTTTTTACAAGATACACTGGGTGATAATAAAGGTTGATCTCCTTCTAAGCGTCGTTTCGATGTCGCTATGTAATTTTTACAGATGTACACCTTTCGACACACAACATGCACATTCCCAGAAGTTAAAATATTTAAGAAGTCTATGTGACCATCATTTCAATCGATACGGGTTGTTTTTTAAGTTTTCAAGCCGCGCATCACATTATCAAAATAACCTTCTGCAAGTGGATTCTCACAAATAAAACGCAAATCAGCCATAATTTTCAAAATTTTATGTCCGTCGTTACCGAGATCAGAAACAAGAATAAACGACAATTATTCAAAGTTTAAGGTAATATGCACGCTTGACCTTGCATTACAGAACGTATGGCTGAGCGCAGTGCGCTCACCGCCTTCTATCGCAATAACGGTTGAGCGCATGAAAAAATGTTTCTAAATGTTTCTTGGTCACAAATTTTATGCTCTACCATTTCTGTCATAGATGTTAACATAATTGGAGCAATAGAAACCGAGATAATCGCGAAAAACAGTTTCTTTTACATTTGGCCTTGAATAACTTACGATTCAGACACGAGATTTTATGGGACTTTTGAGGCAACATTTAGAACGCCAAAATGAAGATATATACGAAAATTCAGCTTATTATCTCTCATTCCGAGGCCCCTTTTTTATGCTAAAATGACTGGACTATTTGGGACATTTAAAAATAAATTAAATCGAAAAACAGATTTACTTTCATTTAGTGAAATTTTTTTCGCAAATTTTCTTTTTTGTATACTATAGAACCAACCGATCACCACAACTAAAATCTAGCGTGACTCGTCTTATGTCAAATCCGTTTTTGTTTTCCTCTCTTTGTCTCAGAGAGAAATTCATAGACGTGCGTAAATTTTTCACTTGATTCAAAGTTGTACAATTATTGCGTTTTTTTTAAATCTTTAAGAAATACTCTACCACAAAAATAATAGTTTCTCCCTCTCTTCGACTGTATAAAAAGAAATGAACAAAAAATGACGTTTTGGCTTTGGGTATAACCAAACATATAATTTTGGATATTTTATCAATTAAAAATAAATTTGCCACAATGAAAAAAGTTTGACAGCAAGTTTTTTTTGATAATATATTTTGAAAATATTTACATAACTTAAATATTTGTTCATGTCGTTAGAAAATATTACTTGTCCATTATAAAATATTTGAATTCAATAATCACTGGAAATAACACAATAAATTTAAATTACTCTCGTAATTATTTTCATTCATTTTATAAAAATTAGCACAACAATGAGGAAAACATTTAACCTTTTTTTTCGTTTTAAATTATTTAATTGTTTTTAATATATAATTTAATAAAAAAGTTTGTGGTTGTAAATAACAACAAATGAAAATTGCGAAAAGAGAAATTGAATATGACATATCAGTGATCACCATTTGTTATGTCGCTCTTCATACAATTTTAAAGTTATGTTCTCTCTATATTTATTTATATTCGAAGGGTGCGTTTATGTTGGAGCTTCGATAATAGCGTCGACCATCGATGTGATTCAAGCAAAGAAAATGAATACTTGCTTTCAAATACGGGTGTTTATGTTAAAGCGTCGATAAAAGAGTCAAGCATCGAGTCAAGCGTCGATAAACGATTTGTTCTTTTTCGACGCTACAATCGAAGCTCTGATCGATGCTCATTTTATTTATTTTATAAAAAATACATAAGAATAAAAGTATTAGTTTTAAATTTTAGTTAATTTAAATTTTTGAATTTTATGGAAAATTGATTGTTAAATTAATTAATTTTAGGTTTATTGTATATATTTTTGTAAATTTTATTAAAATTCTCGAAGCTCCAACATAAACACTGTAAAAAATAGCTGCTATGTATTAGTGAAAGTGAAGTTTTCATCTTCATTTTATTTTGTTTCTCTCCTGTTGTTTTTTCGGTATCGTGGTAATATTGCACGAAAATTGCTGTCACTCTTTTGTGATATAGCGGTACATTCTTTTGTATTGTGTAGTGTCATAATTTAAGACTGGCCGAATTTCAGTGGCTACTTCTATAATGTCAAAGTGTGATTCTGTCTCAACCTGCCACTTTTGTGTATTTGTTCGAAATTCACTTTTATGTATGGACATCAAGGCTTACTAGTTGAGCTCTAAGCACCATAATTCTCTAGAGTTGAAGTTCTCAGTTGTTGATAAAGGCATGTTTACAATATACAGATTTAACAGATCCCCCAAAGTCTCTTTGAGGTTGTCATTTTTTCGATAAACTATCGCAAACTTTGCTATCGCAACGCGCTGCTACATTCTAATTCGTGCCAAAAATCAAAATGCATCACTTGTTATCCTAGTGAAACCAACTATTATGTTAAATAATCAGGCACATCCATTTCTATTTGTACCCAAATCTGTATGGCAAAGAAATCTCCCTATTTCCACTTAAACTTTTTTTCTTCATACGAAATGCTCATAAGTCATGTTTGAATGCAATAGAGCTCAAAGTTTGAACTTTTATATCGTTGCTCCTAAACTATAAGCCCGAAAATTTGAAGTCTCAACTTGGGCTTCCAAAATGATATTTTTCTCATTCACGGTAATACCGAACAAGATTTCTCACAATACCGGTATTACAGGTATAAACGAAACACTACACAAGATATTTCTTTTAAATAAAATTTATTCAGAATTATATTTCATTTCATATTCCACTTAACCTATTTCCACTTTCGCAGTCTGATTTAATTTAACTTTACATCATCGCACGCAGTCTAATTTAAAACTAATTATCGGTCTACATATTTATAATTTTGCATAATTTCTCGTAATTCTAGGAAAATCTTTTCTTTACAAAGAAAGCCACAGGAATCTACGTAAAAATTTTCGATATATTTTGACTGGGTTCCAATTCATACTAAATTGTACTAAACGTGCTAATTCAATTTAGTCAACTTTTTATTTGACTAAATCAATATTTTGTTTCTAAATAAATGATTGTAAAGAAATTGATGTTTTTATCAATATCGGACAACTTAATCACATAAATTTAAATTAAAATTGGGTGATTTTGCTAAATCAAATTTAGATTTAGCCGTTTAGTACAATTTAGCAGCTAATTGGAACCCAGTGTTTATTTTATGTTTTGATCCTATTTCTTAGTACAAACAATGTAACGTTTATTTTATTTTTGAAATATTTTACATTTATCGAAAATGTAGGTTGAATAACAATCCTAGTGTGCGGTACATACATTGTGGTTAAAAAAAATCATGATTTTTCTGTACTAAAAATAGTATAAACGCGGCCATTTATCATGAAAAAAATCAACTTTATTCCTGCTTTTAAATGTCAAAAGATTTTGAATTTAAAACTATTTTATTTTGGTTGTTTACGCTTTTTGTTTGATTTTGTTTATGCTTACTTTTTTGTGATAACTATTCTTGATAAAATTGGTTATGTGTGTTTCGGGATAAATTTATCGTTTGTGAACAAATTAATAGTAATAAAAGCAGCGTCTATAGTTTGAGTTCTAAATCCATTTTGTTTCTTTTGGCTGTTCGGTCCGGTTTGACGTAATATTCAACGAAGTGAAGTTAGTAGCAAGCAACTTTGACGTTTGATAACGTGATTTTTTTTATCGTTTAGCTGTACCGAACTCAATATGTATAAGTATAAACAAAATACGTTTCGTATTTCTATCTCTTTTCCAACATCACTTTTTTTTTATTGGAGGGCCATAAGACTTGCAGTTCAAGTAGCACTGCGACCTGAAGGTCTATTGTGCTTACCCTAACTGTGTTATTAGTCAGTCGTCGTCTGTGCCGTTACTGGTTGTATTCTGTAATCCAAGTTGAGACTTTTAATAAAATTAATTAGCTCAATTGGAGTGACGTTTCGTGATAGTGAAAGTGTTAGTCTTCTATGACCAAGTTGGTTGTACCTATGCCAAGAGAGTTCAGGACAGCTGCGGATGACGTGTTCCATCGTTTGCACGTCCGAGTAGCAGAATCTACACCTGTCGGAATACAACAAGGCCCATTTCGTTAAGATGATGGTTTAAAGGACCATGTCCAGTAATGCACCACGTTAAAATTTTAGAGGCTCTCTGTTTAAGTCGATTGATTTTAAGGGTGAAACTGGGAGGTTACCTAGAAAATTCTTGGAGTGTACTAGTCCCTCTCTGCTTCTCCATAATTTAGCATTTTGTTCCTGTTCCCTTGTTTGGATTGTGCTTTTGAGCGAACTCTTGGCCATATAATATAAATTTCAATATTTTGGTATTATCTTTCAGCACATAGCAAAGCGCAACTGCTAATCGCAAAAGTTTCGGCTTGAAATATGGTTGTTGTGGTGCCTAAGGCAACCGTTCGTTTTATTCTAGGACCAAACACTGCTGCTCCCGTGCCCATATTGGCTCGAGAACCATCTGTGTACCAGATGCTGGCTTATATGTAGCAGTGACCGTATGTAACTTTTAATACGATCTCTGCCCAATATCTTCACATCAAAGTGCCTGTCTAAATCTATTGTTTTTGGCACTCAATCTGAAATATGGTATGTATGCAGTTCAGCTTGAAATTCAGTAAGGATTTTAGGGTGTCCGGTTAGATTGCCCGGCTTAAACCCGTCTGTAAGCTGCAGTGTATGAACGCTCAACACCGCTACAGATTTTACATGTAGGTGCAATGGTTTTCCTGGCTTGGGTATAAAAACAACTTTAGTTTCTCGCCATATCTGAGGAATGTAAGCAAGGCAGAAGCTTGCTTTGAACAAACGCTTAAGATATGGAAGGATGATTGTTATACCCTTTTGCAGAAATGCCGGAAAAATTCCAGCACCTCCCGGAGATTTATACGGACCGAAGGATTCTATAGCCCATCTCGCTTTGTTGGGGGTAAAAATTGTGTTGGCTAAATGATCTGCAGTACTTTTAGTTGCAGGATCTAGAAGATGTACGTCTTCGTTGGTATTATCTTCCGTGCTCTATTCTATTGAGCCCGGAAAGTGAGTTTCAAGTAAAATATCTAGTGTCTCAATGCAGCTGGCGGTGTACGTACCATTTTGTTTGCAGATTGAACCTAGAGGATTTGTGTGATCAGACACCATCAATTTTTGGAGTCGAGCTGCAGCAGGCAGATTATCTATCGTATTGCAGAGCTCTTTCCAGCTATTCCTTTTTGATTGTCTGAGTTCTTTATTATAATTGGTTAGAGCTACTCGGTACTCTATCCAATTATTTGTTGTTTTTGCTCTGTTAAAGAGCTAACGATCTTTATTCCTTTTCCTCTCCAAGTTACCATTCCACCAAGGTACATCTCTGCATCCTTTGGATTGAGTTATTGGAGTATTAAGGTTATATGCTTCAGTGCTAATTTCTTGTAAATTATTTGCTGGCGAGTTAAGCTCAAATGTAGAGTTGATACTACCGCAACTATTTACATTATTATGAAGATATGTTTCTAAAGTACTGGATGCTCTTCGAGTAGTGTTCTATGTTGAAGCATATATAAGCATGATAAGACATAGAAGCTTCCTTCGAAACATGCCATTTCTTAATATGGTTAGTATCGTTTATGTTAGTTAAAGTAAGGTCAAGAACCTCACCTCTGGTTGCGTTTCTAAAGGTAGGCTCACTACCTTTGTTTGCAATAAACATATTGTTTGTATACAAAAATTGAAGCAGACGCTCCTCTTTTGTATTAATGTTACTACTTCCCCACACGGTGTGATGAACGTTAGCATCACACGCTATTATGAGGTTATAGTGGTTGTCTTTGCAATACTTGATGAGTTTCTCTACCACTTCTGGTGGTGTCTCGTCCTCATCCCCCGGGAAGTATGCAGAAGCTAAAATTAATTTACGAAATCCACCTTGAGGAAGATGAATTTCTATCTGGACCGTTGTAACCGTAGTAAGATCTCTGCAGATAAATTAATTCAATGGAAATATTTTCAGATGTTTGTTGAACCAAACCATATTGAAAGGTTTTGAACCAAACCATATTTAAATATGGTTTTGAACCAAACCATATTGAAACTTGTAACGTTTGGTTTCTATAGTTGCATTTAATTCCAAATAAATTGAAATCAAACAAACAAAACAATAAAACAAAACATTATAAACAAAAGAAGAGAGAAAAAATTAATTTGTATATAAAAAATATCTATATAAAAAAAAATATATTTAAATGAAACGAAAAAAAAATGAACTTGAAATTATATTTGTTTAAAATTAAATTTAAGCAAAATAAGATTATATAGCTGCCTTTAGTTTTTAATTCATAATCTTAAGACGATTGGCATAGCATAGACGAATTGATGATGTTTGAGGAAGGAAATTACTAGCCCTTTGTTGTGTTCAAACAAAATTTTATGAACTCTCTATTGATCAACTTAATTCGAGTTCGGAGGAGTTAATACAAGTTACTACTGGGGTTTTAAGGAATTTATCATGGAGAGCGGATAATAACGTTAAATTGGTTTATCAGAAGTGGGTCCTGTTACAGCAATGTTAAAAGCAACCATAAAAAATAGAAACCAAAATACATTAAAAAAATATTTTTTTATCGCCTTTACGGAATTTAACAGCCATTGCAGCATAAATAAAGCGGAACTGTGTAATATTGAAGGTGTGTTAGCTTTTCTGGTTAATATATTAATGGTTGAAGCTCCTGGAAAAAAACTTAACATTAAGACAACGAAATTGTTTAGGAATTCTATATCAACATTTAAAATCTGGAAGTTTAACCGGTTATTGCATGTGGAACATTGTGGAATTTGATTGCTTAATAGGCCAATTGCGCAACACCAATTTCGAAAAAGTTATAATTTCGAAAAATAAAATGCAACCAACATAAAAATAAATCAAAAAATATTATTAATTGGGGAAATATGGGGAAAATTTTAGAATATAAGGAATGGAAAAAATTTTATAATCCTTTTGGTTTTGAACCGGCACAACATCAACAACAACAACAAATTGGATGGACACAACAAATGTAAAAGGTAGCCATCAACAGGAAGAACAACAAGGACAACAATTTTTTTGGGGGATTACAAGAAATTTAGGTATAATTAATATAATATAAGTTTTTTTGATTTTGTTTTTGCTTAAAGTAACTTAAAATGTTTGTTGAAGAAATTAAATTAAATTAAATATTCTTGTAAAATTTTTGAATTCATTTTGATTTTTAATTACTTGTGATCGTTGTGTTGTGTTTGTACTGTTAGGAAAAAGATATCAAGTAAAAAAGTTTTTTTGGGAAAAACAAATGAAGAAATAAATTGAATCTTGTACATGTGGTACGGATGGTAAGGGCCCGTCTCACCGCCAAAAAATAGCGTAGCGCACGTAAAGGACGTTACAAACTGGAGGACGCCCTGTATCCAGAGTTCCATACTAGTAATAAAGCACCCCCTTGACCATGCTAAGCTCTCAGCGTTCGTGTCTACCTTAGCTTTGGGTTTTGGACTTGATCTTGGCTTCGATTCTCACCGAGGACCTAACGGCATGGGTGAATGGTACCTACCGTTGTAGCTCCTAAGATCACTGAGTCTACTGAGTCCCATCACTGCGTCAAAGTGCGAAGTCCATTCGATGGGACATTACTGAAAAAGAAACATTGGATATTAATTTGGTTTTGGGTTGTTTTCTCCGCAAACGCAAAACGTTTTATTCGAACGAGTCAGATTGGAACATTTTATAATTGACATGCAGACTTTTTTCTCGATTAAAATATTCTTTTCTCCACCTTAATAGCAATGCTGGATGAATCCCGATTGTAATATTTGGAAGAATTCTTTGAAAATCAAACACTAGTCGGCTGACTTGCCCTAATCATAACTTTATTCTGGTATAACCTATTGCCCCCTAAAAATTTGTTTACGGTGGATTCTGCACCATCGATTGTTTTTAACATTTTGTTCGAACCCAAGAAGATGGAATATGATTCCATTTGTATAGAACTTTTTAAAGTTCACATGCAAACGTCATTTAAGTTTTAAAATATTTTGTCTGACTTGCGTAGACGTTTACTTGCTAATAATTTTATGGATGAAGTCATATATCAAAATGATCAGTCAAAAAAGTTAAGAATATATGTGAAAAAATTTCGAACGTAACACCTATGGTTCAAAAGTTATGGCCGTCCAAAGTTTGCATTGAAACCTATGAGAGCGCGCATATTATGAACAAATGAATGCAAAAACTTGTGTAATCAATTATATTAACTCATTTATGATAAGATGTAGTAAATTATTCAACATAGTTAGTTTACAACAAAAAAGTTACAGTTTACAAAAAAGTTACAGTTACAATTTAATAATTAAATTACCATTATTGTACTAACTATGTTGAATAATTTACTACATCTTATCATGAGTTAATATAATTGATTACACAAGTTTTCGCATTCATTTGTTCAGAATATGCGCGCTCTCATAGGTTTCAATGTAAACTTTGGACGGCCATAACTTTTGAACCATAGGTGTTACGTTCGAAATTTTTTCACATATATTCTTAACTTTTTTGACTGATCATTTTGATATATGACTTCATCCATAAAATTATTAGCAAGTCTACGCAAGTGAAACAAAAATATCAATTTATGTTGAACTGCGACCAATGTAAAATTTGACTCAATCCGTAACACGACCGTAACACGACGTCTGTATCAATTTCTTAAATTTGACATTTACAGTAGTAGAGTAGACATGTATAGTAGACATGTAAGATTTTGTTTAAATTGTGTCTCCCCATTTCCTTCCATTTCTTCTCTCGTGAATAGATTCGGCTCATTTGTAAAATCTATTGCAATCCGTTAGATGCGGACCAGGATTTGCTTGGTTGAAGTAAATATGCGATGGTTGCTCTGGTTTTGGATTTTCTCTACTTCAGAGGGCAATTTTTTGTTTCAACATTTGTAATATTTTACATAAGTGATTTTAGATAATTTCATTCTTTTCAAAAACAAACAACATTTATTTTGCAGAATTCCTGTATGTGCCAGAAATCGATTTCTCCATTTTCATTCCCGAATTTTTCGATTTGTTCAGTCTAAAACGAAGGCAAATATTTTCTTAATTTTCAACCGCACCTTTTATACTTCGTTACTGTTAGGAATGACTGAAGCCATACTCCATAGAGGCATTAAACATCATTAAACTTCCCTGAAAAACCCGTCAAGAAAAGTCAAATCATTTTTCTCTTCAAACAATGCTACTGGCAATTGTACAATGTACATGTATTGTGTAATGAACAAAATATATTCTTCCATATATTGATTAGTTCATTTACGATATTGAATTACTGTATATAAATATTACGTAGTAATATTAAAGCTATTTTCCTAAAGGTAAATATTTATATAATATGTACACATACATTAGCAATATTTATAACATTTTGATTTTAATTTATGTATCTACATCAAACATTAGATTTTCGTGAATTGCCTTTAATTAAATACCAAAAAGTTGAAAAAACAAACTTTATTTGAAACCATAATACAAGTTTTTTAATCCAACTATGTAGTTCAAGAAACTAACCAAATAACGCTGATTGTGATAAATATATTGCAATAGTTTAAAGAAATACTATTTTTTTTATAAATAAGTTTAAGCAAAACTTCAACTAGAAAATATTTGGTTCAATACGTGATAGATTCAAAAGTCAAAATGCACAAGCAAAATCTACAAGTTTTATTTTGTTACTTTTCTAATGCTTAGTTCAAATTTATTATTTAGCATAAGTGCAAGTTTTCCTGCCGACCAAGATACGATTTTTTAGTTTGTTTAAACATTTTCTTTACCTAAACCAGTAATCCTGGTTAAATCTGGAGTTATCTAGGCATTTATTTGAAATAATTCGTTAGATAAGTAAAAGCGAATTGGATTGGCTGGAGCGCTGTAATGAGGAATTGATGCATGTTTTTTAATTTTTGCCACCTTCTCAATCCAATAACATGTCAAATACACAAAAATAAATCGGTTTGCGTTGTACCGAGACAGAAATAACCAATGCAACATTTAGCGCAATTCATTAAATGTCACACACGAGTCAGATTGACCTTATTTTTATGAAGTGGACATGTTAACAATCTATTCCGGCTTAGGAAAATTATCTACATGCCCATTTCAAATAGCGAATTTGTATTGATTTGAAACCTTCTGAGCTTATATACAATTCGGCGTTTGGGATTATCATTGGGATGCATATTGCATTCGGCACCATTAGAAATTGAGGATGAAAAATGATTTTTGATTTGTCTGAGCTCTGTGAAGCAATCAACATTTTTCTAGGTAGTGTTTTATATTTTCTTTACCAAAAAAAAATTTTGTTGAATTTTGGGCCGCTCTTTGAATCTAAAACATTATCCGAATTGCCAAATTTGTTTTACTACAAAAAGCAATCATGGATTGATAAATCTCTTGATAATGTAACATTTAACGCCAGATACGGAATATGAGTCGAATTTGCCGGAGGTTTGCGCAAAGCAAATGCAGATGTTATTCCGGGTTTCGTTTTTTCTGCATCACAAGAAACTCTACATCATTCAAAGACCCTCGGGTTATTTAAAAAACTTAGTGTAGCCAGTTTGAACTCAAGGAGGATCTACCACAGCTTTTTAGTACAAAGAATTGTACAACCTACAGCATATTTTTAGACACCGCAACTCAATATTTTCTTTCGGTTATAATTGTTGAACTGCACAAGACTGCTTTTGTTTGTGAAAAAAACTCAACCCCTGTTGTAAAAACGGTATACCGGTTTTGTTTGATTTCAATACTGCAAAACCACTGAAAGTGTAGAATTGATGTCATAAGGTCGTTGAGATTTACAGATTAATCTTAGGCCAAATGTTTAACTTTTTGTGCGCTATGCGCTTGTAAAAAAACCAATTTGTTTATCCTTCGTTTTATACAAGAAAAAGAGAGAATAAAACAGAGAATAGAATTTTATTATCAGATTAATTTTTTGTTTTATCCTGATTCATACAATACAAACGACGTTATATCCGAGGATATATCTTCTATTCGCGTTTATACAATCGGCCCTTTGTATCTAGTTTAGAAGGGTCCGTAGCCTGCCACGGTTACACTTCGCTTTTTACCTCAAATTCTGTATAAAGTATAAACAATCTTTTCAAACGTTACAAGTGCTATTTATTAACTTAAATTTGTCAGTAATTTTTTCAGTTTGCTCCACTTCTTTAAATGCGGTGAAAAAGCCTTTGAAATTATTATACGTTTACGGCAGTAAATTTGTTATAGCTGATAATATTTCCAATTAAAACGAGTTCGATGGAAACAAAATTTTAGGAATGTGCAAAAGAAATCGGATTATTTGATAGATAACGTTCGAAATGAATCAGATTTAGAATCGGAATGAATCAGAATCAGTCACTTGTTAAATTTCAATTTTGCAAGTGTGTCCCATGTGAATAGATGCATGAACAAATGGTTATACAGCCCCTTACGTACGTTTCATTTTAACTCTACAGTAAGGCAAGTGCATAAAATTTTGATAAACATAATTATTATTTTTAATTTTAGTTATAGAATATTATCATACATAAAACTACTTATATTTAAACAAAACTTAGTTTAAAATATTTTAATTTAATTTAAATAAATCGTGAATCGTGTACATTTTTTCATGATTGTTGAAGTAATAAATCATTTTCATGTTTTTATATTATCATTCTTTTTGCTTAACTGTTGCTAGCTAGAAACGTTTTGAGTTTTTGTGAAAATTTTCAAGTGCATGTAACTTACATAGGGGTGAATATATGTATTATATTTTAAAATTACTTAACGGTGCAAGGTTTTTGCCAATAAAATAATATTATGTATGTATATAATATGTAACTTCAAAATATATGTAAATATATATGAATATATTTAATATATGAATATATAAATATTCAGAATGATTATATTGAATAATAATTGAAACATTTATTTTAATCTTAGAGTATATATAAATATAGAGAGAACATAACTTTAAAATTGTATGAAGAGAGACATAAGAAATCGTGTTTGCTAATATGTCATATTTAATTTCTCATTTCGCCATTTGCATTTCTGTTTATTTACAACAACCAACTATTGTATTAAATTATAAATTAAAAACAATTAAATAATTTAAAACGAAACAAAAAGTACAATCTATTATTTTTAGTTGTGCTAATTTTTATAAAATAAATGAAAATAATTACGAGAGTATTTTACATTTATTGTGTTATTTCCAGTGATTTTATAATAGTGAATATTTTATTATTTTATAATGCCAATGTGCAAATATTTAAGTTATGTATACATCCTGAAAGTATATTATGAAAACTAGCTGGCGACCAACTTTTCATTATTGTGTAGTTTATTTTTAATAGATAAAAGATTAAAATTTATATGTTTGGTTAGAATCAAATCCTAATCTGTCATTTTTCTTATTTCTTTTTATATAGTATCAGTGAGGGAGAAACTATTATTTTTTTGTGGTAGTTTTTTTTCTTATAGATTTAAAAGAAACTCGCAATAATTGTGCAATTTTGAATCAAATGAAAAATTTACGCACGTCTTTGGGAAGACAAACCGGTTTCTCTCTCAGAGAAATAAAGGAAAACAAATAAACAAAAAAACGATTTGACAGAAGATCAGTCACGATTAATATTAGTTATGGTGGTCGGTTGATTTTAATTCAACTATTAAAACAAATCGCTCGTGCTTAATTTACACTATTTTATTTTAACTTTATCAATTTGTTAAAGTTTAAGGGTGTCTGGCAGGGGGTTGCCACGATAGTAAGTGTCTGGCAATGCGTGACGTGACTTCTAATACTATCCCGAAGAATATATAAAAAATTAGCTTTTAAACTTTCACGAAGTTTTGGAGGCCCCTTTGTTACCTGCTCCCTGCCAAAGCCACAATGATCCAAACTTCATATGTCGCTAATCGCTCCTACCTGAGTAGGGGGCATGCGCAGAGAAAATTTCAGCTTTTATAAAATAACGAAGGTCTAGCCTTCGCGGGCTCTTAGTCTATAACCTGTCTAAAAAGAAATAGTTTTACAAGTCGTCCCTAACCTATACAAAAACTCCCAAAATTTATCGTAGAAGTGTAAAACAACCTTATTTCGATGTAGTTTGATTTGATGAGCACCAACCTTACCAAACATTGTACTAAAAGTTCAACTGTTTGCTCGTGACCTCCAAAAATCTATAAAAAACTGTATTTTGAGCTCTACGATCTCCCAAGTTATTGTGAATTTCGAAATTGTTTGCATATGATTGACTCAAACAGTAAGGTTAAATTCATTAATGAAGCAAATTGAAGCTTAGTTTCTAGAGTTCCTTATGATATCTGGCTTTCCTAAAATTCAAAATGGGGGGCAATTATGGTACCTGCAAGAGTGACTTACCGCAACATGAAAGAATAGTTTTTTTGATGTTTCACTTGTAAAATTCATCAGATGATGTAATTGAAACCATTTTCTAATGTATCTTTGCTTTCTGAATACGAATATAACCTATTTGTTTGAGCCATATTTGTCCGCCATTTCGAATTTTTCAAAAGCCAGACAGCATAAAAAACTGAGGTGTCCGTTCTAAAAAAAGAAATGCTTTTTGGGACTTTTTGTATAGATTGAGGATGGCGTATGAAACTTTTAGTTTATAAACAAGTTATATACGTGTTCAGAAGATAAAAATATATACATCGCAGTGCAATATTTTACATTTTTACTATAAGTTGTGTGACCGTTGCTTTTTGAAAGTTTTTAAGGTTAGGAACAGAAAAGAGGATTCTAATTCAGAAAAAATATTATATTCATATTAAACAAGCAAAGATACATCATAAAATGGTTTGAATTAAATGATCCGATGAGTTTTACAAGTCAGTAGCTACGGAAAAATATTCTTTCACGATGAGGTGATTGATTGCAGATTGATTGCCATCTGGTACAGGCGGATAGGGCTTAAACTAAAGTGGCTTGAATAAGTTTGTGTTATTAACTAAGTCAGAAGAGAGTTCATTGAAACAAAAAAAGAAATTTGAACATCGAAGTTCAGACAACAATTACAGAAAATATCCGCTGTATCTGAAAATCGAAGGACAACTATGACCACTCACCATATGTCGATAAATATTTTGAATTTTAGGTAAATTCCAGATTTCATAAGAAACTCTAAGAAACTAAGCTTCAATTTGGGCCATAAACAAATTTTTTACGACTGATAGAATTTTGGGCACAGTCTTGATCCGTTTAACGTGGAATGTCACTCCGTCCGTATATACTCCCCCTGTGCTGTGGAATTGAGGTTTTATAATTATTTCTAAAATCAATTATGGCCCTATTAATTAATTTATGATCCTTAAAATATCAAAAACAACCTGAGAAATAGGTACAATGTACATAATGGTATATTATGTTATAAAAAGCACATTGATAGTCCATCAAAAAAGCATGTATTAAAAAACAAATACTTCCCCATGGGGTTTCAGCCTAGACGTTAAACTACACAATATAGAGTATAATTAGAGATGTGTCTCAATTTTTGACTGATGACTTCTAGAGTAATTGAATTTGAGCTTTGATCTTTTTTTGAAACCGTTTAACTACGACCGTCTAAGTACTTTCATATATTGTGTAATTAATCCAATAGTTGTTGCTGTGGGTCACCTATGGGCTTAGAAGATATTTAGCCACATAACAAGACAAAAAAAGCAACGAAAACAACATTTTCGAATGACCTTGGCCTTCAAAGCCATGAGTAAGCCACCCAATTATTTATGCAAACACCTACCTAGTATCAAGTAGAATTTATATTTAAGAAAACTTCATGGGTCACTTATGGTTTTATGAAGTAAAATGATCATATAATTTATATGATTTACCCGAGATCTTACCCGAGATATTAGGAAAATCGAAGGCATCAATGCTGTCAAGTGTGTCAAAAGAAAGATTTTTATTTATTTTGGAATTTTTTTTGGACCCAATTTTTTGGAAAAAAATAAAATTAATTATTTGTTTGATATGAAATTTTATTATTATTATTGAAAATTATGGCATTATAAGTTTGTCAAAAAAATTTTGTCAAGTGTGTCAAAAGGAAGATTTTTATTTAGTTTTTACCCAAGTTTTTGGAAAAAAAATAAAATTAATAATTTGTATGACATGAAATTTTATTGTTATTACAGAGAATTATGGCATTATAAGTTTGTCAAAAAAATAATGTCAAGTGTGTCAAAAAATGATTTCATTTATTTTTTTAGCCAATTTTTTGGAAAAAAAATGTTGCTGTTTTTATGACGTAAATGTAATTAAAAATGGAATTGGACATGGAAATTTTTGAATTTGTTATAGTTTTTGAAATATTTTTGGAATTTTGAAAAAAGTTTGTATTTTTGATTTTGTAATAATTTTTGCAATATTTTTAGAATTTTGGAAAACGTTTTAATTTTTGATTTTGTAAGAATTTTTGGAATATTTTTAGAATTTTGAAAAATTTTAAATTTTTGATTTTATTATAATTTTTGGAATTCTGAAAAAAGTTTCAATTTTGATTTTGTAATGATTTTTGCGATATTTTTAGAATTTTGGAAAAGTTTGAATTTTAAAGAATTTTTGGAATATTATTGGAATATATAAAAAGTTTAAATATTTGATTTTATTCTAATTTTTGGAATATTTTTGGAATTTTGAAAAAAGTTTGATTGTATTTAATTTAACAATATTTTTGGAATTTTGAAAGAAATATGAATTTGTGATTTTGTAATATTTTCTCGAAACGCTAAATGGAGAGGTTTTTGAGTAGTTTGCTGAGTGTATCATCTTTTCACTAAATTATGTTAATTTATGATCTGTTATAATTTTCCGGCAGGCGGCAACCTATTGATGTTTCGTGTTAGTTTTGTAATAAATTTCTAAACAGAAATAAAAAATACTTGTACTTTAACAAAGAGTTATGTTTGATATACATCGCTGCCCAAAACTAAAAACCATGTCCTCATAAAAGTTTTTTGCCGAAAACTGTATCAAAATCCTTAACCCAGACTGAAGTCTTCACTGAAAAAAAATTGAAGTTCATGACAACCTCATCTCGAAGTTGGCAGTTTATTATTCATGCAAAGAAAAATTATTTGCAATCAATTTCACTGTGAGTGGGACAACTACACGATAACATTTTCCTAACAACAGAATGAGGTATATTTAGAATATAAAGTGTTATATCCAATATAACAGTAGTTGAATAAAGATAATAACTAATTCCCTGAAAAAATTTTATTTCGCCTTATATCATGAATTTTTCATTTTAAAATTGAAGTATTTAAAATTAATTGAACTACATTTTATTTTCACATAAACATTTCGTGTGATTGTCTCAACTACATCGTTCTATAACAATACAGTTGTTGAAACAATTTCGTAGTTCTATTCGCCGTATCTGACCGCACGGTGAGGTTGGGACAATTGCATTTCGATTGGAAATAGGACATGTTTTTTTCAGTGTTGATATCTCAGAGCTGTGAGATTTCAACCCCTCCATAATTTTTGGTTTATATTAGCGTTGACATTTTTTGGTAGTTTAACTAGTCGGCTAGCCCTGAGGAGAATGATAAACCTTTTTAAAGTTTAAAATTTTCTCATTGGTTCGAAACTAGATCGGTCGAAAATTGTATGGATTGCAAAAAGTTTCATAATTTGCACCATAATTTTTAGATTCAGTTCTTATATAGAGATAAAATACTTAAACTTTTTCAAAGAGTTTTATTTTTAATATACTTCGCTGCCCAAAACTAAATCAATGCCCTCAAAAACGCCTCCCGCGGAGAACTTAACACACCCCGAAGTCTTGATATCTCAGAGCCTTGAGATTTTTGCTCCTTCATATTTGTTTCCCCTACATGAATTTTAAATTTTTTGTTCTCTTCTTTGTAAATTTACATTTGCAAACAGTTTTTGTTCAATGAGTTTAGCGTTTTTTGGTAATTTATTAAAACTGTTCGTGAATGGTTCGAGTAGACTCAATTCTCTATTTATACGTTTTTGAAGTTATGCGTTTTTTATATATGATTTTTGTGCGAATTTTTTTGTTTGATTTAGAAGTTGGGCGACATTTTTGCCGTTGTTGCAGTTTTTTACGAGAACATCGTATTTCTTCAAAAATGTTCTCTTTTGCTCACTCTGCTTTTATTAACAAAAGTTTGTAGTGAAGAAATTTATTGTAAAATACAAAATTAAATGAAAGAATTCATGTTGTCATTATGAATTCAATTAAAAAAATTATCTCTCCCCAAGAAGGGTTTGCCAGACTTCTAAAAACGGCCAAATATTAATGCCTATTAATCGGCTGATCTATGGTTTACAGAAAAGAGTCAGTATATAGTTACCTTTGAATGGCCAAACACTGTTCCATGAATGGTAAACAGTACCTAGCTTTTATTACTGGGCCCGTTACTGGAACCGTGAATTGACCGATCTACGGTTTATAGAAAATAGCTAGTACACTTTACTTTAAATGGTCGAGCAATAATTCTTTAAAACAATAATTCGCTATTGTTATTGGCCAGTACTGCAATCATAATTTGGCCGATCTATTCATTGGATTAAAATTCACTACAGCAATATTAAATTTTTGAACTATATAGTTTGAAAAATTTCACCCATAGTTCAGTTATTGCTTCTCGGCGGAAAGAGACCTAACAAATATTTTTCATTCTTCGAAATAGTATATGTCGCATGCGCAAATATTTTTTGCACGCGAGAAAAATATGTCAAACATCAAAACAATAACTCGCTGCAATAACTCGCGTTTGGAAAACGCATTCGCACTAGTAATACACACTTTTTTGTGTAACAAATGCATATAATTTATAAATATTTATTTAATCATTTATTTAACAAAGTTATAAACAAATTTAAGATATTTAAATAATTAAAGTACGCCGTACCACGTATAGTAGTACCACGTATTAATAATACGTATCTTCGTTGTAATAGTTGTAAATTATACTAACTCGAAAAAATAAACATAAGAATACAACTACGGGTTTTATAAAAAAACGTAGTAATCCAAATAAGAGCTGTCAAAATTGTAAACTTTGAAAACCCAAATAAATTGTTTTTTCTTGCAATTCAAATGATGCAATGTGTTTAAGTTGTTTTTACTATATGGTAAGTTATTTAAATTATTATTTTGATATTTTAGTGCTATAAAAATATTATATATAGGGTAGATTTAACTTCAAATCTCACATGCAGGCGGCGTGCGTGCCAGGCATACAAAATATTTTGTGGTCATATGTGCGGAAAAGTAGATTTTTCTTTTATTCTATTCTAGTACAAAATTGAATATTTTTTATGCATGTGTTACAAAAGATATTTTGTGAGCTGACAGTATATTTAAATTATAAGCTGAGCTCCGCTCTGCATATGAGGTTTCAAGCTTCAAATCGTTATAAAGCTGTATGACAATTACATACAGCAATGAGAAGTAGAAATCAATAATTTATTGCAAAAATATTAAAAATCTAACTATGTATATGTAATGTACGTAATAAAAACAACTTAAATACAACCCAAAACAATCTGACTTGCAAAAACATAACAATTGTTTTGAATTTTCAAAATACAAACCAATTGTCAATATATTTTCAGTAAAAAGCCATTCATACATAGTCATCCATGTTTTCCAAATTTCGAAGAATTTTGTGCATTTGTTCCAAAAACTAGTGAGTATTACTAGCGCGAACTGTGTTTCCAAACTCGAGTGATTTGAGCACGAGTGTAGCGAACTACACTCTTATTTGCAAAACGCTTGAACTTTGTTTGAACCTTTATCAACTTGTTGATATTTCTGTGCCTGATTGATATTGACGAGGCGAATTGCTATATTCGACTGTTTAGTCCGGTCAATAAAGCGGGGAAATAAAATAGTTTCTTATAGGAAGGTGAATCAAAAAATTTTTTTGCATTAGCTTCTATGAGTCTCCCAGGTCATTCGTGACTAGCAAGCGAAGTGACTAGCCCCCCCCCCCCCCTCAACACCCCCAAAACTCAAAATTAACCCTTTTTCACCCTCCATTTTTAAAAAGATTGCAAAATATAGTAAAAGTAAAAATTAAGGACTAAAAATGCTCCTCAGCAGGTTTTAGGGGTCGCTGATCACGAATCTGTCATTAAATTTCGGAAAACATACATGTCACAACTAGTCCAGTCAATAAAGCGGAGAAATCGACCGAATAAAATAGTTTCTTATAGGAAGATTAATCAAAAATTTGTTTTTGCATTAGCTTCTATGAGTCCCCTAGATCATTCGTGACTAGCAAGCGAAGTGACTAGTCCCCCCCCCTCAACACCCCCAAAACTCAAAATTAACCCTTTTTCACCCTCCATTTTTAAAAAGATTGTAAAATATAGTAAAAGTGAAAATTAAGGACTGAAAATGCTCCTCAGCAGGTTTTAGGGTTCGCTGATCACGAATCTGCCATTAGTTTTCCGATAAATCCACATGGGGAGCGAGAAATCGGAAAATTTGGTTAGTTTTCCGACTTTTTACTGTTTTTTTAGCGTTGACGAATTGAGCTCGAACCTGAAGTTGAATAATGATGTTTCTAATGTAAAGAAGTAAAAATCCAGGAAAATTGTGACAAATCTGGTATAGGAGAATTTCAAAATTCAGCGAAATGAGCATGATGCAGGACATTATATAGGCTTTTCAGGTCGCTGATCATGAATCTGCCATTAATTTTCTGGAGAAACCCACATGGGGAGCGGGAAATCGGAAAATTTGGTTAATTTTCCGACGTTTTACTGCTTTCTTAGCTTTGTCGAATTGAGCTCGAATCTGAAGTTGAATAATGATGTTTCTAATGTAAAGAAGTAAAAATCCAGGAAAATTTCGCAAAACTGAAAAATCTGGTATAGGAAAATTTCAAACTTCGGCGAAATGAGCATGATGCAGGTCATTATACAGGTTTTTCAGGTCGCTGATCACGAATCTGTCATTAGTCTTTCGTAAAACATACATGAGGAGCGGGAAATCGGAAAATTTGGTTAATTTTCCGACTTTTTACTGCTTTATTTAGCGTTGTCGAATTGAGCTCGAACCTGAAGTTGAATAATGATGTTTCTAATGTAAAGAAGTAAAAATCCAGGAAAATTTCGGAAAACTGAAAAATCTGGCATAGAATAATTTCAAATTTCGGCGAAATGAGCATGATGGGTTTTTCAAATAGGTTTTTCAGGTCGCTGATCATGAATCTGTCATTAGTTTTTCGGAAAACCCACATGGGAATTCGCCACTGTATCCACTCTTAGTGGACTTCGAGCGGGCGTTTGACACAATCAACAGAACTGCTATCTGGAAATCACTTTGTGAAATAGGCATCCCTAATGAGATAATTGATCTAATCAAGAAAATGTATCGGAATGCTGGGAACAAAATTCAATACAAAGGACAGCAAGGTGATAAGTACTTTAACAACCGGGGAGTAAGGCAAGGAAGTGTATTATCACCGCTACTATTCCTCATAGTACTAGATAGTGTCATGCGAAAGCTCGAGAACGAAAGTCCAAATGGCATCCAATGGGGACCATTAAGACAGCTCAATGATCTAGACTACGCAGACGATATCTGCCTGCTTACACACAGACATGCCGACATGCAGCAGAAAATACAGAAGCTATCAATCCTTGCACATGAAGTTGGTCTCAAAATCAACATCACCAAAACAAAGCTAATGAGACTGAACACCAACGTGACTACTCCAATCAACATAAATAATACACAAGTCGACGATGTCGACAAATTCGTATATCTTGGTTGTACCGTAGCGGAAACAGGCGGAACAGAAGAAGACATCAGTCAACGCATCAACAAAGCAAGAAACACATTTAACTTGCTTCACAAGATTTGGAATGCGTCCGTCCTGTCAAGAAAAACAAAGCTACGGATGTTCAACGCATGTGTTAAGTCTATACTGCTGTATGGATGTGAAACAAGGAAACAAACACAGAAGATCACAAATAAACTTCAGGTGTTTGTCAACAAATGCCTAAGAAAATTAATCAAATGCTTCTGGCCAAACACCATCAGTAACTAAGAACTTCTGCGGCAAACTGAGCAGATAGACATTGAGACCGATATAAGAAAACGAAAGTGGAGATGGATAGAACATACACTGAGAAAGCCAGCCGAAGACATAACAAAGATGTCTCTGGAGTGGAATCCGCAAGGGAAAAGAAGAGTAGGAAGACCAGCAATGACCTGGAAGAAAACGGTGCTAGCCGAAGCAGAACATATCGGAAAGACAAGGAGAGAACTGAAAGCAATTGCCCCCAATAAAGTAAGATGGTCTAGCCTAGTAGACGCCCTGTGCTCCTAAAATGTAGATAAAGGAAGCAAAAAAAAAAATTATCAGTAAAGACAAAAAAATAAAATAAATATGTAAATAAACAAAATTTTCTGATTTTCCACTTTTTAAGTTGATTTTTTGAAAAATTGATAGCAGATTCATGACCAGCGACCTGAAAAACCTATTTAATGACCTGCATCATGCTCATTTCGCCGAAATTTGAAATTTTCCTATGCCAGATTTTTCAGTTTTCCGAAATTTTCCTGGATTTTTACTTCTTTACATTAGAAACATCATTATTCAACTTCAGGTTCGCGCTCAATTCGACAACGCTAAGAAAGCAGTAAAAAGTCGGCAAATTAACCAAATTTTCTGATTTCCCGCTCCCCATGTGGGTTTTCCCAAATTGATAGCAGATTCATGACCAGCGACCTGAAAAACCTATATAATGACCTGCATCATGCTCATTTCGCTGAATTTTGAAATTCTCCTGTACCAGATTTTTCACAGTTTTCCGAAATTTTCCTGGATTTTTACTTCTTTACATTAGAAACATCATTATTCAACTTCAGGTTCGAGCTCAATTCGACGACGCTAAAAAAACAGTAAAAAGTCGGAAAACTAACCAAATTTTCCGATTTCTCGCTCCCCATGTGGATTTATCGGAAAACTAATGGCAGATTCGTGATCAGCGAACCCTAAAACCTGCTGAGGGGCATTTTCAGTCCTTAATTTTCACTTTTACTATATTTTGCAATCTTTTTAAAAATGGAGGGTGAAAAAGGACTAATTTTGAGTTTTGGGGGTGTTGGGGGGGGGGGACTAGTTACTTCGCTTGCTAGTCACGAATGAACTAGGGGACTCATAGAAGCTAATGCAAAAAAAATTTTTGATTAATCTTCCTATAAGAAACTATTTTATTCGGTCGATTTTTCCGCTTTATTGACTGGACTAGTTGTATGAAATATTTCCCCTAAAATTACTAATAGAGCTATCAATTTTATAGAGTTATATAGTTTGGCTATTAGATAATATCATTCCCTAGGTTAATATATATGTTTTATTTTTCAACCAGCCAGAATAATTTTCGGTTGTATGTCAAATTTGAGCGTGCGTTTTATTACATTATAAGTTTATAATTCTTAGCGATCGATTTATGTATTTCAGAATAGTTCGAACAGAAAGCAGTCATGACGTCAGTCAATTTCGCAATCATGACGTCATTGACATGAATGCAGAACCCATTTTGAATACGTCGGCCTTTGTTTAAAATTCGAATAAATCGTTGCTATTTAAAAATATTGTCACGTTTTTCAACCTTACTTCGAATTGGCATTACTCTCAATTCGATAAACGTAATTCCCAAAACACCTGGATTCTATCACTGATTAGTAAATAAAACCATTAGGGTTTATTAAGTATTCCACCGGTATTATTCCACAACAACAGGAAAACAATGCTGTAAATAATATTCCTACAGCATAGAATATTCTCCCAATAGCTTCAGAACCTCCAACGGTTGGTTGTAGAAGTTGCCAGTATAAACACAGCGTCCAAAATAATACACAAGATATTTCTACTAAGTAACACTCAAAACTTTATTTACAATAAAACCTCTTCTTTTTACACGGTTTTATGTTTACGATACAGCATTTCGTTTAATAATGATTTACTTAACATTATCGCATTCCAGTATAATTTAAAACTAATTACTTCTGTTTGAAAAAACCTACTTACATACTACCCCTTTGAATCTAGAAAAATCGATAAATCAATCGTTATTCTAAACATTTAATCCCTTAACATTTAATCCCTTAATTTAATCCATCATATAATTGTGTAAACAAAATAAGAAATATGTAGTTAAATAAATATTAACAATAATAAATTTAAATTTTTGTCCATTCTAGGTTATATAAACTTACCATTCACAATGTTGCGCAGCCAACAACGTAAGGGGAGCAATGAAAACTTAATTCAAGAAAAAATTATTTATGATAATAATAAAAATGAAGACAAAGAGTCAAATCTAACTACAAAAACACATCCAACTGTTTATATAGTTTTCTTTTCCTTATTATTGGATCTCCTCGCATTTACAATGATCTTGCCATTATTACCGTCGTTATTAGAGTATTATAGAAATAATGATAAGTTAGGTTTATATAATTTTCTTTCGGAACACGTTAAGAGTTTTCAGGTAATGGTTGGTGCTCCAGCGAAATATAATTCAGTATTATTTGGTGGGTTTCTAGGATCATTATTTAGTTTTTTGCAATTTGCTGCGAGTCCAATTGTTGGTGCATTATCAGATGTTTATGGGAGAAAACCAATTTTGTTGTTTTGTTTGGTAACGCTTGATAAAATACATTACTACTATGATTATTATTCATATTGTGATTTAATTCTAGTTTGGAATAACTGGCTCTTACGGATTATGGGCGGTTTCGAGAAATTTTGCGACGTTTGTGATTGCACGATTTATAGGTGGATTAAGTAAAGGAAACATTTCATTAAGTATGGCAATAATTACTGATGTTTCCAATGTTAAAACAAGAGGGAAAGGAATGGTATTTTCAATGATTTAAAAGTAATTTAATACAAAAACTTTTTAATGCTTTTATTATAGGCTCTTGTAGGAATTGCCTTTTCATTAGGATTTATTTTTGGACCAATGATTGGAGCAATATTTTCAAAATTATCCGACAAAACATCCGATGTATGGTTTTGGTTGCCAGCAATGTTTGCAATGTGTTTAGCTGCATCAGATTTTTTATTTATAGCCTTTTGTTTAAAGGAGTCATTGCCCAAGGTAAATTATTTATTTTATTTATAATATAATTCGGAAATGGACATAATTTTGGTTTGTTCTTGTATGTTTTTAGGCAAAACGTTCTAAACACGTAATCAACTCATTAACACGAGCACTTGAACATATCAGTATTCCGTCACTTTTTCGTTTTGATGCTGTAAAAAATTTGCCTTCCAAAGATTTAGTCTCATTAAAACGATTGGGCGTTATATATTTTATATATTTATTTTTATATTCCGGATTGGAATTTACTGTTACATTTTTAATGTACCATAAATTTGGATTTACCGCAATTGACCAAGCTAAAATGTTTTTAACGACTGGTGTTATTATGTCAATATTACAAGGAGGTGTTGTACGCCGATTGCCTGATAAACTTATGAAAACTTCAGCGGTTTTTGGATTATACCTTATTGTTCCTGCATTTATTACTGTTGGACTAGCTAAAACAAGTTTCGTTGTATATATTGGAATGATTTTATTTGCTATATGTGAGATTAATTTACTGTAGTTTAACTAATATTTTTTGAATTTTTATTTATTCTTTTCATGTAAGCTACTGCATTTGTGGTTACTTGTATGACAACATTAACTTCAAAGTATGGAAGTTTTGATCAAAAAGGAACAGTTCTTGGTATATTTAGATCTCTAGGTGCTTTGGCAAGAGCAATAGGACCAGTTGTAGCTTCAATTGGTAGGTTTTTTTTTAAATCATACTTAAATTTATATCTGTAACTAAATTTTATTTGCAGCATTTTGGAGTATTGGATCAAGTATATCATATATTTGTGGAGGCATTTTACTAGCATTCCCAACTCTATTATTACAGTTCTCTGAGATATCATAAAAGTATTTTATATTTATTTTTTTTTTGGAAAATCTTCATTTTTGTATCGCATTTTTCTTATAATAGTTATACACTTGTAATATTTATATTAAAGTATTATTTTTATATATACATTTTTTTAATGTTTAGATAAAAGGATTGTTTGACCAGTGTTTAGTCTGAAAAGGTCTGTTTGTTCCCTATTAAAAATAGTCAAACTAAAATGAACCCGCCGAATGTTTCTAATGGTCGTTTCTGTCGTGCATGAACTGTGTAGATCGTAGCAAGATTTTTCTATGGAACAAACAAGATGTAATGCCATGATGATAGTAATAGTTGATAATAAATTCATACGATTGCTTGCTCGACCCGCGGTTATTGTTGTATTTTATACCAAAAAATTTATCAGTAATGTTATGTAGTTTTTGAAGGGTTTAATTACTAACTCAACAGGTTACTTCCTGTCAATAGACGAAGTATTGAAATCACTCGACCATCTTGAATTTTGTTTCACTGTATATGTGAGTTTGTTTCATGTGATATCTCGATAATGAAAGTTTGAGATTGAACGTTATTTATTTTGGGACGTATGCCGGTCCGTTTTTAGGGAGATAAAAAAAAGTTTTCGATTTATTCATTCAAACAAATAGTGTGAAGAAAATTTTAATTAGCTGCCTTTCAATGATTCAATATGAGAGTATTACCATAGGAGTTGGATTCGGCAGTTTTGGTGAGTTTTATTTTGTTTTTTATAGTTTATTGTTTGTTTAGTTATTAAGACGTTTTTTTGTGGTTTTGGTTGTTTGTTTTTGTTGTTGCTATCCAAAAGACAATCTTTAGAATGTAAATAGTGAAAGATTTGTGAGCTATATTCTGTTACATCAGTCGGTCCACAGCCCTCATTTAGATTTCGGGATCAATAATCCGTTGGCTTGGTTCAAAATTCACTATAAAACTATGCAATCGCACTTTGTCTCATTAAACAAAAATGTTCCATGTGCCCGATGTGCCATATATTTTAATGTTATTAGTGTTGACAAGTTAAACGATTCTGTATATAAGTTTTATTTTTATATCGAAAAAAAAGATATACGTGTTCGAGGATTTTTTTTTTGGGAAATAGAGCGGTTCTAAATATCGAGAATTTCGTGATTTTTGGCTTGACGAGTTATTTTCAAATATTCATAACTTCGGTTCTATTAAAGATAAAAACCTCTAGTTTGTTTTATTTTAAAGTTAAAAGATGGTAGTTTACAAGAAAAAATTAAAATTAACAAAAGATATTAACAAATTCCTATTGTTATAAACAAATAAAATGTTCAAATTGATCTTTAGTCATTGCCCCACCCACGCAATGAGTTTTTAATATGACCATCGTATTCTACGTTTCATTTCCTATAAAAAAAGTATTTTTAATTAATGGAGAAATGATTTTACTGTTAGAAATAAATAAATTTATCGAGCGCGGGACGACAAAAAATTAGATATATGGGTCATTCTTTTATATACCAAACAGATTAGGACTGAGACATTGTGACTGAGACATTTTTGATTCAACTGAAAATTTTTTACGGGCTCTATATAAACAAAACGATATACTTGTTCGAGGATCTTTTATTTTTTTTAGGGGAAATAGAGCGGATCTAAATTTCGAGAATTTTGTGATTTTTGACTTGAAGACTTATTTTCAAATATTCATAACTTCGGTTCTTCTGTTTTATTTTAAAGAATAAAGATGGAATTTAAAAAAAACTGTTATTAATAAAAATTATTAACAAATTCCTATTGTTACGAACAAATAACATGTTAAAATCAATTTTTAGTCATTATCTAACAAAAATAAAGAGTGTTTAGTGTGACCATCGTATTCTACGTTCAATTTTCAATAAGAAACGTATATTTAATTAATGGAGAAATGAGTTTTACTGTTACAATTAAGTTAATTTTTCCAGCACCGGACGACAAAAATTTATAAAAATTTTTATCGTCTCGCGCTTGTTAAATTAGTTTATTTCTAACAGTAAAACTCATTTCTCTATTAATTAAATATACGTTTCTTATTGAAAATTGAACGTAGAATACGATGGTCACACTAAACACTCTTTATTTTTCTTAGATAATGACTTTTATTTAGCGTATGGTTTTTTTGTGACACATTAAATACATTAAAACAATACATGGATACACATTAAATGAACTTACAATCGATTTGATTGCGTGTCTTTTAAGTAAATTAAAAAGTAAAATATTTGAACATTGGGCAGTACATTTGAACATTAGATGTTTACATCGAGCGAGTCTATCCATGCCACTACATCGGGAGTTGCCAAATGGATGTCTGAGATGTTGCCATTGTAACGACGAATTGGACACACAGTTGCAATGTGTTTTATAGTTTGTTGTGGAGCGCCGCAGTCACACTCAGGGGACTCTGAAATGCCCCACTTGTAGAAAGAATCAGCACAACGTCCATGATTCGTTCTTATTCGGTTTAATGTAGTCCAGGTATGACGTGGCAAATCGAAACCAGGTTGGGTAGAAGTCGGGTTAGTAATAGAAAGGCCAGTTGTGTTGTAATGTTGCCAGGAGGTGTCCCAGGCATCCAAGATATTAAAATCAGTTGCCAGCAGGTTGCTGGCAGTTTTATGTGGAGGCTTTCTTGACTTCAATCGACAACGAGTGTGGTCACCGTAATATTCGTGCAAGGGTAACGTGGTGTTGTTGGTTACCTTTTTATGTTCACGCATGAGAGCATGCGAGCGTCTGAGTGCAGGTGGAGCGATATTGCTTAACACAGGGAGCCAAGGTAAAGGGGTGGATCTGATAGTACCACTTATAGTACGCATCGTAGCATGCAGCTGGCAGTCAACTTTTTGAGTATGTGTGCTATTCAACCAGACTGGTGCGCCATACTCAGCCACTGAGTAAACCAGACTTAGAGCAGTTGTTCGGAGGGTAGCTGGAGTAGCACCCCATGTAGAGCCTGCCAGTTTGTGCAATATATTGTTTCTCGTTTTAAGTTTTTGTGACGTATTTTCTAGGTGGAGTTTAAAAGAAAGAGTTCTATCGAGAGTAATACCCAGGTACTTTGGTTGTTGATTGTATTTAATGACAGTGCCGTTAAATAACACTGATAGTTCGTGTTTTGCCAGTTTGTTGTTTAAGTGGAAACAGGAGCTCTCGGTTTTACTTAGATTGGGAAATAAACTCTACGTTCGAAAATAGTCATTCATTATCGCTAGGTCAGTTGAGAGCAAATCCTCCAAAACACCCATGTCTTTGTTTTGAGTGGCCAGGGTCCAATCATCAGCGTAACCAAATTTCTTTGATGTTGTGTCAGGAATGTCATGGATGTACAGATTAAAAAGTAATGGCGCCAGGACGGAACCCTGTGGTAAACCATTGTTAAGCATTTTAGGCCTACTGCAGGAATTATTTAGATGAACTTTGAATACACGATTACTCAGCATGTTGTTAATTAAACGCGAGATGGTGCTACAAGGTATTGCATTGAACAGCTTATATATAATCCCAATTCGCCAGACCGTGTCATATGCTGCAGTAAGATCGATGAATACTGCGCCTGTTTTTAGTTGTTTTTGATACCCAGCTTCGATATAGGATGTTAGAGCGAGCAGTTGGTCAGTACAACTGCGATTGGGACGAAAACCAGCTTGTTCGACTGGGATCTGGTCATTCACTATCGGGGCGATACGATTGTTTATGAGCCGTTCTAGCAATTTATAGCAGGTGCTCAAAAGGGCAATCGGGCGATAGCTTCCTGGTTCATTGGATGGTTTACCTGGCTTAAGTATCGCTATCACTTTCGTAGTCTTAAAATGTTTTGGTAGGTTGCATTCGAGAAAAATAATAGGACATTCGAGAAAAATTTAGTTAGCCACTGTTTTACATTTTTTCCAGCATTCTTAAGAAATTCTGGAAAAATGCCATCGTAGCCAGCTGCTTTTCCGTTTTTTGTTTGGGACAGAGCTGATTCTAGTTCTTCGCTACTAAAAGAGTTCGCATACTTCGATGGAGACGAGCAATTGCGCTTCATTTCTCTTAATTTCCGTTTAATTGTTCTCTTATGAAGGCGATTAATAGAAGCACGAGACATATTTACTATGTGATTTGCGATGTCCTCTGGATTTATTTCATTGTTAGCACGAGTAATTGAGTTTGAGCCACCCAGTTTCCGAAGGAGACTCCATGCTTCCCTGCTTGAATGGGAAAAATCAATGTTTTCAACAGCCTTAATCCACTTTTGTTTTCTCGTGGCGTCCAGTGAGTATATTAAGTCATCAGCCACGTCTGCCTCACCACTACTAAGGTACTCCTCATATAATATATCGCTCTCTTTACTCCAGCCAGGAATATATTCTTCACGAAAGCCTCTTGGGATGCATTTCTTTGCAGTTGAGATGATGGCTCCAACAAATCTATCGTAATTTTTAGGAATGGGTTGGATCCAGCGAATCACTGCATCCAACTTCATCCTATATTTATCCCAATCAGCTTTGTTAAAATTCCATCTGGGTTGAGGAGTAGAGTTAACGAGTGGAATTTGGATTCCTACCTCAAGAATTACTGGACGATGTTGAGAGCGTGGAAAACCTTGTAAGACAGCCCTAGATATTGGAATAGGGTTACGTTGTTCGTTTTTTGTGGAAAAACAGAGGTCGGGATTGTAATCACGTCGCCATCTTGCAGATCTAAAGGTTTTCAAGTCTTTCGCATCATATACCAGGAACATGTTGTTATCATCCGCCCAGTCGGTCAGTTGCACGCCATTGGTATTATTATTTGAGTAGGACCACTGAGTGTGATGGCTATTGAAGTCACCAGCATATATTGCTGGATGATAAAATAATGGTAGAGTAGCAGCTGGCCATCCTGTATTTGGAGGCTTGTATACGTTTACAATTTTCGTGTCCGATATATCAACAACAATAAGATGTATATCGTTGTCCGTCTGTGTAAGTACGTGCGTGCAGTTCAGGATTTCTGACTTAACATACGTGGCAGATCTATATGATTGATGGTAAATAGCACTAATTAATTTGTAACCAACAATGTTTCCTCTAGAGGTAAGTTACGCTTCATCTGCTGCATGCGTTTCTTGCAGAATTATAACGTCGATGTCGTAATCTTTTAATAATCTTTGTAAATGTTCAGTTTTTGACTTGCGTATGCCTTCAATGTTCAATTGCAAAATACGGACTGAAGGTCCAATATTTTTTGTCTTATGGTGCTGAAAATCACAGTCAAAACAACAATCAAAATCACAGTAACAACGGTACTTGTTGTTACTGTGATTTTGATTTTGGTTCATATTTATTTTTTTTTTTTTGTTTTTTTTTTGTATCACAGCCAAGAGTTCGAAATGAAATGTTTGGCTACCAAGTTGAAATAGACTATTTGCGTAATCCAGGGTGCAGCACGAGGAGCTTATCTATTTCACACACCCCTAGATAATGACTAAAAATTGATTTTAACATTTTATTTGTTTATAACAATAGAAACTTGTTAATAATTTTTATAAATAACACTTTTTTAAAATTCCATCTTTATACTATAAAATAAAACATACAAAAAGTGTCGTCTATCTTTACCAGAACCGAAGTTATGAATATTTTAAAATAAGTCTTCAAGTCAAAAATCACAAAATTCTCGAAATTTAGGCCCGCTCTATTTCCCCTAAAAAAAAAAGTAAAAATCCTCGAACAAATATATCGTTTTGTTTATATAGAACCCGTAAAAAAATTTTCAGCTGAATCAAAAATGTCTTAGTCACATTATCTCCTAATCTGTTCGGTATGTAAAAGAATGACCCATATATCTAATTTTTTGTTGTCGCGCGTTCGATTAATCTATTTATTTCTAACAGTAAAATCATTTCTCCATTAATTAAAAATGATTTTTTTATAGGAAATGAAACGTAGAATACGATGGTCATTAGACTCTTAAAATCGATCATTTTTATTTTTTTACGGTACTCCCTAAATCGGTTCTAATGTTCCTAAATGTAAGTTGTGCAAAATTTGAGACCATTCCGTAAATTTTAACCCGTGCCCCCGAGCCTCTAAAGTTGAGTTAGAGTCATGTTTCAAAAAAATCTGGACTTTGCGCTACAACTTTTCTGTTGGTGTATCCACAACTGTGGAAGTGTTGGGGATTGATAGTACATACTCCATTAGAAAACGATTTCGTAATTTTTAAAATTCGATAAAAATATTAAAAAATTTTGAGCATAGTTTCCTTATTATGAAGTTTTAAAGTTTGAAATCATTTTTTCGGAATGTATGACACGTTTTTTTTTAATTTTTTATTTTAAATTTATTTTAAAATTGCATTTTCAAATAATTTGCAACTCGTGATGTAAGTTGTATCATTGTGAGCGCTAGAGAGTGCTGAAAGTTTTGGGAGTGGTTTTAAGCGGTCTCTAACGCTCACATCGATACAACTTCCATCACGCGATAAAAATTATTTGAAAGTGTATATTTTAAGGTAGTGAAATCCGAAATTCTACGTCCACGCCGTGCTACCTGGGTAATGCTAACAGAATTAGGTTGGTGTAGTTGAGAGGGGCAGAGTAAATACTGCTTATACTCAATGATTCTGCACCATGGCGAGTCATTGGCGCCACAAAACCAATGCAACTCAAGCGTCTGTTCTCCATGTTAGGGGCGGCTTGGAGCGGGCGTCTGTCTTGGATCAAGCGGCTCGCTATATAAACGTGTAGCAAGCGTCTGTTCTCCATGTTAGGGGCGGTTTGTAGCGGGCGTCTGTCTTGGATCAAGCGGCTCGCTATATAAACATGTAAAAAGGTTGTTTCTGGTGACCTAAAGATGCAGAACGAACCCATTCACGAAAATTTGGGTTGGGCGAAGGGCTAACACCCCATTTCCGTAAAAAACTACTTGTCATGAATTCTGTACACAGGCCTCGGATTATCTCGGATTCACTATTAGAACGACCTCGGAAACTGTACCCGGACTACGATTTAAAAATGGGAACCTGGAACGTGCTAAGCCTTAGAAGACCAGGAGATCTACTGAAACTTACAAACCAAATCAATAGCTATACACTGGATATAGTGGCGTTACAAGAACTAAGATGGCCAGGGAGTGGAATCCACGAAACAGCCAAAGGATACACTCTCTACTATTGCGGTCATGAAAACGGAGGAGAATTTGGAGTTGGCTTTCTCACACATCGTCGCGTGAATCAACATGTTATCGACTTTCGCCCAATTAATATGCGGATATGCACAATGAGAATCCGCACGCAAAAATTTAATGTAACGATCATCAATGTTCATGCACCTACTGAAGACAAAGCAGATGACATTAAAGACCTGTTCTTCCTAGAACTCGAAGAAGTCATCAATAACATCCCGCGGCACGATATAAAAATCGTGGTAGGTGACTTCAATGCGCAAATTGGTAGAAGTGCAGAACTTAAAACACATGTCGGCCCTAACAGCTTGCATCATGCTAGTAACAATAACGGCTTTCGCACAGCTGAACTGGCTATGATGTATGATCTAGTAATATCTAGCACTTTCTTTCCTCATAAGAGAATCCACAAAGCAACGTGGAAATCAAATGATGGAAGAACTGAAAATCAAATCGATCACGTCATGATTTCTAAGAGACACTCTACAAGTGTAACTGACGTTCGATCATACAGAGGTGCTGATATGGACACCGATCATATGCTTGTCATCTTTAAGTATAAGTGCAAATTATCATCTACATTTAATAGGCAAGCAAAAAAGACCGTGCGCTGGAATGTCGAAGCATTTAAACACCTGGAAACACTGAATAGATATCAGGAAATTGTAACGCAAAACATAGAAGAGCATGACATCCCATCTGAGATGCCATTAAACATACAAGAAGAATGGCAAACGCTTCAATCAACCATCATATCCGCAGCACAAACTACAATCGGAAAACGACCACCGAAATCACGTAACGAATGGTTTGATGACGAGTGCCGCGAAAGCATTGAGCACAAACAAAAACTGCGAGAAAAATGGTTAACAAGAAATACCCGAAGCTCCCAAACTGATTATCTATGCGCCAGAAAAGCCTCAGCAAAACTCCTACGGAAAAAGAAACGCGAACACATGAAGAGCTGTATCGAAAACATCAACCAACATGCGGCTAATGGAAATTCGAAAGAGTGTTTTGCCAATGCGCGGAATCTGACCAAAGATTTCCACCCAAGATCTACAGCCATCAAAAATGGAAACAACGAGCTTACAACAAGTGAACGTGATGTGCTGGAAGTATGGCGATCCCACTTTCAAGACCTACTGAATAGGACGAACGAAGTTCATCCTATTCGAGCAATTGCTCCGTCAAGTGAGGAGATTTTTGTCCCTTACCCAACAATAGAAGAAGTGGAAGCTGCCATCAAAAAATTAAAAAATGGCAAATCACCAGGTATCGATGGAATCCCTGCAGAACTACTTAAGAATGGAGGAGCAGCTCTGGTCTCACGTATATATGATCTGATTCTTGCAATCTGGGACCAAGAAGAACTACCTGCTGAATGGAAAACAGCTCTCATTGTTCCGCTACATAAAAAAGGTGACCGCCTAAAGTGTGCAAATTATCGTGGAATCGCACTGTTGAACACTGCATATAAAATACTAGCTAATGTCGTACTCGCTCGGCTCATCCCGTTTGCCGAATCTATCATCGGCGACTATCAGTGTGGTTTTCGTCCCAACCGTTCAACCACAGATCAATGTTTTACCTTAAGGATGATTCTGGAAAAATGTTGGGAGTACAACATCAGTATTCACCAGCTCTACGTTGATTTCAAGCAAGCATATGATAGCATCATCCGCGACAACCTCTGGTCTGCACTCATATGCCTTGGTATTCCAGAGAAACTTGTTTCTCTGTGCAAACTCACAACATCGGGATCAAACTGTAGAATAGTAATCGAAGGGTCAGTTTCTGACTCTTTTGATATAACATCAGGTGTTCGACAAGGTGATGCACTCGCACCCGTACTATTTAATTTGGCGCTTGAGTACGCGATAAGAAAAAGCCGCATTGAGACACAAAACTGTATATTTAACAAATCTAGTCAAATTCTTGGCTATGCAGATGATATTGTGCTTCTCGGACGTAGAACAAGCGATATCAAGGATAGTCTCTCTCGGCTTGAAAGAAATGCTAAACGACTTGGATTATGCATTAACACCGGCAAGACTAAACTATTAACAACATCCAGGAATAAACCTCCCGGCAATCTGAATACTGGCGACTATGAAGTGGAACGTGTGGAAATCTTCAAATACCTCGGGTCTGTAATAACATCGTCAAATGACATGCAGGCAGATATTAAAGCTCGTGTCTCAGCCGCATACAGAGTTTTCTACGCATACTCAAAACTTTTGCGATCTAAACATCTTTCGCAGTCGTGCAAACTCACACTTTACAAAGCATTAATTCGACCTGTGCTTACCTTTGGAAGCGAAAGCTGGACACTGACTTCCTCCGATTGTAGAATTTTATCAACATTCGAGAGGAAAGTCATACGAACAATTTATGGTCCATGTAAAGTTGCTGAAAATCAGTATAGAATTCGAATGAATCATGAAATCAGACAGCTTCTTGAAGGCTGCGATGTAATCGGATTCATTAAATCTAACCGGATTAGATGGTTTGGTCATGTAGAAAGGGCACCATTAGATAGAATGATTAAAAAAGCGTCCCAACAACAACCAGCTGGTGTTCGTCGAAGAGGAAGACCTAGACAACGCTGGCGTGATGACATCATCCAAGACCTTCGTGATATAGGATGTCGAAACTGGGGTCAACTGGTCATGGAACGAGACGATTGGAAGCTGATTGCACAGACGGCAAAATCCCTCCATGGGATGTAAACGCCAGAGAGAGAGAGAGTATATTTTAAAATAAATTAAAAAAAAAATTAAAAACAAAACGTGTCATACATTCCGAAAAAATGATTATAAATTTTAAAACCTCAAAATAAGGGAGAAAACTACCCTCAAATATTGTTTTAATATTTTTATCGTATTCTACCGAAAAAATGCTAACGAACTGATATTTTTTTAAAAAATTTGTATACGCATTAAACTGCCTACAAAATGGAGACGTTTGTCGTTCAAGAAAAAATTTCAAATTCGTGACCGTCACCGACGACAAAGGGGTTGGCCAAAAAATCTAAAAAAATTACGAAATCGGTTTTTAATGGAGTCCTATCAATCTCCAACACTTCCACAGTTGTGGTAACACCAACAGAAAAGTTGTAGCGAAAAGACCAGCTTTTTTTGAAAAATGACTCTAACTCAACTTTAGAGGCCCGGGAGCACGGGTTAAAATTTAAGGAATGGTCTCAAATTTTGCACAACTTGTTTTACTAACCGATTTAGGGAGTACCGTAAAAAAAATAAAAATAATCGGGTTTTAAGGGTCACCTTAATGGTCACCTTAATGGTCATACTAAAAACTCATTTCGTGGGTAATGACTACAGATCGATTTGAACATTTTATTTGTTTATAACCATAGTAAATTGTAAATATCTTTTACTAATTTTAATTTGTTTTGTAAACTACCATCTTTTAACTTTAAAATAAAACAAACTAGAGGTTTCTATCTTTAATAAAACCAAAGTTGTGAATATTTGAAAATAACTCGTCAAGCCAAAAACCACGAAATTCTCGAAATTTAGAACCGCTAAAAAAAATGTAGAACCGCTATATTTTCCAAAAAAAAAATCCTCGAACACGTATATCTTTTTTTTCGATAAAAAACCTATCAAAAAAATTTCAGCCAAATCAAAAATGTTTCGGTCAGATTTTGTCCAAATCTGTTCGGTTTGTAAAAGAATTACCCATATAGGAACAATGTCTGCAACTAGCACCTTCCGAGGAAAAATTAATTATGTAAAATGAAAATTTTTATGATAATAATTCCAAAAATATTTTTGTTTATATAATTTATTATTCACGTACATTTAAAATCTTAAAAAATAAATAAATACAGGTTTAAAATAAACGTAAGGACATTTTTGGTATTCAGTTACCCTAATTCTTTACATTTTGGTTTCAACAAGATTAAAATAAATAACAAGTCTTTTTAGTAATGTTAAAATGTCAATTTGGAGTATAATGCTATGCTGAGTGATATCATAAAAAGCAAAATATTTAAGTATAATTTTGTACATTTTGAACATTCTCCATTTTTATCGGTAAACATTTCTTTACACAAACACCGTCCATTTACACATGTAGAATTCTCAACGATACAGTTCTCGTCAGTTTCACAAATTTCATTTAGATGAACTGAAACGAAGCACATCTGTAAATAAAATAATATGTACTAATTATTGAAGTTTTGTAGTAGGAGTTTCTTATAAAGATGGTGATTTGCTTTGGCACCGTAATCTTAGAAACATATATGTTTCATTGTTCTGTGATGGGTAATTTTTGCGGTGTTATGTGTTCCAGTGGTATGTTTTGTTTACAATCCATGTAAGTAACAAATTAATTCTACTTACGTAATTATTTTCGTGATATTTGTGTTTACATTTACATTTCCCATTTTCGCCATTATCTAAATGGCATACAGAATTTATTATATTAACTGTACATTGTTCGTTTTCAATACAGTGTTCATTTAGCTGTCCGGCAACTACAAAACATTTTAAAATTAAAAATAGAATTCAATTATTATAAATCCCGTTTATAAATTTAGTGCATATAACAATTGAATAGCTAACATACTTTTGATACATTGTGTTCCATCTATACTTGAAATATGACTTACTAAACATCGACAAATAGTATTACATTTTGTGTTTGGAGTAACACATTCTTCATCTTTTGTACAACTTCCTCCTAATTCAATATTTTTAATACATTTGGTGTAATCATAATTTGGATGAGTATTTAATGGACATTCACATCTTCCGTAACGGCAAACTGTATCTTCACCGATACATTCGTATGTAGTATGGCATTTATCGTTGATATCTGGAATTTTTTTTTGATTAATTTTTAAAATTGTATTTCAATGGTTATGTAATACTTACATTTCGTTTTATAACATTTATTTTCTTGTCTTACAAAATGTGTATTTTCTCGACACTGACATATTTCATCTCTACACTCGGCATCTGTTGTAAGTGTATGCATGCATTGTTCATCAATTTTACATCCGTCATTTATTGTAGAAGCAACTATAATTGAAAATCTTAAAACAATATCAAAAATATTAGCGTTTTCAAGAAAAATGTTTACTTTTTAGACATTCTACAATGCGATTAATTTCTGCAATCATAAACCCTTCCTGGCATACACAGTATCCATTTATTCCGGTTTGTGAATTTTCGCAAACACCTCTTGACGGACAATCTTTATTTGATACACAAGAGTTCCGCATTCCTGTAAAATAATTTAAGAAAAAAATGTTAAAGATGTTATGATTTAATATTATAACGTTGAATTAAATAATATAGTTCCAGAGATTGCAGTGAATGGGCAAGCAATGTTGGTTATTACACATATGCATTGTAATCATTGTGCCATAAGGGAAGTTAAAATACAGATGACAGGAAGGATGTTGAAAGAGCAGTAAAAATGAGTGAAAATTTAAAGATCTGAAGATGTTATACTATATGGTTCAATGTATACCACTATCCTCGTTGGATTTTTTGATGCCAGTGATTTCAGTGCCAGTGGTTTTATCTTAACTGTATATTTCTTTGTAAATAAATAAATAAATAAAAAATTTCCCCAAAAGAACGAAAGAACTAACATAATATATTCCAGCAATTAATTTTATTCGATTATAAACTTTAAATTAAATTTGAATAGATAATTGATTAGTAATTAATTTTATTATTTAAACATTACAAAAGTTAATATTACAATAATGCTTGCAGCTGTTGTGACGAACACTAATTTAGTATAAAATTCCAAATAATTTTTAAAAACATCACGTGTAATCCAATAATTTGGTTTCAAGCGTTATAAATAATTTGATTGCATTTTGACTGCATTTTGAGTTTTGGAAATTATCAGGTTTACATTTCACCCCATTTACAGAGTGGTATAGACTATAGTCCATACTTGATACTATCTACTATTCGCCCAACTTTTTGGATACAGAACTCAGTCGCTTTTTACATGCATGCTTTCCTTCAAGAAACAATTCTAAGATCTTGTTTTATAAAATTCTGCGTCAAATTTCTGCGTTCAAATTTTTTGTGACATGCAATAATTCAAAATAAAATAAGTAGCAAATAAATACATTCCAGGGTAAACGTTTAAGTAAATAATTAAGATATGCAGAACCATAAAAATAATTTAATAAAACGTTTTTGTATTTTAAACTTTGTTTTCCAAGATAAAGAAATTCTTTAATATTTTAAAAGCAAACATTGATAAACACAGAGGTAGTAACAGTTTCAGTCAATCTTCCATTTGAAGAGACCCTACACCCAATCATTTGCCAATATGATTTTTGAGTTTTGAAGATGAACTCTACACATCCACAAAGTGCAAACAAGAAAACATATAGTGAAACGCCAACTGCAAGATACAGGTTTGTTTCGAAGAAAGCTAT